>VZTB01013365.1:210922-258996 GCA_013397245.1 Thryothorus ludovicianus | reverse complement strand
GCGCGTTCCCGGCTGACGATGGCGCGTTCCCGGCTGATGATGGCGCGTTCCCGGCTGGTGGCGCGTCCCCGGCTGGTGGCGCGTCCCCGGCTGATGATGGCGCTCCGGCTCCACCGCACTTCCCCGACGTGCCTGTTCCAGCGCTTTCCACGGAGCGGGATCCATCAGCAGCGTCGGCCCGCAGTGATGTGTCACCTGGGACTCCTGGCCAAGACTTGCAGTGATGGGAAAGAAAACTGCTTGCTGCTCCACAGAGGGAACTCACAGTGAGGAATGGCTGGCCCTGCAGCATCAGTTCTTAGGGGGAATTTGGGATACTCTTCACCTTTTGAGTGCTCTGTGCTGCTGTGCTGTGCACATGCAATCTGCTCCAGTGCATGGAGAGGGAAAGTGTCCTGTGGAATTGTTTGTTACTCTTCCTTTTGCCTCTGCAAGCCTCAGTGTGTTGTTTCCAAGTCACATATTGAACACCACAGAGGCAAATAGCTGTCAGGAGATTGTCACGGTACAGTGATGGCATACAGCACATGCTGTCAAAGAGTAAAAGCATTAAAAATATACATGGTACCTTTTCTTTGGAGCATCTAGTGCAATGCAGTTCCTACTGAGGCTTGATAATCAAAAGCATCCAAAACAATTAGAAACACCAACCTCCTGGTCTTTGTTCAGGGGGATCTCTTAGAATTTATTCCTAAGATGCTGAGTGAAGATGTTAGAGCAGTTTAGCAAGCAACTCCTCAGCCAGACTTCAACAACTGACCATCTGTGTGACGCTGGTGGGTTAATACAAATGGTTTGGCTACCATCATATGTCATCATTGTAGTAGATAGTGTTTTCTTCAGTAGTTTGTAAGTCCTGCAATGACAATCAGTAATTGCCATCATATTGCTTTTAACAGAGCAATGTGAAGAGCTGCATAAGCAGAGCAAAGTCATAAATGATTGGTTTCACTTGGTATATACAAGGAGAGGCCCAGTGACGTGGTTTTTTTTACCATGTTCCTTTTTTTGAGTGTGATTCTTAAGGACAACACAATGGTGGAAGAATGTAAGTAATTAAGGATATCCCAGACTCCATGCACTTGGGTAACTCAGTGGTAGCTTAAATTTTCCAGCTCAGCTCTTTTCATCCCTACTGAATTCCTTTAACTGTGTTTAGGGGTTAATCTGTGAGCAATCAGTTCTTGTTTTAAGTATCTCAACCACAGCGGACTATGAGGCTGAAGTAGTACTCAGGTTTTAACTGTTTAACTCTTTAAACTGTTGTTTGTCAGTTTAACTGTTGCAGAATGAGTTTTTTCTCTTATTTGAGGCACAGTGGCACTGTAACATCAGATGGTCCTGTCCAGATGGGTTTCCTTTGCTGGGGGAAAGGCTGACCAGGGGTGATGTTTGAATGCCTGGCTGCTTGGTTCAGCCCAGCTCAGGGCAGCCTTGCTCTCAGGAGTGCACGTCACCAGTGGTGGTGAGTTCAGAGCTTGGACCAAAGGCATTTCCTTCAGGTAGGTTTTCCTTAGTTACAGGATAGCCGTGTGAAATTTTGGGTGTGTTATGGTAACAAAGAAGCATCACATACAGTTTGCTCTGGTTTTCTTTCTGGTGAAGTCTATCATCCTTTCACTTTCACTTTGATTGAGGACTTTCACTATTTTGGTTGTTAGGCTTATTGAAAATATATAGATAGGATGGCACTGAGAGGGCAGGCATCTGTCAGCTGGCAGTAACAGGCAATAAGACATCTTGGGGACAGATCCAGGAGAAACTGAAGGAACTTGACATTGGGGTGAGAAAAGAGAGGGTGAAGGTGGAGTCTGCCTTGACCCTGTGTACTGAGGTCACAAGTGCATTTAGTGCTGCAGCTTCTTGCAAGTTGTTTACAAATGATTGCTTCTGTGCCTGTCATGATACATATTTTCAGACAAATGAAACTTTAAAGACACTTATAAATAAACCTTTAATTCATTTTTTTCTGACTCCCATGGGTTATGCTCTTCCTCTGTTCAGAGCTTTCTAGTATCATTATGTATCCAAGCTATGAAAACATATTAATTATTACAATAGGTATCTCTAACAGTTATGACAGAGCACAGAAGTTTTTTTAGCTTCAATAAGCATCTGAAGGTGTGGATGCTTAGTTATTCAGATTTCCAGGATATTGGTGGTTTTGATGCAGAAATTAAATCCTCATAGAATTGCATTTTTTTGCCAAATGATCCTGTGTTTCCCTCTTGCCAGGCTACAGACAGCAAGACATGAGCCATTTTTCTGCCTTCTGCTGCTCTAGTCCTAAACAGGATGTAGAACTGAAAACTGGAAATCCAAAAGCAAATGAAGAGAGAAGAATTAGATATTACTCAAAAGTCAAAGGTTGTATAGAAGATTCTAAAAGCATAGGTACAAAAATACACATGTTGGGCTTTTAAAAGTTTGAAAGTTGTTCTACTTAATTCATGTGGCAGGTGCAACTTTTAGAAAGGCCACTTTTTGAATTGCCACAAGAATGCACTCCAATGGCTTAATTTTGTAAAATAAGACAACAAGAATTAACATGCTGAGGCTTGCAGAAAGTGTGTGACCTCATCAAATCACACATGCTGAAGTCAGCTTTCAGTATCATCCATAGGTGTCACTGCAATGAAGGCAATGGGATGGCAAAAAAGGGGCAGGTAAAGCCATGACCCTACTATGGAACTACAGAAAACTGTCCAGTTCCATCCAACTGGGTGTGCCTCAGTCACACCCCAGGCAGGGACACAGAACTGGGGCTCTGTGGGAGTGGGCATTCAGAGTGAGGGTGGCAGCAGTGACTACCCTGTCCCCAGTGTCAGTGCTGAGCAGGGCAGTGACTGCCCTGTGCCAGTGTCAGTGCTGAGCAGAGCAGTGACTGCCCTGTCCCCAGGGTCAGTGCTGAGCAGGGCAGTGACTGCCCTGTGCCAGTGTCAGTGCTGAGCAGAGCAGTGACTGCCCTGTCCCCAGGGTCAGTGCTGAGCAGGGCAGTGACTGCCCTGTGCCAGTGTCAGTGCTGAGCAGAGCAGTGACTGCCCTGTCCCCAGGGTCAGTGCTGAGCAGGGCAGTGACTGCCCTGTGCCAGTGTCAGTGCTGAGCAGAGCAGTGACTGCCCTGTCCCCAGGGTCAGTGCTGAGCAGGGCAGTGACTGCCCTGTGCCAGTGTCAGTGCTGAGCAGAGCAGTGACTGCCCTGTCCCCAGGGTCAGTGCTGAGCAGGGCAGTGACTGCCCTGTGCCAGTGTCAGTGCTGAGCAGAGCAGTGACTGCCCTGTCCCCAGGGTCAGTGCTGAGCAGGGCAGTGACTGCCCTGTGCCAGTGTCAGTGCTGAGCAGAGCAGTGACTGCCCTGTCCCCAGGGTCAGTGCTGAGCAGGGCAGTGACTGCCCTGTGCCAGTGTCAGTGCTGAGCAGAGCAGTGACTGCCCTGTCCCCAGGGTCAGTGCTGAGCAGGGCAGTGACTGCCCTGTGCCAGTGTCAGTGCTGAGCAGAGCAGTGACTGCCCTGTCCCCAGGGTCAGTGCTGAGCAGGGCAGTGACTGCCCTGTGCCAGTGTCAGTGCTGAGCAGAGCAGTGACTGCCCTGTCCCCAGGGTCAGTGCTGAGCAGGGCAGTGACTGCCCTGTGCCAGTGTCAGTGCTGAGCAGAGCAGTGACTGCCCTGTCCCCAGGGTCAGTGCTGAGCAGGGCAGTGACTGCCCTGTGCCAGTGTCAGTGCTGAGCAGAGCAGTGATTCTCCTGTCCCCAGTGTCAGTGCTGATGTGTGGGTGAACGTGAGCTGCTCTGCTCCCCCCTGGCAGCTGTCTGTGCTCTTGGGAATGCAGGCAGAGGTTTAAAGTGGGGCCTTGCAGGCTCACCTGCTCACCTTGCTGGCCTCTCCACTGCCACAGCCATGCTCTTCTGACAACTGGAAAACCTTTGCTGCTGATTTGTTTAGGTTTTTTTTTCTCTTTCTTTTTTTCCCCTGGTTGTTACCATCGCTCTTGGTCCATAAGAAATTACTTTGTATTTCTCTGCAGATTGGGTTAATCCACAAAATGTGGATAACTGTGTAAAGTAGTTTGAGTGCTAAAATCTGCAGGGTGCTGAATAACAAACGGTGCTGCATCTTTCTGGTTTTTGCGTATTAGACTTGGCCCAAGTCTAATAGGCAGGACTTTTCCCATGAGGGTTTGAATCACAGGGAGAAAGAGGGGAAGTCCCTGCTTCACAGTGACTTGTGACTTCTACATAAAACATTTTCTCAGAACTAATTAAAACTTTGGAAACTTAAATGAATCAGGGCTGTGTAACTAACAGCTTATGTTAAAGGCTTTGTACAAATATCCACAATGCATCAGTAAACATGTAAATTACTTTTTCATGTTGGGATGTATCTCACTGCAATGCTGTGCATTGATAAAAGGTTTCTCTCTGACTGTATTTTCCATACTTTTAAGTTTATTGGTTTTTCTAACTTCTGTTTCAGACCTCTTAAGATATGGAGAAACAATCTTTAAAATGACTTACCAAGCAAAATTCACTGTGCTTCAGCAATAACTAGCAGTTAATAAAGTGTCTAAATTAAGGACTGAAACAAAATGGAGACTGGTTACTGTTCAGTCATGCCTGTTCACTTTAGTAATCTCCTTTAAAGGGGAATATTGCAGCGATAAAGTATTTTCACATGGTTATGAAGACAGTTGTAGAGGAGATTCATAACTTGCAAAATTTTGTTAGGTATAGTTCACTCCTGGATTCTTAAACTGATGTTGTAAGTTAAACCTTGGTTTGGAGAGGGAAAGGAGGGGTGTGATAGAATCCAGTAATGAAATTATTAGAAGCGTGGGATTCTTTTTCAGTTAGTTTTTCATAAGCAATAACTCTCTTTTGCTTGAGCTGTTTCTAGCACTGATGCTTTTTGGATCACTTCTTACTTTCTGTCTGTGCTTAGTGCAACCTATGAAGCAATACAGTTCTGCCTTTGACTTGTGGCAAGATGGTTAAACTCTGCAACTGCTGCCTGACAGATGCTGTTGGCAGAGAACTTTTCATTCTCTATGGACTTCTGCAGCTTTTCTAGAATCCATTGGTGTTTGTCACCACTTACCAATTCTTTAATCTTGGTGCTTTTTGGTAGCCGTGTGTGTAAGAGTGCAGGTCAAGAATGACACATTGCAAAATCTCTAGTTTGAGCTGATCACTTTTCCTCAGTGTCATTAATGCTGCACATCTTTCTGTGATGGCTGAAATCTTTGTTGGGATTTTCAAACTCAGACTGTCAAAAAAATTGTGAGCCCCCATGTCCTAACCTATGAGTGTCACCCTGGTAATGGACTTGGGTGGGCTTTAGTCTTGGCCCTTTCAGATCCAGTGTACTCGAATGTGAACTTTTGGAAGGTGGTGTCTTCCAGAAGTGCACAGTGCTATTAAAGAACAAGCTGATTATATTGGGTTAATTTGTTAGGCCCATGTACCAGCCCAGAACAAACCAGGCCATTATTAATGCAATGGTACATTATGGACACTGATCCTCGAGTTGTGTTTTGTGCACATCAAATCACTTTCCAGGTCAGCATTTACTGCTTTTACAGTGTGGTGTTTATGGAGCTTTCTGGAAGCAAATCAAAGAATACCAATACTGTTGCAGGGATAGTGAATGCTATTCCAGATATTTCAGTGATGAACATTTATCACAGCATGCAGTTATATTGGTAAAACTGAGGGAAAGAGCAGAAAACTGCAGCACTTTAATGAGGGCAAGAAGGGAGAGGTGGAGTGGAGCAGGAGCTTCTCAGGCTGGCTTTGCCACAAAGGAATACACAGTGTGCAACTATGCTCTGCAAATTAAATGTTCTGCTTTCATGCCCTTCTTATTCTGCAGGCCTTAATTAAAACCCCATTTCCTTCGACTCATGGACTCAAAACTGGGTAATGATGTTAAACAAACATCTGACTAAATTTCTATCTACCATTAGATTAATTTTGTAATAGTTTAGTGAATAAGGGCATATCATTAAGGGTGGATAGTGTAATTAAAAGCAAGTAAGACTTTTGTCAATGGAGGTGGCCATCTTTCTAGAATATTGTGGATTTCAGCTTGCTTTTCAAGAAAAAGAAAAGAAGGTGCATTTTTCATCACAAATTGTTTAAATTTTGCAATTATCCCACCACAAAATGTGCATTCATTTCCCAACTATTTGAAAAACAAAAAATGAATGTGGAATGACCATATTTCTGAATAGTGAGGCAGACAAGCTGAAAAATATTCATATGCTTTGAACGTTGATTATGAATGAGTTCCTTGTCCAGCCCTACTTCCAAGAATGTAAACAGTGTCATACTTACGATAAAAAAGATCAGTGGCTGATGTAAACTAAATGCAGCTGATTAACCCAAGATGATGGCATTTAACTCCTCAGCTGTTTCCTGATAGATTGTTGGCTCTCCATTTGCCTGACTAGTGCCAGGCATGGTTGCAGTCAGTATTAAGGCAGAGCTGTCAGGGCCTGCACAGCCCCTTTGCTGCCAGGCTTTACAGGTTAGTGTGGTGTGTGGGGGTCATTTTCTGGTAGTGTTGGCTTGTTTGCTTTGTGGTCCCTGCTTTTTAACTCTCATGAAGAGGAATCCTCAGTGTTAGTCTCACAGTAAATTTTTGTTGTGTGAAGAAACCACACCTTTTCCCAAACAGGCCAGAGAACAGGGAAGCAAACTTTGTGGCACTTAAGCAGAACACTTCTACTAAACTATATTTGACACATGCAGTCTGGGACCTTTGCAGCAAGTCCAGAGGAGGCCACCAAGCCAACTGGAGCAGTTCTGCCCTAAGGAAAGGCAGAGATTGTTCAGCCAAGGCTTCAGGATGACCAAACTGCAGCCTCCCAGTTACCTGAAGGTTTAGATTAAGATACCAGGAAGAAATTCTTCCCTTTGAGAGTGGTGAGGCCCTGGCACAGGGTGCCCAGAGAAGCTGTGTCTGCCCCAGCCCTGGCAGTGTCCAAGGCCAAGGTGGATGGGGCTTGGAGCAGCCTGGGATAGTGGAACTAATTAATCTTTAATGTCCCAAATAATTCTGGGGTTTTGGATTTTGGGAAGAGTCCTTATTTTAGGTTAGGACTTCTGCATTACAATAAGATGCTGAGCTGGGCACTGCATGGATTGTTCATATTCCTGCATCCATCCACATTAAGTAGTTGGAAATGAGCTAATGTGTAGAAATGGCCATGGCTTCCTTCTAGGTGTGTGGGAGCTCCATGAGTTGGCTTTTGTACAAGAAGTGAAGGTAGAAAATGCTCTTTTTTTCACAGAGAGTTGTCTTAATTACCTTTTTTTGAAACAGATGTTGTACTTTATTTTACTGAATTTAGCAGGTGAGTCCAATAAAATGAGGCATAGTAGAGCATCTATGCAGAAAAACATTGCTCAAAGGGTGGTTGCATGCTGTAAGAATAACATTGTGTTATGTGTGGGAGCTCCTTTTAACTTATAGAATCAAACCATTGGTTTGATTCTATGGTTCTTCCCATAGCTTAAAAGTCTACTTGGTAACAAAAACTGACTTAATCACTTGATTCCAACAACTGAGTCCTGACACAAGTGTTGCAGAGAGCCAAAGTTATGGATAAGCTTGCCAATGCTGATATTGATGCTCTGGTTTCTGCAACACCTGGATTGTGATAATGAAGCAATCTCTGGTACCAGTCTGAAACACTTCCAGTGTGAGATTTAGCAAAAGATTGTCCCTCTGTTCTGCCAGCAGTCATTGCACAAAGACTACTGGCCTCAATATTCAGGCTCATACCCAAGCTACATATATCCTTGTGGAACAGGATCAGCACACCTTTGATTAGCCTTTGATATTTTACTAGGTCAGGCTGCTCCCATCTGTCAGGTACCTTATGCAAAGTGCTATTCCAGAAACAGAACTTCTGTGCTTCAATATGTGTGTAGACTGTTCAACTTGTCATGATTGTCAGTTCCCAGCTTCTTTCCCTTGCATTACACCGGCCAGCTGGAACTCTGATAAAGGAGTTATGTACAGTGATGACAAGAATTGATTTCCAATTTCCTGTAGAATGACTCTATCATTGCTTGTGACTCAGGCAATTTAGTTTATATTACAGTGCTGTCTGGGGGCTATAGATCACCCTGACAGTCGTCTAGTCACAGAGCATGCTGATTTTGACAAGATATTGAAAGGGATTTTACAAGATTTTCCTTTGTGATACAACTCAAAGTGCCATTTTCTGTTGTTGGATCATGTGTAAAGAGATCTTGTATGAGGGAGAATAGAAGTATTGGGCTCAGTTTGACTAATTTTCCCTTAATCTTTGTGTTTGAGAGCCTATGCAAAACTGAGTAGTTTTCTTGTCTTGGATCTGGTTTAGAACATGTAGTGTCTATGTTAGGTCAGACAGAAGGCTCAGGGTCTTTTCTGGAGTGGGGGTAGCAGATGCTTAGGGCAAGAGTGTAAGAAAGAGACAGGAAGGAGTGGCCCAGTCCTGGCTGTGCCCTGGAAGGTGCTGCCATTGATCTGGAACCTGGGTTGAGTGAGCAATGCTATACAGAAATAGAGGCTAACCCTCCCCTCATTCAAGTTTGCATTTGCTAAATGATGATCTGATTTGCTCTGTCAGTGCTGGAAGCTGTAGCACTCTGCACTTTAGTGACCTCATCATCTTTTGACACTGCTGACCTGTACCTGTTGGTGGAGTTGGAGCCTGGTGTGCTGCTGCTGCTGCAAACACTGCCCTTGTGTTTGATTCTATTGAGCCCTGCCGCAGCTGAGGAGAGCACTGAGGGGCAGTGAGTGATCTGGGCTTCTCTGACAGTTAATTATAAAAAGTCAGGAACCTTCCAGGTTCCCAGCCATGGCTGAAGTACAGGGAGTGATGGCAGCAAGCTCCATGGGAACGGAGCTGAGTGCAGCTCTGCATGTGCTCCCACAATGCTCACAGACATAGAAGCACCAGTGTTTTAATAATTATCCATTTGAGATCAAGAGAGGTATTTTGGGGCAATTTGTGCCTGTTCCCATGAAGCAGCCCGTTTTTCAGAAGGTGTTTTGCTGAGCAAGTATACTTTTATGAGATCTTGGGTATTTGTGTTCCTTATCACCAGTATCTAATTGCTTTGCCCTCCATCCTCACAGATGCATCTCAAATGGGAGATGCTTATATCCTCACATTGTTGGCAAATGGAAAATAGAGAGCAAGAACTGTAAAGGCAGGTAGTCAGCAGAAGATGCAGAGAATTCTTCAGAAGCTGAAAAGCCTCTCTCCTTATTTCTTTTTGCATCTTTATTTAGATATCTCAAGGTGTGAAAGGCTTCCTATTTCAGCTAAATATTTTTCCTATTCAGCTTAAGTATTTTTAACGACTGGTCCATGTGTTTCTTCAACTTTCTGAGGGACCTGGCCAGTCAGGGAATTAAAGAAGGAGTTCCTAATACCCTAATTTGTTTCCTTGGTTGAAATCAAGCAGATGTAACCATTTCTTGCCAGTTTTATCAAAATATATTCTTATAAAATGAGCAAAAGAGTAAAATTAGAATTCAGACCTGAACAACCGTATACAAAACTGGGCATTGGAATGCTTAGCATTTGCTAAAGCCTGAAAAGTATGAGTCAGACACCAGTATCCTCCTCTAAAGTGCCTTCCTTAAATTGCACTAGTTCTCTTTCTGTCTTTAAATGAAAGTTTAGGTTTAATTTGCTTCAGATTGTCAGTCAGGATGAATACTGATGAGATCAAGCAGAAAGTATTGGATTTTTAATTGAATTTTTGAAATCAGAATTTATTACAAAAGTAAACCATACTCTCCCTCATGTTAAGCTTGGAAACAATTTTTTTCAAAGTATTCTTGAGGGCAAAGAAGAAGACTAGGTGGAAGAGGGATACTGAGTCTTGCCAGTTCTGTGTATTTATGAGGTATCCATCCCCATGGGGTTCAGACACTGATAACAAGCAAAACACTAATTGCATTTTGGTTTTAGAGCTTCCACCTTGTTGAGAAGTCTGTGGTGAGGAGCTCTGGGTGGAAATTCCTTTTGTTATTTTCAGTATCACAGTTTAATTCCATTATAGAAACCATTGAGGTGCTGCCTGGATTTAGATGAGCTCTGTGGAACCTGAAAGATTGAGTTCAGCAATAGGCTTTAAATTTTTTGTCTCAGTTATGTCATGTGCCTTATTGGGGTTATAACAATTGTAACAGACTTATCCAAGGAAGATGATTCTGAGAAGATTTAATCGCAGTTCCCCATGGAAATTGAACTCCTTAAAAGTGGTGGATTGAGCTAATCCATGCAAAGATGAAAAAGAAAACTTTGAAAAGTGGTGAGAACTGTTTGGAGGAGTTATGAGTGGCCATGTATTAGAGGTATGTTTAATAATGATGGAGAAAAATAAAAGTTGTTCTCTTTTGGCTGTTTCCCTGAGAATGGATAATTTGTCTGAAACAAGTGTTTCATGAAGTTTTCACTTGGAAGTCTTCTGATCAGGCAAGTAATTTTTTTTTGTTATACTATCAGTACACTGGTAGTTTGATGAAAATTGCTAGTATGGCTTCTAGTATTTCTAACTATTTCTAGGATTCTCAACCTTTATTATTTTCAAAGCATTTGTTTGGTTAGAAAAAATATATAAATACAGGTTTCTGCTTTTGGAAGTAGTGATTATACAGTGCAAATTGTGTCCTTGATTTGTGGAATGGCCTGTAGAGATGCAAGAGCTATGTGTTGTCTTGTATTGAAAACCTGGGGAAATTTTTTTGGCTATTATTGTATTTTCAACTCTGGGAAATTTAGAATGTAGGTTTGTGTAACTCTGGATTTGTCCAAGTCTACATTAAAAACAAATTTGACTTTTAGCTCACTTCCTATTGCAGAACAGTCCATATTTGGCAACTTAGGCTGGAAGTAAGTGAACCAAAAAAAAAAAAAATCCAAAAGGGCTGTCTGCCCCTACAGCAGAGAATAAGCTAAACCCATATGTACCCCTTGGTTGTACATATGGAAGGGCTCAAGCAACAGTGATACTTACACAATAATTAGTGTATCACAACATACTTATTTTTCTATGTAAAGCAACAACATTTCCTCCCCTGCCTTAGTAATTAATTAATGTTTGGAAAATATTTAAGAAATGTAAAGCTCCCAGTAAGAGGTAAATGCTATTAATTGTAATTACCAAGTAGATTATTTCTTAGCTTTCACATGGTTCTTTTCCCTCTGGTTAAACACCAAGGGATGTTTAGCTCCATAACTCCTGTTCTCATTGCCTGGCTGAGATAATACAGTTTGTGCTTGTTTTGTCAGCAGGAGGGGGAAGCAACTACAGTGCTAGAAGTTTTCCAGGGATTGCTCAGGTGTCTTTTAATTATGATGAGGTAAAAATACCTTGTCTGCAAAACAGTCCAGATTGTTGAAATAATATCCCAGCGGGGTCTCTAACCTGAGTGATCACCTCACCTGCATTTCTGCAGATAGCTGTGTGGGCCTGTGCAGAGTGTTTCAGCTCAGCTATCCCCAAAATTATTTTTCTCCTTCATTTTGCTGTGCTTCATCCCCTGTACCTGACTGAACCCTTGTCACTATGGCTCGTGTTGTGCTGCATTAATGGCTTCAGAGGAATGAATGTGACAATACAATGGCTCTGCTCATACCTGCCAGGTATGAGCTGTATTAAACAGTGCATGTGAGGCATTTTTAGCCAGTGATCAAAGGGAATGGGGAAGAAGTACCCCAGGGATCTTATTTAATTGCTGTTTAAAGGATTTTAGCAGACAAATGAATTGTTGAGAGGACAGCATGGTGGAGGAGGTGCTCTCACTTGTGGATATTATATCTGTTGCCTCATTGCATCACTGAGGTGAGCTAAGATATTCTCACCTCTGGGCTGCTGCAATGGATGCTACAAGCCCTTCAGGAAGGTCAAGGTGAGGGCTGGCAGTAGAGTTTGCCCTTTGTGTGGGAGCAGCAGGAATGCCTGGAGCTCTGCCTTGAGGTGGATGATGAGCAAGGGGAGAGCTTCAGGTCAAGGTTCGCAGGAGGAGCTGGATTCCCAGGATTGTGGTGGGTGTCTGCCATGGACTCCCTGATTAGGAAGAAGCAGATCAGGTGGTCTTCAGACAGCTGGAAGAAGCCTTGTGTTTGCAGGCCCCTCTCCTCATGGGAAATTCTGCCCACCCCAATATGTGCTCATCCCAGCAAGACAAGTGGTTTTTCAAGTGCATTGTTGAAAAATTCCTCAGCAAAGTGATTGAGGAGCTGAAAAGGGGAGCTGCTCTGCTCCTCATACTTACAAATGAGAAAGAACTATTGGGTATGTGGGTCTGGGGAGGTGATTTCAGAGACAGCAAGGTTGAGATGGTGGAGTTCAGGGAAAAAACGAGGCAAATTATAGGATTGCATCTGTGGGCTCCAGGGGAGCAGACTTGCACCTCTGGACCTACTTGGTTAATATTTAAAGATCATATTCTACAAGCTCAGGAGTGGGCCAACTAAATGAGCAGGAACTGAGCACAGGTGACAGAAGGTCTGCATGGATGAATATGGAGCTCCTGACCAAACATAAACATTAAAAGCATACAGGATGTGGAAGCAGATCAGATGAATCTGGGGCAATGCTGGTTTCATATTGCCATTAATGACAAGGATGGTGGGACAGAGTGCACCCTCAGCACATTTGGACAACATACAAAGCCAGGAGGAATTGACTGAATCAAGGTGATTGATTCACCACGTGGTTACATTGCTGTTCAGAGGAATGGGGCCAATGGGAATCTCATGAAGTTCAATAAAAAGTCCTGCAACTGGGAAGAAACACCCCAGTGCATGCTGTGATGAGCATGGAAACAGCTTGGCAGAAAAGTCTTTAGTGGGCCAGAAGTTGAGCATGAGGCAGCAGAGGCCAATGGAAGAGTGCAGCCAGCAGGTCAAGGGAGGTGCTTGGTCCTCTCTGCTCCCTAGAGCCAGAGAGACAATGTGTGCTTGGAGAGAGCCAAAGCCTGACTGGACAGGGTCCTGCTGACCCTTCTTGAGCAAACTGGAACTAAATAATCTCTAAGGGTCCCTTCTAGCCTTGGCTATTCTGTGGCTCCATGATATCTGCATTATCTTCAGAAATTATTTGTATGCAAATGATGCTTGCTCTCTTTTATAAAGCAAGTCATTCCTGAGCAATGTATAGTTTATAAATTTTAGTAGGGGACTATAAAATACAGTTTATTATTCAATTTGGCTGTTATGACAGGATCACATGATTACTGAGCTGCACATGATTAATATGGTTTTTATGTTGAAATAAAGTGGTAACTGCAATCTCTGCCAAAGACAGCTTCAGGAGATGGAGCTGAAATCTGAAGCCATCCTCACCTGTGCACTGAATAATTGCAAGGGAACTTGAACTTTTTGCTTTCAATGCTGACATGACTGGTCTTTCTACTGTACATGGTAACAGCACCTATGGTATTTCAACACTAAGGTGTTTATTCCTGCCTGTGTGCTATGAAACAGAAAATCTTTAGGGGATGTAAACTGGGGCATTCCATTGGTAGGAGGAAAGCAAAGCAAAGTGAGTTAGAGTGTATTTTAGGTCAGAAGTAGAATTGGCAGCTCTAGGTTTTTTGCAATAAGCTGAAAGAGACTTCCATTCATAGAGTCAAACTATGAAAAGATTGTATTTAGAAGATGGAAAAGGGCATTGAGAAATTGAAAGAATTCATGTCAAAGTGTTGCTTTATAGTTAGTAGTAGTGTCAGAGAAAAAATGGTCTGGTAGAAGTAACTATTTTAAGAAGGAGCAGGTATTGAACTGATTTAATCTCTGCTCTTTCTGGCCAGTCACACGTGTGAAAGTTGGAGCTGCCAGGAGGTAGCAGATGGTCACTGCTGTCACCTGCAGCTGCAGGAGTCTGCCAGAAGCCCAGGTGTGTGCTAGCACAGCTCAGATCACCCTCCCTGGAAGCTGAAGGGAGGAGCTGGGCACTGAGGGAGGTGTGCACACACACTCCTGCAGGGATGGCTGCAGAGCCTGTGAGCCCTGGAGGACATCCAGAGCCATCAAGGAGTTCTGGCCCCTGTGTCCTGTTGGCCTTTTTTGACTGATCTGTCCTGTAGGGTAGGCAGACTGTTAGGAAAGCTTCTGCCTACAAGATTGCATCAAGGCAGATACAATTCAGGGGGTAAAGCTTTGGGAGCAGAGTAACTGTGGAGCTGGTACATGGGAGCAGCTGCCACTGCTCCTCCTTTGGCTGTCTCCAGGGCAATGGGCATAGGAAATTCCTCCTTGTCCATGAACTACATACAAATGGAGCTCTCCAGTGGAGAGCTCTTCACTTGGCAAGTTTTTTCTGTAGTGATATCCACTTAGTTGCTAACAAAAATGTATTCAAAAGATTAGTGGCAGTACACTTGGAAGCTGTAACCACTCAGGACTAATGATATAATTACTCTCTAAAGCTATTTGTAAAGCAATTATGTACTATTGTTCACTTTTGTTCTGTATCTTTATAAAAGTGAGCTATCTTGGCAGGCTGTGATGGGCATGTGTTGAGCTGGCAGTTATGTAAGAATACAAATAATTTGTGCACATATTTATAAAAGAAAAACAATGCTTTTACAATGTGACTGAATTGTTTAGATGTAAAAATCTTTGTACAGGAACAAATTGCTGTTACAATTTCTGATGTGGCTGGTGATTTTCAATACATAGTCTTGTAACTTCTGTAGAAAATTTTTTGAATTTGTTTCCCCTTCTAAAGAAAATGTTATTTAACCTGTTTCTCAGGTGCTGGAGGTAATATAATTATTAGAGGTAAGAACTGTCATAAATAAATTGTGGAGGGTTTTGCTATTTTTTTAACAAGCCTTTTCTTTCTAAGTTTTGTGAGTTCTGCTGAAAGGTTCCATGCAGTGATAATGTCTCAGTACATGCTTGGCTTTGGTTTGTTACAGAGGTTTCCAGGGTGGGCTGGAGGAGCTCACCACTGCAGGTGCTGGCTCTGCTCAGCCTCCCCTGTGTGGCTGTGCCTGTCAGCCCCTCTGTCAGCCAGGACTGCCTGCTTAAAATGGGGGAAAGCTCAGCAGACACAAGCTGGGTTTTCTGCAGGGTTGGAGAACTGGACCAGCTCATCGAGATGCTTGGTGGATGCCAGAGGCAGCCCCAAAGTGGGGGTGTGACTGAAGGGGACAGAGGGAGCCAGGAATGGCAGGAAGCAGCAGCAGCATGGCTTTGGGTCAGTGCAGCATCCTGCTAATATTTAGCCTGAGTCTGCTGTGGCTGGGGTTGAGCTCTCTTTTATCTTCTTGCTAGTAATGCAAAACACACACACACAAAAGGGCATTGTCCACTAAGTAGTTTTCTTGAAAAACATATGGAGCATTAATGGTGCATGTCCTCACAGTGGAACATTGATTCTTAAAGTGTTTTGCTGCTATTGTGATAAGCACTGTGCTTCCTAGCCCACAGAAATGGTCATGTTTGTTTTAAATCTCATGTGAAAACCTGTTTCTAATCTAATCTACATTGAATGTGTTTTTTTCTTTTTTGTTTAAAAACTCTTCAGCAAGAACTGTTGCAACACTATGCCCCAATACTGTGTGTGGGTAAGAGCAAGTTAATTCCATGCTGGCTTTAGGCTGGAAAGAATTTGCCTTGTCAGGGGTAATGTTTCCGACAGGAATCATGTATTTCTGTGATATCAATGGTGCTTGTGGCTTGATTTGACTGAAGACCTGGTGATAAAGGTGTGTTTTGTGTACACTGGAGCTTGTTGAATTGCTCTGGTCATGACAGAGAAGACAGAGTGCAAAGGAGAGGGCAAATGGAGGCAGTAGGAGACTCACCTGCAGAAAATGTTTGAGTTGAGTGAATTTATACTTTGGGGAATGTATTCTGCCCTCCTAGGGCTTCCAAACAAGTTGTATTTCTTTAAAAAGGAATGGCAGAAAATGTTGGGACCTAATCAACAAGAAGGGAGATTTAATCTCTGAAACAGCAGCAAGCAAGCAAGCTTTAAGTGATATCCATGTGTTAGAAAAACAAATTAAAGTTTAGAGCTTGACATGCTTCAGTGATCAGACCTGGGGGAGAAAGCTAACATAAGCTTGGGAAGAAGGATATACCACTGGTCGTGGACACAAAGAATGCAGAATTTATCTGGCAGGACTCCTGAGATAAGGAAGGAACTCCTAAAACCATGTCAGTAATTGTGCTGAAATCAGCTCCTAGTGAGTGAGAGGTAATCCTGGCAGGGGCACTGACCACTGACTCAGGCCCAAAAGAGGAGAGAAACTGAGCATGTGCACTAATGAACATGAGAAGTGAGAGAATCATTAAACAATAGAATATAAAATAGTAATTGACAAGAGAACTATGTAACTTGTAGCCAATAAACACTAATTGTTTTGTTTGCTAAAATATATAAATAGTTAAAACTTTTGATAATTGGGGTACACGTTTGGTGGAGCAATCTCCCACGTACCTCAGTGCTGAATAAAGTCACGTCGACTTTCTAACCCAGCAAACTGGTTGGAGAGTTTATTTCCCAGTTTTCAGTGACACTAGAATGAGTAGCTGAAGAACACAGATGTATAATGGGCTCAGTTTGCTAGGCTTTTGTTTTTGTTGATGGTAAAATTTAAATAGATTGCAATCTGAATTTATAGTAAAGTACTCACACATTTCAGAATAAGCTCTGGAAAAATACTGTTATTTACTGATATAATATGTAGAGAAATTTAGAAGTGGGGTAAGTGATCAGGCAAAGGTTGGAGAGTTGCCTGAAGAGAAACTCAAAAGGTTCACAAAAAAGTCTCTGATGTAAGCAGAGGGAGGGGGTGAATATTACAAAATATTTCCTATGATTTTTTTTCCCCATGATTTTCATCTAACCAAGGAGGGGGAACAAGCCATGTAATGCAAGGGCTTAGAGCAGAGAACCAAATGTTTTCTCTCAGAAAACACTTTTCTGCTGCCTGTGCTGCCAGTTCACTGGGGGAAAGCAAGGAGTGAGGTTCTACTGATGATAGAAACAGTGCTAAGGGTTAGGAATCCTTGTTTATGGCAATTTCTGTTCTCAAGGGAGGGACACCATTGCTCTTTACAGCTTTGAAGGAGGTATTAAATTCAGTGCCTAAGTTTAAAGATTTTCTCGCATTATTTTTTGTTAGCAAAATATTCTTAAAAATGTGATATCACAGAGTTGTGCAAATGAGTGTGAAAAGAATGGTCTTAGACAACAGCAGTGCTGGAGAAATTGTCTTCATTATATGCTAACTACAACTTGGCTTCCTGTGGATCCCCGAGTCACTTCTCAGTCACAGATTATTCCCTCCAGTCATTAATCTCCTTGAAGTTTTTACATATGAGTAAAACACAAGATATAAGATGTGATTATAAATCTCGGTTTGAATGAGGGATCATAGGAACTTATCCAGCTTTATAACATATACCTTTGATTTTCCACATTAAAATCCTGATTCAAACTTTGAAAATCCTGATTAGGTTGTACACGTGAGTTCCCAGGAAATACTGAATATAGTCTCTGACATATTTTGTTTCTCCACTCCCCCTCCTTTTTTTTTTTTTCCTTCTAGATAGGCTGCATGGATATTCTCAGGCTGAATATTCACTTCTGCTACCTAGTGGTAATACAACTTCCAGTTTTGTTGACTGGGATGCTCTTCACTGGGAGCCCAGGCTGTTTCTGCATGTGCAATACAGTGAGGGGAGTGCTGTGCTTGTTACCTAATTCAATGTTAATTTACGTTGTTCTCTCTTGAGGTTTTTCCTGATTCTGTTTATGTGCTATGTAAAAGAACAGACATAGCTAGAAATTTTATATGTGGAATGATTTTTTTTTTTTTTCTGTTGAAGTCTGAATGTCAGATGACTGTGACCCTAAACATTAGGAAGCCCCTTCCAGTGAACATGCTGAGCTATGTAGAAATCATCCTGAAAGTATGACTGCTCATTGAAGCATCATGCAATTCCTTGAAGTGAAGGTATCTGCAGCATTAATAATACAGAAATTTGGCATGATAGCAGGAAAAAGCTGTCGTGAGGTATTGTCAGTTCACCTGCCGAAGCCTTTTAAGTGCTAATTTAGATATCCACACTTAGACCAGAGTCACTGTGCAAATCTGAATTAAGCTACTTCAGGGAAAGGAGTTTCTCTTGTTAAAAACACAATGGAAGAAAATAACAGGAAAAGAACACACAAATGACATATGCAATTTCTTCTTTGATGGCTCATACTGCCACACTGCATGAATGTGTGCCAGCTTTTCTTGCCCCTCTCAGCCTGTAATATTTCTTAACCAAATTTAACCAGATTTGAGGAAAGGCCCTGTGTTCCTGCAGGAGAATAACTGTTCAAAACAGTCTGTGAGCAAGAGCCTGGGGTGTGAGCTGACTTCTTGCACTGTACCCCCAGGGGAAATTGTTCTTCTGTGTGTCTGAACTGTGGGAATATGTTCCTATGCCAGGCAGCAGCCAAGCAGGACAAGCAGGGAGTCAAGGGTGGAGAGAGCACAGGGTGGGCCAAGGTCCCCAGAGGCAAGGCAGAGTGCCACAGCACCTGGGCTGGGTGAGCAGAGCTGGGAAGTGAAGTGATTTTTCCAATGAGCCCTTAGCAAAATTTATGGGCATGCAGTTTTTGATGATGTAGATCCATGGTAGTTTCTTAAAACTGCTTGTCTTAAGGAAGGGATTCTTGCCAAGAATGAACATCAACATTTGTTACAGCAAACGCTGCTTGCTTCCTGCCCAGTCTGCAGCCTTGGAGGGAAAAGCAGACACATGGTATTTGCAAAAGATGTGTCTTATTTGAACAAAATTTTGCCCACATTTTCACATACAATGATCGAGAATGACAGTGAATTCACATATTTGTAAGAGGCTTTTTGGAGTTGATAACATCTAGAGCAGGAGTGGGAGTAATTTATACGCAAATTATTTGCTATACATGTCTGCTGGAGCCATTTACTAAAAAAATATTAATTGTAATTAAATTAATCTGGTCCTGTGCAAATATAATTTTGACAAAGTGTGTTTCTTACTGCCACAGACTGCTGTTAGCTCAGAGCTTTATGTGTTGTTAGTAATTTAAATACTGTACCAGTCAAAATAACTGCAAATTGCTGGTACCAGATGTCATCAATACAGAAAATAATTCCTCTATCCTAACTTTATTTTCAGTAATGTAATGGAAAATATTGAAGATATTGTGCAGTTAATTAGGACATTAACTCTTACCTAGTAATCTTGCATTTTGTTTTCTATAGAAAATGTTTTCTTCTGGATGTAGCCCAAGGAATGAAGCATTGCACTGTTATTAATTCCCTGACTGGAGGAACTGCTGGGGGAAATGCAGATAACTTGAAGTCAGTCTTTCTATGTGCATGAACTAAAATATCACTGAGGTGATGGGGAGAATTGGGCCAGCTTTCAGTGGAACTCTTGGCCTAGGAAGTACCATGATTTGGACATTGAAGTTTGAGGCTTTTATATGAACAAGCTGAGGAGCCCTGGACCTGTTTGCATAAGTGGTGAGGAATTAGTCTGAGGGCTCTGGGTGCAAAGGGGAGCCACAGGGATGGACCACATCCTCATCAGCTCCCTCTGAGTGGTAGAGGGGTTCCTAAGAGGAATAAAGTATTTTCTTGTGGAGAAGACAGTGTGCTAGAAGGTGGTTTAATCTAGCTCCAAAAGAATGAGAAGCAGTTGCTACAAAATGAAATCAGGTTAATTCAGATTAGGAATAAGGCAAGTATCCTTAACAGTGAAGCAGATGATCAGGGAAGAGGTGAATTTTCTCTTTTGAAATGTCTTTATGTCAGTATCTTCTTTTTAAATATGGAAACTAAAGCTATAGGTAGAGGCAGACTTCTCCACTCTCCTTTTTAATATTTTGAACAAATGGATCAAACCTTTGTCACAGAACTGTGCCTGGTGCTCGTGTTGTCACTTTACCACAAGCCCTAGTCTGTCTCCAGTACTATTTTTTTGAGTGCTTTTCCCTAGTCTTGAAAGCAGGACCAGGAAGGAAAATGGAACAAATGGTTTGTCATGAAGAACAAGCTGAGGAAAGGCAAGCTGGCAGGTTGTTGCAGGTGTTGCAAGGACAAACATGCCTGGTGCTTCCAGCCTACCAGGGACTGGCTGAGAAGCAAATGTGATCTGAAATTGCAGCTGAGAATGTTTTAGTCTGGATGTGACTTTTTCAAGACTAGATTTACTTGCCAGGCCTGTGAAATCTGAGTCATTAGAGATTTTCAAGAAGTTAGACAATTAGCTGTCTAAATGTCTTAGATCTCAGTAGGAAGATGGGCTTAGATGATTCATAAACTTTCCTGTTTGGAATTTCTGGGGTTTTCCCAGATGAATATTTTTGTGAGTTTTGATTTAAAACATATTTTGTTCAAATGGGTCTCATTTCTCAAGTGGCTCTAATTTCTTTGTCACTAGTCTCATCTCTTCCTCATTTATCAGCCTGCAGGTATTTGTAATATCAATTCCCTCTGCTCAGTTTGCTTTAGTTAGTTCTCATTGATGGATGTGTTCCTTTGTAAGGGGTTTCATCCCAATCCTTTCAGGAATTTGCTGGTAGTGGTGCCTCAGAAGTCAAGTGCTCATTGATGTCTATATTTTCAAGCTAGGTAGGTATTTTTAATCCATTTGATGAGTACTTTAGCCATGCTGTATTCTCAGGTGCTAGTTCAGAGATCTTAAACTAAGAAATTTGCACTATTGCCCTAACTTATAATCAACTGGAACAAAAAATCAGGATTGTTAAACAAGAGCTAATCTACAGCAAATATTCTTTCCTGACAGTTTTCATATTTCTGGCTTTGTTTTGTGTGGCTTGCATGTTTTGCTAATAATTTAATTTGCCTGCATCTATGAAATACAGGTGTAGAGATACAATTTTTAGTCTTTGGGAATGTGCAAATTTAGCTTTGAGCCAGGAGTCAGCCTCACGTGAAATTAATTTTATCACCTCAGGGGAAACCCAACCACTCTGAATTTTGCGACAGTGAGATTTTTCACAAATTTTCATCCAGATGAAAAAACAGAAAGCAGATGTACAAAGCAGTTATTATACATAAAAAAACACCTCTCCTTTTTTCTGTGTGAACATTTCTGGGTTATTATGCTTTTAGTGAAGCAATTAATTTCTGTTCCCCTATGGAAAGGACTGCATGGTTAGGCTTAGGGCATGAGAAAGGGCAGAGTGTTCAGCAGTGCCCTCCTGGAGGCTGGCAGGGCTGGCAGCAGCCTGGGAAATAAACTTGGACCTCAGAAACTGCAGGTTTACAGGGACAACTTTCAGAAGAAACGTATCAGCTTTGAGAACACATCAGGAGCTGTCAGCACAGCCCAGAACCATAAATATTTAATTTAGCTTGACCCTTTTGATGTTGCCAATCAATGTTGTTCTCCTCTGAAGCAGATCTGGGACTATGATGCTGACAGTGATATCAGTCAGTTTGTCAAATGGAATGACATTACCTCTCCAGATTTTGTTCTTTGTGGCCACGGGATTCTGTCAGAAGCCTTTGCACACAGAACATAGCCTGTGTGAGATTTATAGCTGCAATCCTGCTCAGAAGTAGAACAGACCAGCATAATTAGGTAATATATCTCATTAATGATAGTTTTGTGCAACAAGGTATACGAAGTAAAATTATCTGCCTGCAAAAAACCCCCATATTAACTAATGGTGAAATTCTGAATTCTTGTAAGTCAAATATCAAATATTAATGTTGTAGTTTCACTCTGCTACCAATTTCTTTGGTTATCATTGCATTAAAAATATTTTAGAATATTTACACTGAAATAAAGGTATTATTTATCAGTAGAAACTGCTCTATTTTAGCTGACTTTGCCTTTTACAAAGCTTGCTGGAGAAACAGGATATATCTGTCCAGGAATCACCCTGACACTGTGATTCCCTGAGTCTGGAGAGTATATCAGTGCTTAAAATGAAGAGTTTCAATGAAACAAGTTAGTCAGGTGAGGTGAGGCAGTTAAAATGATTGGTGGGTTCAGCTACCAGAGAAAAGGAGAATGATACCTAAGGTAAATGGATAATTATTGCTCATCAGAGCGATGATAATTTTTAATGTAGCACATTTCATACCAATCAGAGCTCAAAAGCATAAGATGTCCTATGCAGCCCCTCCAGCACCAGGTTTGCTGCAGAGTTTAGTTTGGCTTGGAAACATTTACACAATTATAGTTTGAAAGTAGAGAATGCTGATAGGATAAAATTTTGCCCTACTTCTACTGATTTTCTTAGTTAAGAACACATGCTTCTTCTTTTTTTAAATGAAATTAAATCCTGGTTAAAATCCTGTTTAAAACTACGTGCTGTTTGCAGGCTGTGACTGAAATGCCACAGGCAGAGCTCTGTCTGTCACTGAGGTGTGTGCCCTGCCTGGGTCAGCACCTCCTCAGTGCTGGCCCATGACATGAGGTCTGAGAAAGGCAGTGAGCAGGGGAATTTGAATACCAAGTTTGCACAAATGCTTGTCAGGGGCCCGTCTGTAACAGCTGGCTGCAGAATCCCAGCAGTCAGGAGCGTTTTCAGCTGGTTTGTGATTCAGAGCAGTGCTCTCAGATGGAGAGCTGTGGACAAGGAGTCTCCTTTACCCCGTGGCTCTGGGCAGGCAGACAGAGGAAACCTGTTCTGTGCTGTGGTGCTGGACTGTGCTGGGCTCTCTGAGGAGTGGACTTGTGTCCAGGGAAAAGCAGCACACCCCCTGCTCAATCTTCTCAAAATGTGCCAATTTATTTAAAATTTGGAGAAGCTTGTGTGAAAGAGTTTGGGGAGCAGACTGGTTTAAAAAGAGGAAGATAACAGTATTTATTTCTCAGAGGGAGAGAGGTTATATGCTTTAAGGTTTTTAAAATTTTCCTTTTAATTTGTAATGGGTAAGACCAGCATGATGAACTACAATATACACATAGGAATATGGTTTCTTAAAAATAAATTATTTAGCAATTGACAAAAATACCTGAATTAAAATGTGGTGGGAACCAGAGCATAAACGTTTACTAAGGAGAATAATCAATAGACCTAAATGTGGCATCTTGAGAAAACACCCACAGAAAATTTGTTCTTAAAGAAATCTTGCCTCAGGGGATAATAAAAAATGTGACCAAAACAGACAGGAAAAAAGAAGGGTGTTGAAACAATCTCATTCTGAAGAAGGGGGAGATGTTCTGTTGCAACTGTACGATGACTTTGCTTTTACTTAAATGCATTTTGCAGCAGTCTTGCAAGTTTTATGTAATGGAACATGAATACTTAAAATGATTTCCTGACAATTTCTTCTCTCCTGCACACACGTCATCTTAGAATTCTGAGAAAATTTTGCTTTTGTTAAAACCAATACTTTCTTTCAAAATCTACTAAAATATTTAGTTCTGCTATACAGCAACTTTACTTTTGTGCAGATTTTAAGACAGGATTTGGGTTTTGGCAGTATGGACTAGACAATAATGTGTGGATTTAAACTCACTACTTGCATTGAATCAAGAAAGGTTTATCTGGGTAAAATGGTATGAGCTCCTGCAGAGGAATGCTTTATTTATTTTGCAATTATTTCTATAATGTTAACAAGCCTATTAACACAGAGCAAAGAGCAGTTTGCATTCCATTTAATAACATCTTCCTGTGCATAATACTTCTCAATTGTCACACTCCAGCCTTCTGAGGAAAAAGACAGTTTCTGACCCATTGGTACATGCAGAAGCCTTGATGTGACCAGCAAAGTGACAGTGGCAACCAGCCCATGTGGGAATCAACAGACAATCCAGTGCCTGCTTTGATGGATTTCCTCTCCCTTTAGTGCATTGCTGTCTCTCAGTTGCACTTGGGGACCAGAGCGTTCATCCCAAGACCTGTATGTTATGATTTTGTGTAATTTTTCAATTCTTTATCGTTAGCTTGGCTGGCAGGCTCGGAGCAGTCTGAAGAGTGCCCGTGCATTTCTTGCAGCTCCTGCAGAGGCAGCAAATTGAACTCTGCAAAGCTCTGCTCCCTCAGTTACCTGGGCACACTTGGGCTCTCTGCTCTCATTGGTACCTGGCTGCTCTGCAACTCTCTGCTGTGCTTTTGCTGAAAACTTTTGTGAGTTGCTGAAGTGCTTTCAGCTGCACTTCACTAATTGCATTCTCACTAATGGGAATTTTGCTTCTCTACAACATGAGGAAACAAGAGATGCTGCAATGTGTTTTATACCCCTTGCCTGAGAGATGAATGAATGAAGTGATGAATATCCCTCTGGACAAACCCACTTCTCTGTAGAAGCTCAGGAAAACACAACCAGCTTGCTCAGACTTGTGCAGTTACCTGCTAGTGACTATCTGGAGGGGTGAGACAGGACTTTCATACTGACTTGGGCAACTAAAAGCAGATCAAATGAACACCTAAATTGTGTTGTTTGGGGAGGTTTTTGTGCTTGTTCAGGAGATCACAAATGCCCTGGCCAGTGCTTAGCCATCCTTCCTATTCCTCACCCAGGTTTGTGGCTATTTGTTCTCTTCTCAGAATTCTCTCTGGAACTTTTTGGTGGAGGCTCTTGCCTATGAATGGGGGTGGGTGCTGTTATCTTATGTTTTTGCTGTTTAGTTGAAGCTCTAATGCTTGATTTGTCTCATCTGGTTGGGAACTGAGTATGAGAATTAAAATATAGTCAAACAAACAAAACCCCTGTATCTGCATTCTGAAACCATACAAACCTCCACCCACAGTGGTTATACTTCAAAAACTTGAGAAGTTACACTTGGGTTGTCTTGATCCACCATAATGTTTTTCATCTCTCTGTCATTGTGTCTTTAGAACTTACTGGAGTGTGTTATATCTGAAAGTGTATTATTCAGTACAAAAACAATTGTGTATCACTTAAATTTAAGATTTTGGACAAATTACTTTTGAAATTGAAAGATTGACCTGACCTAATAATTCATCAGTTTGGGAAGGTAACTGCTTGCAAGCAACCTTTATGCCAGATTACTGAAAATAAAAGTTTATAACCTCAATAGTGTACTGAGTTGTAATAGTTTAGCCAGGAAACAGAAGGGATTATTTTTCTTTAGGGTCCTGTATATTTTGTGCATAGAAGCCTTATTTTGCACATGAATCAAAAAAAGTGTGTCTGTGTGGCAGATGGGCTGAAATCCTTTTCTCTGAGGAATCTCTTTTGCAAGTGAAATGTGTACTATGTTTTTATTCCTTTCTTTAAAGTTAGGAAGAAAGGAACTCTACAGGAACCTGGGGAGATGTGTTCATGAGGTACTTATATGGACTGTTGTCCACAAGAATACAGATGTGGATAACATTTAAGAAGAAATAGGGGTTTAAAAATCCCCCATGTGTGGCCCTGAGAAGACATCCCAGATGGTCAATCTGCAGCTTTATGGAGTGACACACCTACCTGGGGCTACTTTGGAGCTGCCAACACAACTAATGCTGAATCTTCCCATTGTGCAGGGTGTTACTGTCCCTCTGCATGGCTGGAACCCAAAGAGAAACAGAGGCCTTGCATTTTCCCTGTTTTCACACTCCCATATGGGAGCAGCATTCAACATGGGTAAATTGAACTGAGTGTAGTTTTTGAGATACATTCATGTTGGCCTCTATTCCTTGTTACAGCAGCTGCTGATAGTTTAGGGCATTTTAGCTCCTTGTTTGGTTTGCCAAGGTAGGCATCCAGAAAGGCACAGCTTCAAAAGCCTTGAATATGTAAAGGGATTTCAAAAATTTTTGAAATGAGAATAGATTTGGGTTTTATGTGAAGACAGTATTTTCATGTCATGGAGGTGTTACAAGATGTGTGAACAGATTATATGAGTCTGAGAGATCCTTGAAAAGGAAGGCAGCAGGAAGTTGCTCCTGTTATTAGAATAAGGACCAATGAGGCACAGCCATGAAGAGAGCCCTGTGGCAATATTCTTGGATTGGAGCTCGAGGGACAGCCTGTCTGACACGTGGCAGTCTGGATGTCAAAAGCAGGCAGTGCAGTCCAGTGTGGAGTGTGTTTTTCCAGGGATATTGGAGAATGCTGCACTTATTTTCAGAGCTACTGCTTGTCCTGGCCAGCTGACCCAGAGCTCTGTGGCTGGCTCTCTGCAGGCTGCCTTTGTGAGCAGTGCTTGGACCAAGGTTTGCATCACGTGCAGTCCTGTCTCAGCTCTCACCATGTGCACTGGGGAGGGGCTGCACCTCCTGACACAGACAACCAAGGTGTGAACAGCACATGGAAAGACTGAAGTCAAAACCCACATGGCTTGCACCTGACTAGCTGTGGCCAAGTGTTTTGTGTGGATGATGGGACTGAACTCATGATCGGTGTGTTTTTCACCCTAAGGCAAATTGCCATCCTGAGCTCCAGGTTTGTTTGTTGAGAATGTGGCTGGCAGCCGTGGGACCATGAATGTTCCAGCTGAGGTGCTGGCCCTTCATGCACTGGCAGCACAGAGTGGTGCTTTCTCTGCTGAGCCAGGCTGTGCCCTTTGCATGCAGGATGAAGTGGCAAAGGTGCTGCTCTCTCATCCAGCTCTCAGTGCAGGCTCAATCTCTGCAGCTGCCCACGTCTCCTCATGCAGCATGAGCAGTGTCCTCGTGCCTCTGCCCCTTCCTGCCCATGGCACCCAGCAGGCTGCCCTCGGGCAGGGACAGGCTGTCCTGGGGCTCTGCAGAGCTCTGGGCACCTGCCTGCCTGTCCACAGGCCAGCAGGGAGAGCAGCAGCTTTTAAATCCAGCTTTCTGTGCTGGGCTGGGGTGCCTGGAGGCACTGGAGTGCTTACAGCTAGCAGGAGGCAAGTGGGGAGAGAGAGCAGGACTTATTATTATTAATAATAATAATATTAATGAAAAAGCTCCCAAAGATCAAGGACTTGGAAATTAATTGTTCCTGGTTACAATATGCAGCATGAAAAGAGGCTGCCTAAACCAGTAATGGAATTCTAGTCCCTTCCTTATTAAATTAATTTTGTTTCAGATCTTCAGCTTTTTTCCCTGTCTGTGCAATTTTTTTATTTTTAAAAGAAGAATTAGAAAGGAAGGATTAAGGAGAGTAGAAGCAGCAGTGATCCAGCTGAGAAAGAAGTGTGGAAAAGCAGTAACTTCTGAGATACTCAAGCATTTTTGAATAAATCTCCTTACATTTCTATGACTATTATAATTTGATGTCAAATACCCTTATGTCCAGATCCAGCATTTCTTCTGCATTTAAATATCCCACTAACTTCAATGCCACCGTAGTCAAAGGACTCCATCTTGCTTTTCGTGTTCCCAGTGGGATTTTGGATTTATGAGGAAGGAAAAAGTTTATCATTTGTGTGTGTGTTGAACACCAAAAGAAGATCAAGTGATGGAAGATCTGCTCCAGTTGCTTGGTGTACTTTTTGGTACAACTCTGCCTAATAGCATGATTTGCACATGGGTTCCTATTGTTGGTATTTTATTTATGCCACATTTTGAGCTGATAATTTCAAAACTTGGAACATCTTTTGAAAGTATTACTTAAATAGATCATTTAGTTCTTAGCAGGGAGTCTATTTTTCCCCTTTAAGAAGAATAACATTATAGTTGTAAAGTGTATTTCAATTAAAATGAGTTGTTTTGATGAAAGGGAGAGAGAGAGAGAGAAAACAGGGGCTTTAATCTTCTGTGATTCTGCCCCTTCTCCTCCCCTGCCCTTTACAAATCACAGAAATAGTTACCCAGACAATAGACACTTAGGTGTCTAGCTGACTCTTCATATCCATGATTAGCTGCTCCATACTCAAAATAACAGGAATTTTGCACACTAGGTAGCGATCCCAGCTCGGGTTCCTGTTCAGTGCAGCCTGAAAGCAGCTGGCTGCTGGGAATTTGCAGGGGGAAAGTGCCTGGGATCCTCCAACAGAAAGTGTAGTGGGAGGGGAGTCTGTCTTTGCCAAGTGAGGGGTGTTAAAGGCTGTTACAGCCCAAAGTGTGAGCTGCTGTGGTTTGAATTCACCCTGAAAATAGGGAGCTGCTGTGACCCTTACTCAACAGCCTCCCTTCTCCCTTCTTCCCTGTCCCTTCTGTGAATTTCACTGGGAATCTCTAAATGACTCCTGGCTATTCTTTAAAAAAAAAGTGTCAAATATTTTCCCATTAGTTGAAGACAACTGCCTGTTGGGTAACTTCTCTAATCCAGGCTGTGTTCTGATTTCTCTGATCATTCACTTACCAGCAGAGCTGTGTTCTTAGGGCATAATGCCTGCCTTGAGGGTTTGCTCAGGTCTGTCTGGGTGTTTGGAGTCACCCAAACCCAGGACCTGCTTTCTCAGATGCTTTGTGCAGTTGAGAAATTGGTTTCAGTTAACTCATTCCTCAGCTCTAATTTTAACGCCTCTCACTTTGGAGAGGAGAAAATCCCCATTTTTCTTCCAGTTTGCCTTCTCTTTCTGTAGTTTGTGCTGCTTGTGGTCTGTCCAGCCTACCCTGGTTGCTGGTGGTGTGTGGAGAGCTCTGGTGACCCTGCAGCTCATGGGGAGGAGGCGCTGGGAAGTCCTGCAGAGAAATTCCCCATCAGGAGTTCCAGCAGAGGATTTGGTTGCCCCTCAGGATTCCTCTTGCTGTGTCAGGTAAAGGAAGGCTGAGTGCAGGCGTGAGCTGAGCCTCTCACTGTTGGACTGGACTGTGTGCTGTCCTCTTCCTTCCCTCAGCTGGTCACCAGGCACAAACCTGATATTGGCACACTGGGAAACTCACTGATGAACCATCCCAGGGCTTGTGATTGTCATCAGCCTGCACAGGAACAGGCCACACGTGGACAGGCTCCCCATGGCAAGAGCTATCAGGTGACAGTATTCAACAGTATTAAAGAGAAGGTTTTAAAATGCCTTTTTTATCACATCAGTAGTTTGAGATATTTGATTTAATTAATCTGTGAATATTCCAGAAGTCTGGAAATATTTTTTTTGTCCATGATATGGGATTTTTTTTTTTTTTCTGTTTTAACACTAGTAGAAGTTAACAAAACAATTGACAAATTTACCCAGCTTAGAAAAACTTTGACTTTGTAACCTATTATTTGTATAACTTCCTCTTTGTACTTGTTGCTGAAGTACATTTGTTGCTTTTTAGTTTTCTTCCCCAATGAAAAATCGATTTTATTATGTTAGCACTGTGTTTTAAACCACTGTGCAATTTCTATTTTATTATTTAAAAGTGGAACAGCCTTAGAATCTTCTTCAGGGCAGAAAAATTAGTTAATAGAGAAAAGGCAGATGGAGAAAAAGAAAAGCTTGGCAGGGAGTGGGGAGATGTGAGACCTTCCAGGGAAGCCTGTTGAGCATGTTTGAGAGGAAATCTGTGCATGCATGGCCTTGTTCCTTTTGTCCTTTGGATCCATGTGGTTCATAGCCTTCATGAGCATGGTGAACCTCAATGACATTTAATGTATAATAAGAAATTATTTTGCTGGTCTCACTTGGGGATATGAATTTATTACTAGACTCAGATCTATTTCTTTTCTTCTTTTGTAAGGCTTTTTGGGATGAGAGTCTCTTCCTAACAAAATTGTAGAGTTAGTTCAGAATTATTTTCTTCTTTTCTGTTTTGGCATAGGTAGTTAATAATAACAACAAAAGAAAATATGAGTAAATTCCACACAGTGGGAAAACTGAAGAATGTGAAGGACTTGCCTTTTGTAAAGTAAAACATGTCATATGCTTAGAGAGCTTTTTGTTTGTTTCATATAATTATAAGAAACGTAGTATGGATTCTTTTCTTCTAGTTGATAACTTTAAATCAATTAGAAGATTTAAAGTATTAGTATATGTAATAATCAGTTGAATTTGCATTTCTGAACTTACAGTACAGTTTTGCAAGAGTCCTTAGAGAATCTGTTAGTTCTGTTCCTCACTGTTCCTGGTAAGCATAGAATTGCAGAATTAATATTCCAATGCTGCTTATACCTGATGATGGCAGAACAGTTAAATCATTACAAGCCTGTTTTTTGGTGAAAATATGTGATAAGAGTTTATTAATATTAGTAGGGTCATTTTCAATATAATTCTTTGTTTTCTTGTCACTTTTAATCTGCTTCTAGAATAGCAGTGGGAAACAAGTGGCATTTGTAATCCACCTCTGCACCAGCTCATGTGAAGGTGATTAATTAAACATATTTTTGACCATTATGACAAATAATAAATGACCCTGACCTGACTAAGGAACAACATTGATCTGGACTACTTAAAAGCAGCTAATGACAAGAAGTCTTTAGAAGCAAATGCCTCTTGAAGATCGCCAGGAGGCAAGAGAAACTCCCCAAGGCTGCAGCTTTTCATGGTGTACAACGTGTTTGATCACTGATCTGTGTCAGCTCATGAGATGTGGGTTTATAAATCCTAATGGAACTACTGCCATTCCCCTTTGCCACAGATAATGACCCCTGGGATATTGGTTTAAAGAAAAGTCACTTAAAAAGAGAGGTTTGATTAAGGTACACAAGATAAGTCTTCAGTGGGTACAAACAGAAATACAGGAAATTCTATTTAACTCTAAGAAAAGGCTATTTTACTGTAAGAGGGTGATCAAACACTACAGGAGTAGGTTGTCTGAAAGGGACATCCTTGGAGATACTCAAAACCCTACAAGACACAGTACTGAGCATGCTGTAGACTGAGCAGGGGGATTGGACTAAGGGATCTCCAGAGGTGCCTTCCAACCTCACTGACTCTTGTTCTGTGAAATAATGGGGGGGTAAAAACGAGCCACAGTCAGCTGGATTACCCTTTTTCATGCCTTGGTCTTCTTATTAACTACTGTGTTCCTCTTTCCTGCCCCACAAAGAGTGTGCTGTATTTCAGCAGAAGAAGGAGAGGGTGTGAAGAGAGAGTGAGTTTGACCAAGTTTTGGATTTCCATCTGTGTGGAGTGTAACTCATTTAATACTTGTTTATGCCTTCTGTGCTGGGTGGGAGGACAAATTCTGGATTAATTAGCTTGTGCAGTAGTGGCTGTACAGATCCACGTGCAGTCTGTGCATTCTCTGTTCCTAGAAATGAGACAAGGCTGCTGAAAATTTTAAGGAAAAGAAAAGCGTGGAACTGGAAGGGGAAATAATGGTCTTTGTGAATCTCCTAGGAGAATATGTTCATTCTGAGCACATACTTGGCTCAGCAGGTGGCATTATTTACTGACCAAAGAACATCAGTCAGCATGGCAAGCTATGGGCATTTCAAATCTGAAAAAAACATAATAATAAATACTTCCCCTGATTATACAGCTCCTATTTTTAATTTATTGTCCACAGTAGGTGGAGAAGATTGAAATTATAGTGGTGATTAAAAATGAGCAGACAGAAACTTAGCAAAGTAGTCTGACAGTTTTGAGAAATATCCAGATCTAAGTGGAAGAAACCTGCAATCACTGCAGTGCCTCATTGTGCACCCAGAGCACAGCTACCAATGTCTGGGGCTGGTGGCTGGGTGGTGGGAAAGGCAAGGCAGCAAGGCAGCAGAGATTAATTATCAGAGATTAATAGTATAATCTCTGCTTGCCTCCAAATGTGTAAATAAACACATTTGAAAAGACAAAACTTTGATTTTTTTGGGATGTGTGCTAAAGTTTCAGATTTCTTGAATCTGGTATTCAGTGGATACAAAAGATCATTCTGGGTAGTTATAGCAGACAGTTCTATTTTGTATTGAAATATTAAAACAGTTCTGTAGGAATTGCTATAAAATCTCAAAAATTAAGAAGAATGGGACTCTCATTATTTCAGGTGGGGAGAGGAGATGAAGAGATTGTGTGATTGACTATTTGGAATGCTGAAAGAACTTGACATGAAATAAGTATGTTGCATCTCTGAAAACCACATGTGTGTCTTCTGCCAGTGCTTCCCAAGAGGAGAGAATTTGAAAGAGAAGAAGTTGTCAGTGGCTCATATCCTGGGAGAAGTTCTGCATGTTTGGGAGGTCAGAACACATCACTGGCCCTGCATGGCCCATCAGGGGAGGCCTCTAGCAAAACCTAGCACTTCATCTTTTCAGGAGCTCACATGTGCAGGTGTTCAAAAGCCTGTGACATCAGTGTCACCCACAAAGTGCTCAGGGGTGCTCACTAGGAACCAGCTGGAAGCAAATACTTAAAGAACTGGAGCAAAAATGCCTCAGGGTCATTGTGAGACAGACTGGGGCCTTGGTTTCTCTGTAGAGGAGCTGCTTGGCCTCACACACATTCTCAGGGATTCCCATCCAATACGCACACACAGAGCCTTGGTCAAGTGCAGAGTAATTGCATCCTGCAATTAAAATGAAGTTCTTCCATTAATCTAAGGTTTAGAATTCATGATAACAAATTTTAATGAAAGGACTATGTCAGTTTGGACAGTAAAAATTCTCTAGCACTTTGACTTAAATCTGGGAGCTCCCTCCATTGCCTGAAGTCAGTCATGCTACTGTACATTTTTCATTTGGTTTTTTCACAGTAATTTCTCTTAACCTGCTGCAGAACATTGTCTCTGAATCCACATAAACTGACAGTAACGACACTTCTGTCAGTCCTTTAGATTGAGACTATGGAATGACAACTTTCAATAGTTAATGCTTTGTTGGAAAGCTTGATAGGACTTAAAAATGCACTGGTTTCTCCCTGATGGACTGCAATTTGTGATCTTTAAATCTGGGAATGCTTTGCCATGCAATGGGGTGCTGCTGCTTTTCCTCACCAAATACAGTGTGCTGGGCAGGAGAACAAACATGACTTCTTCAATGTAATGTTTGAAATTGTTCAGGCATTCTTCTCCCCCCACTTTTTTTTAGTGCTGTAGAGCTTTAATTGTACATGTTCAGAACAGACAAAGACTTTTCCAGTACTGGAGGATCTCTTGTGTTCCCAATCTTCCTCACCTCTCTCTTTCTGACTTAGTTCTAACGCAGCAAAGTGACACAAGCCATTTTTTGCTGATGCCATCTCAGCACTGATTAAGCTGAACACTGATCAGCACGGGGGTCCTAGCCTGATGTTCCTTTTGGTTTTGCATTGCTCATTCCCATAAAAAGTGTCTATTTCTTCCAATTTCAGTATTGCTTAGGTTCATGGACCACTAAAATACAGCTGTGAAGGACAGTTTCGTCTGAACATATATTACTTTTGATTTCTAGATTCTAATTAGGTGGTTAATTGCTTATGACCACATTGTATTGTTGATCACATTTTAATTTTTAAGATAATTACACAAGTGCATGAAGCTAAACAATTATTCTTTACAGTTCTGTAAGTCTTGCTGTTTTTATAATACAGGTAAGAAATAGAGCATCATCATCATCTGAGGACTTCAGTTTTGTAAATTATGTAACTGCTAGTTGTTTACTGATAGTAGTTATTTGATAGTTGTAGAGCAACTTAGCAATATAAAATGAATTGTGGGTTCTATATAACCATACTTTGATGGGCAGTCTAAACATTTACTGAATTGTTTATTCATAATCTTTATTTTTAATTTAGCTTCATGCAATGCTTTTTTGATTTTGGTTAAATTGCATTAGCTATGGAGTGTTTAAAGCCATGTAGTAGCAAATAGAAGTGGTAGAACCAAAGAAATAAACCAAAAAAGCCTCCCCCCCACCAAATCATAACAACTTTCTCCTTCACCCCAGTTTTGGAGTATCAGCCAGGCTGTCTCTAAAGGTGTGCTGTATCCACCTGTGCCCTATCCCTCGTGAGGGGGAGTCTCATTAATCACTGCTGAAGAGCATGTGCTGCTCTGTGGCACCACCATTGCTGGTGCAGGGGCTGTGGAGGTCAGGGACCTGCCCACCAAGTGTCCCACACTCTGGGTGGGGCTGGGGACTGGGGCTGTTTGCAGGAGTCACACCACGGTCAGGATGTGGCTGAGCTGGTGTGAGTGTTCTCAGTTTGTATGCTACTGAAGAGTCACAGCCCATAATATCTCAGTGCCCTGAGATCCTGAATGCTCCATTCCCAGCTCCAGCCCTGCCTTTCCTTCTGGAACCTCTTCCTCTCTTACACCACTGACTGTTTCCAGACACTTGTCTACCTAATTCCAATACAGGTGAATTATCCTGAATTGACTTCCCCTGGGTCATGGCTTGATGATGTGATTGTCATCCCAGCTGAGGGACTGAAGTGGGAGAAATTCAATGTAATGTACACTGCAAGCTTAAATATCTGAGACTGAAATTATAGCTGTATGAACAACTGGGAATGCAGCTTGGTTGAGCTAAGCCCAACCAGTGATGGAGCAGCTACAACACCTCATAAATGTAAACAAGTGGCAAATCAGTTTGAATATTTTCAGTGAACTGTCAACACATGGTCTGCAAGCGTGAGTTATTTGTGAATAGTTTTGTGTAATGTATATCTGCAGAATTTCACAAAATGTTCAAAGAGAGATGAAAGGTGAAATGCAGTGAATAAATTATTCATGACAATTATTCACTTAGCTCTATTCATCACTGAGATGAGACAGAATTATTGACTGGACATGGAAACAAAATTTCATTTCAGAGAGATGATATTAAAATACCAGTGTGTTAGTGTAATTATGCTGTGACTGTAAAGACTTTACTATTCTGCAGTAAAATATGCCATGGGCATTGCTGCAAGATTGATATTCCCCACAGCTAGTACACTGGACTTTTCCTTTAGCTACATAATGAAATACAGGTACACCATTGGTCTCTTTCCTTTGTGAGACAAATTTTTGCTTATTTCCTTTGTTTATAATTTGCTGACAGGCAAATACTGTGCTCAGGTGGGTGGAATAGAGACTGGTTAAACTGGAAGTGGCAGACATGTAGGCATCCTTGTTCTTGGGTGCAGTCTGCAGCTCCTGTGATGTGTGAAGGAGGGTGCCTGAACTGGTATGTTCAGCATGTGAGCTTGGGTCCTGCTCCACCTCTGCGTGTGTATCTGCACTGACATGTGAATAATCTGGCCAGCAGGTTGGGAAAGAGCAGTTAAAATGTTATCTTTGGTGCAGTTTCCATCCACAGATGTATATTCATGTTTCTCCTGCTTAGGGGATTCTTCCTTTGTCAGCTCCTTAGGGTTTTGAAACATTTTCCTCTTGATTTGCTTCATAAGGTACAAAATGAATACTAGCATGTCTGGTGCAGACCAGGCATGGCTACTTATTGTTGGCATGACCCTAATAATCCAAGTCTTATAAGACATTGATAAATCATTGTGCTAGAAGCTGCTTTTCTGCAAAAAGATCTTGTATTTCCTGGAGCTGTCCTGTGTAGTACAGTCTGTCTATGGGCAATCCTTGGTGTATTGAGGCATAAATGGTTCTTCTCCCCTCAGCCTTCGTGTTTTCCCTGCCCTGTGAACTCCTTGCTGTGTCTCCTGTAAGCACAGAAGGGTACAGCTGGCCTGAGAGACAGAACATGAGATAAAATGAGTTGTCTGATTTTAGCACCACAAATTGAGCGTTGAGTCAATCCAAGCAGTTAATTTCAGATCAGGACTTGAAATCACTTTAATTCTTCTCTGCTCTTTCCAGTTGTCCTGGGTTTATTTTCAAAATTACATACTAGATCTGCTGTTTATCCATTGCAGATGAGCACATATTGGTTTGTACTGGAAGGCCCAATTTGTTCCACCCCAGTTAAAGATGTTGGCCTAAAAACCAGGAAAGGGTCACATGGACTGCAGCAACACGTTTGAGGCTGCTGTATTGGCTGTAGCTTTGGCTGTGGTTACTGAATTGCTTTCACTTACCAGTGGTAGACAGTCTTCCAGCAAAAAGGGGGGGCTTTTCAAAATGCTAATAAAAGCTTTAGTGCTCTGTCATCATCATCGTGCAGAAAACAATGTCTAGATCAATCTATCTCCTTCTAAATCTTTAACGAAACAAAATTTAAACTCATTTTGCCAAGGCCAAATGTCAATCATAAGAAAAAAATCTATATGAAATTTTAATTGCAAGATGTTCAGTGCAAATTTAATGAGTGAAATAAGAGATCTGAGAATTCAAGCATGCTCAGCTCATGCATAATGTTGACTTAAATTGGCTCTCTAGAGGTGCAGGGAATTGCGTTTTTAGAATTTACACACTGATAGAGCAAATGTACTGGGCCCTGTAGGTTAAGGTCATAAATCAGAATCATTTAACTGCCTTTGAGTGATTGCTACAGACTATAATGGTTGGAAGAACTGGCTTCATCTACAAGTGATCACTCTGCTTGGATTATTGAAATGCTACTCAATATTCATAAATCAGTGATCATTAATCCCCCAAATAGTTCCTGTCAGCTTTCTAAATAAATTTCCTACTGGCTAATTGAGATTGAAGGAGACTAGCTTGCACTGGTTCAGAATTAGGACAAATGAGTGCTTTGCCTGCCTAGGATCAGAAAAACATCTAGGGGGGAAATTGAACCATACTGGGTACATATGTGGCTGCTAAAATTGTCACATTTAAACTGTTAACTGGAGAAGCCTTTCTTAGCAGGTTTTGCTCTCATGAGTTATAATGACTATAAAAAGACTTCTTTATTTTTTATGATGAAGACATTTGTGTGCTAAGCATCAGAAGCAGCCAAGATGTCAATGGGTGGCATTCCTCACAGCAGAGGGCAGGTGCAGACAGACAGACCTGCAGCCCCAGAACTGCATTGGTGCAAGACACTTGTCACAGTCTCTTTAGCAGGTGAAAGGAATTAAAGTTCACAGCTTTGGTGCTGTAATTGCTGTGTTTTAACTGTGTTGAAGTTTTTATTAACCACACATGTTAGTGTAGTTTAATGTTGTTTACCAATGTAGCTGCTTATATTTGAATGAGAGGAATATTTTACAGATACTGATGGTCTATGTTACCCTTCCTACGATAGCTATGAGATGGGATTGCAGCCTTCCAACACTGAAGGTTGTTGAGTTCTCTGCTATTTTGCAGAAATTCCCTGAACTAACAAAGTCCTTTTCCATGCCCAAGGTGTAAGAAAAGAGCAGAAACTCTTCAGGTTTCGTGTTCAAGGTTGTTTATTCTCTCTTATCTCAAACATTTTCTTCCTGCCCTGCCAAGTTCCTTCCAGCAAGACAGTCGAAGGCCTTCTCCCCCTCAGAGGGGGTGTTTATCTTTTATACTAAAAGTTACGTGCAGACTATTTATTATCTCCAATACCTATTCTGTACATTAGACAGTCAGATTTTACTCTAAACCAGTCATGTCCCCATCACCGAGAAGAAGGAGAGGGAAGAAGAAGAAGGACGAAACCTAAAGCCACGAGGTTTCTCCATCTTGGTAATACCCACCCCCCCTGTACCAAAACCCAAAAACTACTTTTACACTTTATAACAAAGTCACTACTTCTCTATTTAAACTCCTGTGACTTGTAATTTTTCTTTTAAGGTTAGCAATCATTCCCATGGGCTAAAATCCAACCCACAGGTGTTTTGGGCTCTGTGCCAGGGTCTCTGAGACCCCTGCCAGGGTCCCTGAGCCTCCAGGGCAGCTGGAGGTGAATCTTGTGTTCCCACAGAAGGTTTCTGAAAGCAGAGTTCTGAACTGTAGGGGATCTGATTTGGAGCCTGTGTCCATGGTGGTTGCTGGTGTCCTGGACTCAGTACTGTGTGTGTGCAACACCTGAGAGCTCAGCTGGGGAGGCACAGGAGCCTGCCAGGGAGACACCAATCCTCATGCCATGGAAAGAGATGCTGAGTGGTCAAAATTAACAGCAGCTTAGGGTGACAAAACCCTTCTCCCCATGGTGCTTTGCTGCTATATGTGTATGTACCCCAGTTCATTGGCCTGTTGGCCCAGACCAGCCCTGTTCTCCCTATATGGTTATCACCTAGAATGTTCTCCCCTCTCCTGATCCCCGTGTGCTGCATTGCTCTGCCCCTGTTATCCCATTGGTTTTCCCAGTTGGCTGCCCCTCCTCTGCATCACCTGTTCCCATTGCACCCTGCCCTGAGATCTGCCCCTATTGGGGTCAGTTCAGTGGAGGAGGAGAGGGGTCTCAGTTCTAAACCCTGGAAAAATCGTTTCTAGTTCTAAGTGAGCAAAGACACGCTCCTGGTTTACTGCCATTTTAATTTTAAATTGTTATTAAAAAGTTCTCTATTACAATTGTTCACTTCCCTCAGTCCCCGCCCCAGTTCCCCAGTTGCCCAAAATGTACAAAAGACCCAGCAGCACTCAGAACCTGCACTTTTTTCCATAATTGCTCCGTGTACTGTGCACAATGTCCTGTTTGTTACTTCGCCTTTATTACAAGTTTTTGTTCCGAGCAAAGATTAAAGATGTCTCTCAGTAAAGATGCCAGCTGATTTCCATGGAAGCTGACCCTGCTGCACATTCTGGGCGAGAGTCGGGGGAAAGCTTCGTGTCCCTTCTGTCTTGTACTTAAACCCAGACCCTGAGCTGATCCTCATCTTCTGTCCCTGGAGCCCTTCAGGATGTGGCTACAATAAACCCCAATGGAGCTCCATATGCAGGAATCCTCTCACCTTTCATCTGCCAGCATTCTGCCATTGGTACCTCATGTGTCTGTGTGTCTGTGTGTCTGCATGTCTGTGTGTCTGTGGGCTGGCTGTGTGCCTGTGTCAGTGTGTCTGTGTGTCAGTGTGTCTGTGGGCTGGCTGTGTGCTGTGTCTGTGTGTCTGTGTGTCAGTGTGTCTGTCTGTGGGCTGGCTGTGTGCCTGTGTCTGTGTGTCTGTGTCAGTGTGTCTGTCTGTGGGCTGGCTGTATGTCAGTGTGTCAGTGTGTCTGTCTGTGGGCTGGCTGTGTGTCTGTGTCAGTGTGTCTGTGTGCTGTGTCAGTGTGTCAGTGTGTCTGTCTGTGGGCTGGCTGTGTGCCTGTGTCAGTGTGTCTGTGTGTCAGTGTGTCTGTGGGCTGACTGTGTGCCTGTGTCTGTGTGCTGTGTCAGTGTGTCTGTGTCTGTGTGTCTGTCTGTGGGCTGGCTGTGTGCTGTGTCAGTGTGTCTGTGTGTCTGTGTCAGTGTGTCTGTCTGCGGGCTGGCTGTGTGCATGCCCAGTTGCCTCCTGACAGAGATGCTCTCAGTAAGGCAGTGGCACCTCAGCAGTGGCTGCACCCCACGACACTCAGCGTGGTCCTCCTGCACAGAGCCATGGAAATGGCCCACAGGTGTCTGAAAACGCCATCTAGGCCATCCTTGGCTCAGTTCCTTTGGCAGGATTTTCTGTTGGGTCTCCTGAGGAGATGAGGATGCTGTGCCAATGCTTGGTGTGTCACTGTAGGTGTCTGTCTGCTCTTCCTGCCCGCTGGCAACTTTGATCCACATGGGCCAGCTTCCACTAAATGTAATGGGGCAGGAAGGGACTTAAAACTAAGATTGCTGCAACCAAACAGGGGAGAAAAGACCTTCCCTCTAATGCACTGACAAGGAAAATTGGACCTTACTGCACAGGAACCCTGTTTATCCATAGCTTGGCTGCTCAGAGAACTCCTTGCTTTTTCTGTTGTCCTGTTGAAATGCTGCTGTTGCCATGGGCTTGGAGAGCATGTGTCTTTTTAAAAAAAGTATTATTGTTTAAATGCTACTCCTCTCTCATAGTTTCCATCTTCTCTCCATTTAATTTATGTGTGTATTTACTTTTAAGAAAAAACACAGAGGAATAAAATTGAGTATTTAGTGAAGAGCAATAGAAATATTGTAGAAATATGGCATTTATAGGTGCTAGCACTGGCAGGGATGCTACTCCATTGGCATGATGATGTGCAATATCAAAAATCACTGAGGAAAGGAGGGATGCTCATGCCTTGTTGGAATTATCTCAGAATATCTCATTAATAGGATTCACTAGAAGATGAGCTTGAGAGAAGGATTTAATTTTTTTATCTGTTTCTTAAATGTGGGACTTAAACTAGAACTGATGTGTATCTAGATTCCTTTCATATCAGGACTACCAGAGCTCCAGGTAAAGAGCTAATTGTATCAAAAAGCCATACTTAATTAGACAGAGTAATTATTTTTGAAATATGTATGAAAGGATTAAACAATGTATTTAGAAATAAGTATTGCTGCTGCAGTCTATGCTTTTATTGCTCTCAGCACTGACCAACACTGATGCTAACATAAGTCCTTTAAATACACTACTAATTTCAATTAAAGTTTAGGATATGATGAAGAAGCTTGAGGGGAAAAACCCAACTTTTTTCACTCTTTCATTGCTGTTTCACTTGTGTTAGCTGCAGCCCAACCTTTCTCTGCCTGGCTGCTGTGCTAAAATATAAATGGCCACCCTGTTAGACAGTTACACCTTGGGCTGGAGCACTGCCCCCATTCAGTGATATTTTAAATACATGAAACCTGAAATAAACTTTTACATTCAGATGGTCGAGGTTGGAGCTCATTCTGCTGTGAACGTTTTTTTCTTCCTATTACAGGTGATTCCATGTTGGACCTGTTTATAATGGAGAAATATTTATATTTTATGCTGTATTATTAATTACTTTTCTTGGTGTTGCAGTTTTGTTGGTGATAAACTGTAAATACCTTTGTAATCTCTTACGCTTCTTGAGTCAGAGATGACAAGTGTGCTGAGATTCCTGCCTGCTCCAGGACTGTTTGCACAGGTTTTGGGAAGCACTGCCTCACTGCTGGGATGGAAAAGTCCCACATGTGGGCTACCTTGGGCTGGTGAAGGATTTTAACTTGCTGATTGAGTGGCCCCTCTGGGGGAGAACTGACACTTCCACTGTACCAGATGTTGTCTGCATTTTGATCAAAAAGCTGCTCTAAACTTCAGTTTGCAATTAAAATAGAAAGAAGAACACACCTAGAAGGCAGAGTGTGAGGGTCGACAGTTGAGGTGCTTTTTCTTTCTCATTGCTGGTGTTGTGGGGATACAGCTCCACATGTAAAATTCTTCTGCAGTGCTTGTCAATAATTTCCCTTCTTTAAAACCAAGGTGTTGTCTGTGACCAGGCCTTCATGGCTGATGCTAGGAGGAGGAATAAGCTGCTGATTGCTAAAACCACAGAGTTTGCACTGGGATGGACCAGATTGCATTGCTGTGTGTGAAGCCTGTCTCTGTCTTTGCTCCAGAGAGCAAGGAGATGAGAAAGGAAGGAATGTTTGGGAAAAGGGGTTTCCTCCAGGCAGGCTCAAGTGACTGTGGCACAGGAGGCAGTAGGAAGGAAAGCCATGCACCAAGACCTCTTTCCACTGGAGGAGCATTGCACAGTGTTTCCAACTCAAGCTTCCCAGATATGGGAGCAGAAGGTGAAGGTGTGTGGAGAACGGGAACAGAAATAGGACAAAAGCACTGTTGAGGTTCAGGCTCAGTTTCTCATTGGCCCAAATCCCACCTAGACCTTTTGTGACTGTCAGTAGTTGAAGAAATGCATCCCTTGGGAGCTGCCAGCCGATAGGGAATGGAACTTTGTTCATCCAACCAGTGCATGTTGTTGACCTCTGTTGACACTGCTGTCCTCTGGTTTGAAACTTGAGATTCCTTTGTCATGGTCAGCCCTCCTCAGTCCCATAGCCAATCTGTTGAAGGGGGCAAGCAACAAAGGGGATTTTTGGTTTTCAGCCTCATTTTCTAAGTACTTTTATACTTCATTTGTTAGTGATAAACTGTAAATACCCTTGAATTCTAAACTCTTAGGCTTCTTGAGTCAGAGAATGACAGGGTGGAGAAGACAAAAATGACATTGTCATTGAAAAGTCTATCCAGCTGTTTATCTGCATTAAGTTTTCCACATAGCTCCAAACTATTTTTTTTTTGCAATTATTTATTTACTTTTTAGCGTTTTTGTATGCCTGAAGCTACCAGCACATGGCTGTAAGGATTTTGTTATTTTTATTTCCATTACTATGCCTCCAGTTCTTGCTTGCTTTTGGTATTGCAGTGATTTTTCTCAAAGAATAGACTGTGAATCTAGGGAGCTTGGCATCAGTAGGGAGCACACACTAAACTGAAACAAGGATATGCTCATATCTTCATTTTTCATGCTGATTTGTCACTGCTTCATGTGCTGCAAAAATTGGTTGTGAAATGATAAATAGCCAAACCTTGTTATGTCTTGTAAATAGTCTAATCCCATTGTCATGTCAGATCCTCTAATCTTGATCCAAGTTTTGTCTGTTGATCTAATTAGGTTTTTCATTTGTTCCTGGCAAATTTCTGGCTCTTGGAGTTGCTGGGCTGGCTCTTGAGACCGCTGAGGTGGAATGATCCATACGGTTCCTTGTGGCTTTAAACAGAAACATCTGTCAGAAACGAGCAATTTGTTGGCAGAGTTTAGCAGGGAGTCAACTTGCATGTCACAGCACTGCTGGTGCTCCAGAGTGGCTGAATTTGGTGAGATACTCTTGGGGAATGTAGGGCCCACAGAGATCAGCTCTCTGTGACAGGAGAAGCTGTAGGAAGCACCATTCTCTCTGGTGACCTTCACAGAAAAATGAAAATGAATGGTACTGACTTATTTTCATCCTTTGTTCGTGTTTCCTTCCTTTCCTTTGTTGAAGAGGAGGTTTCAGCATTTTTTTTTCTTGCTAGCTAAAGATGAACTTCAAATTTGATTGTATTATTTCTTTTATTTTTAAAACCATCAGGGACTTTTGCTGAAGTGTAGGGCTATGAGTTCAAATGCTGTCCTGAACAGAGACAATCTCTGTAAATTAGAGCCTAACTTAAACTAATCTGGAAGGAGGGTACACATCTGTAATGTATACATGAGAACTATATATATATATAGATATAGATAACCCCAAATTTCAGTTTCTTTTTGCCTCTTTTTGTTGCATTGTGCCATCCATCCTTAAACAGAGTGGTTTCAAAAGAGGAGTTACTTCCTTGGCACTGAGTCTGCCACCATTTAAGCCACCAGAAACACTTCACTGATTTAAGAGGGTGGCACTGGGGCAGTGAGGGAGTCTGTCAGTGCCTTTCTTTCCTTAGGCCTTTGCTCCCAAGGGAAGACCAGGAGTCACCAGGCACAGGGCATTAATTTGTGGATGTTTTAAATTGCATTGTGGTCACAGGCCTGTTCATGAAGCTCCGAGGCAAAGCAAACATAATTTCATTGTGGTCCCATTTTGGTGGCACATTCCAGAGCGTTGCATTCAGCTCCCCTGTGCTGCAGGGGCTCGTGTGGATGTGATGTGGGAGCATCTGCTGTGTGCCCACAGTGCCAGGGCTGCAGGAGAAACAAAGTGCTGCTCTGCTTGGGCTGGAGCCCTCCAGAGTCTGTGGAGAACAGACAGGAGCTGCTGGCACACGTGTGGCACCACAGGAGTTCCTGCAGGAGGACATTTGGCAAAGTGGGGACAGGAGACCGACAAGGTTGCTGCCAAAATCTGTTCCTAGTGTTTATGTAGCCGACTGTAGGAGACTGTTGTGTGCTCGGTGAATGGGACAGCAGACAGAGATCTCTGAAGCTGGATCTTGGAACTTTTTTTTTTGTTTTTTTGTTTATTGAAAGGGCGTGGGTGCAAACTGGGACCCTGCTTAGAGCTGCCAGCCACAGCTCAGAGCAGGCCCAGGAGGGAGAGAACAAAAGACTGAGGAGCAAGAGATAAGAGCAGATAAGAGCAGGAGCAAGAGAGCAAGAAAAGACAGGAATAAGAGAATAAGAGGAAGAGAGTATGAGCAGGAATAAGACAGCAAGGTTTTTGTTACAATGCAGTAAGTCCTCTTCTATGTTGAATATTCTAATTTCCACTAACCAATCTATTACAAGATACAAATTCTATGGTATTTACATACAGCCTATAAGAATCCTTACATTACCATACTTTTCAGCAGCAGAGGGTCTCTTTTATCTAAACAAGAGGGCATTACTTTCAGCCAGACATACCAGCTTTTCAGTTGTTCAGTCACTAAGGTTTGGTATGTCAAAGGTTGCCTTCATTTCAATCTCGTTTACAGTTCCCATATCCTTAAAGTCTTTTGTCAGGCAATTGTATTTATAAGGCTTTCCTGTTTCATCTTTCCCAACAGCTGAGTAGTCTGCTGTGTGTTGGAGTGGTTGTGTTGTATCTTCTGCTAAATCCAGGCAGTGCAAATTTGAGTTGGACGGAGCCTGTGACATGTGCAGTGTATGAGCTGCCAGTACTGCCTTCATCCCGTTGCTGTGGGGCAGGTCAGGGCTCTGCATTGAACCTGCTGTGAGTTCGTGACTCCAGCATGGACAAAACTGTTCGGAGTGAGGTGATTGTGGGGCTTTTCCTTTGAACCAGGGCTGGGAGCCCACTCTGGGTTGGTGACCCAGTGCAGTCCTGGTCCATGTGCAGTGTATGGTGCTGAGGTAGAGCTATGCCTTTAGGACCACCAATGAGTGATTTATCCACTTTCTGGTGTTTCAGCTGGCAGCTGGTTGTCAATTGATTCATACTCTTGGATCTGCCTTAACCTGAAGTTCTCAAAATCTTGCTGAGCCTATATTAAAAAAAACAAACAAACAAACCCCAAAAGAACCAAAAACCCCAAACCAAATCAAAACCAAACCAGCCTAACAAAAAAACTTGAACCAAATCCTTGATGAATGGAATTATTTTCTGATTGAGTCATAGTCTATAGCACATAGAGGTTATTCCAGTCTTCTTTACTTCAGATTCATAGGTGATAGGATGATGTACTTAGTAAATACTTCCTGCAGAAGATGTGAATTTTGGAGATACAGCAATGTGTGAAGCAGAACTATGCAGTGAAATTATCTTAGCTTTGGTCTGCAGGGAAACAGATATAATTTAAGTGTGATTCTTAAACATTTTTGCTTTGACTCATAAAGTTGGAAAGTTATCCTTGGAAAATGGAAACCATATTTTGTTTCTGTTCTGAATTGTGTAATACTTGGATCAATTTCTGCTGAGATAAGATTGTTTTGAGCTGAGATGACTTGAATTACAAGGACATGAATTATGAATGAAAAAATATTTTAATGGAAGCAGTAGAATTGGTCCCGGTGTCTTGAGTAAAATGAAAATTTTTGGTTAAAAGTTTTACAGAAACCACACAGGTGTTCACTTTCCAGCTCTGTATCCAGGCTCATCCAGGTTCCAGGTTGGATTTAAATGACCTGCAGTTAACAAGGAGCTCAGTTATTGTTTGCACCACATGTTTCAGTCCAGGGAGTAATTTTTACCTCCTTCTACACTAACTATGCATTTTATCTATCATTTTTGTGGCTGTCAAAAAAAAAAAAAAGAAGGAGAACTGAGGGATAATACTTACAGGTTCAATATTAGATTCTCTTTAGAAGTCCAGTTTTCACTTAAGGGATACTACACATGCACAAAAAGCACATGCTATTTTCTTGTGTAAATCAATAAATGCCTTATTTTTTCTGGTTTTATTCCAGTATTGATGGGATTAGTAGAAGTCCTTTTGAAAACAGCATCCTGTCTCTCTTGGGTTTTCAGTAGGAGGGATTGATCAATTTCTTTGGGAAGGTTTTGAAAAACTATAAACCAAACAGATATGATCAGTGATTCTGAAAAACAAGATTAAGCTAAGTACTGATGTTTTCCAGCCAGGCCCTTTTATGCTCCTGGAATATGTGCTGAGCCAGCTGGGAGCTGGGCTCTGGTTAAACTCATCAGCCCCTCCTGAAAGCAAAAGGCCTGGAAATGCAGAGTTCAGCATGGTCAGCCCAATCCTCTGACTTGAAACCTCTCCTGCCTTTGACTTTTTATTTAGGAAAGATGGAAGGAAATAACAGTAATATTTAAAGAAAAAGGGTAACGGGGAATAGGAAAAACCCCCAGTCATTTTTTAATTACTTTTTCTCTTGATACTGCATGATGGCTGATTTTGCTGTACAACAACATGGCACCCTCAGAAATAAAGGGAAAAAGAACATCTGTTCAGAGGAGCCCCCGGGATGAGTGTGTGTGGGGAGCTGTTCTCAGTAAAAGGGACTATAATGATTATATTTCTGAAATGATTGAGGCTAATAAATGTTGATATGTAAAAAGAAATGGTCCTTTTTTATTAGTCCACTGAGGTGGGCTATAATTTTTTTATGTTCAATCTCTGATCAGAAATTGAAGTGACATATGGAATCAGAATTGAAATACAGCTCCATGGAATACTTTGTCAGTAGGAAAAAAAATGCATATGATAAAACTGCTGAATTTTTGGCATCAATTACAACACCAGCTTGTGAGCACTGGTGAGAGACATTTAGGCCCAGGTTTCAGCAGCTTTGTGCTCTGAATGAATGGAGATACTCAGATAACTGCATTTCCCTTTTCTGTTCCAAGTATGTGTGGGTATTCTGCAGGGTTTTTATTAGATTGAATTGTAATCAGGAGCAGTCATTACTTTGCTGCTTGGAAGGATAATTCCCAAGAATCAGAAATTAGAGTGAAATTCATGCTTTTATAAACTTAGAGCTTTTAAGCCTACCAGATTTTCCAGGATATTTCACAGCTTGGTTCCAGTGCACATTTGAGAAGTGTAAATACTCTCCTGCCTAAACAGAAATGCCCAGGGCTCAGGGGACTCTGGGTTCTGCTCTCTCTTGGCTGGAGCTAGTGTTAATGGTGTATTATTCTTTCTTTGGGGAGCACAAACCTGAAGCCCAGAGATCTCACAACTTGCCTAGGACTGTGGTCAAATACAATGACTGATAAAATAAAAACCTTGATGATACATAATTCCATCTTGGATGACATTCTTGAATTAAATTATCCAGAGATGCTATCTTGGCCTGGCATGTTCTTCAGGGAGGGATCAAAGGGTGCAATGCCCATGTGGACATTGCCAGAATGGCCTCCAGAGAGCAGGAAAAGCACTCCAGACTCCATGGCACTCCAGAATGTGACAGTGTGACTGTCCCCCTGGGGTGGAGTGGGTGTCATGGGTGTGATGGACTCTTCAAGCAAGTAGCCATGTGATAAGAGAGCAAAACCAGCTGCAGTCATGCTGCCCCATTTCTTGATGTTGAGTCCTTTCTCTTCAGGGTGACTCTAGGACAGGGATGTGTGCTGGTTTATGAGGAGCTGTCTTTCAAGGGCACAGATACTTTACAGTACTTTTGGTTTTTTTCCCTTCCTACTCTGTAAAGCTCTTTCCAGTCTCTCTCCTCTAAGTTTAAGGTGCCATGTGCTCTGTGCTATTCCAAGCTTTTCTTTTGGCAGGGAGAGAAAGGCAGGCCTGTTGTGCTGTAATAATAGTCATCCTCCTTCTCTGAGGGTGCCATGTGTTCTGTTGTTGAGCCAAACATATTTCTGATTGTGTGACACCTAAATCTACTACCCAATATTTCCCATGTTTAAGTTTCAATAAAAGCCATTCCAAGTTGCCTGTATTCCAAACTGAGTGTGTAATCTCTTTATTATGCCTGGCCTGGCTTGCTGGGCACGTGAATAAACCTGGCTGTGTGTCATGATTGTTTGTATTGCCTGACAGTAATTGGAACAGAGGTAAATAAAATCAGTGTTTTGTCTTCCCTTAGATTGGACTCATCAGCAGATGGGGAGTGCTGCCATCCTTTCTTTATTATTGGCAAGGACCTGCATAGCTGACAGACCCCTGCTACAATGGAAAGAGATGGTTCAATAACATTTAGGGAAGGACTAATAATATATCAGTTATTTCTGCAATGCTTGGAATATGGTTTAATTTGATCATTTAAACGTATTTTTTAAAAATCTTAAAGAAACCTGCTTTATTACCTGCCTCCTGGTTTGACATCTGTGTAGCAAAATGTGAGCATTTGGAATATGCAAACTGAAATCAAAGTGTAGAATTCCCTTTGAAGCTTAGTTTCTCACTCTTTTCCCTGCCCACCTTTTAATATTCGGCCTGCTGTAATTCTATTTCTCTGAAATTTTCTATGTAATTGAAAGAGTGCTAAAGGAACAAAGCAAATATTTACATTGCACAAGTGCCACTTGATGTGATTAGTTAAAAGCAATCTATTTAAAATTTAATGTGTGTATTAAACATATGCATACACATGCATACACACACAGGGAAGCCAGTGGAATAAATTCTGAGTTTAGGTAACCTAGAATCTTCCAGGCTCTGGAATCCAGTGTCTGGATAAAGATTTTTGACAGTCTTTAGGTTTAAGGAGCAAACCTGTAAGAAACTGTTGGTGCCCAGGTATGGGTACGATGGATGGAGATGAGAGATCTCTGAAGCTGGGTCCTGGAACT
>VZTB01013365.1:171952-210860 GCA_013397245.1 Thryothorus ludovicianus | reverse complement strand
CCTATAAGAATCCTTACATTACCATACTTACCAGCAAGCAGAGGGTCTTGCTTATCTAAACAAGAGGGCATTACTTTCAGCCAGACACACCAGCTTTTCAGTTGTTCAGTAACTAAGGTTTTGGTATGTCAAAGGTTGCTTTCATTTCAAGCTTGCTTACAGTTCCCATATTCTTAAAATCTTTTGTCAGGCAATCATATTTATAAAGCTTTCCTCTTCACCAACACAAACCCACCTCTAGTTCACTTCAGGGCAGCAGATGTAAAAGGCATTCCCAGATTTGTGGTGCAGACTCTGCATTGCTGTGTGCAGTTCTGGCAGGAGCCTCCTCTGCAACCCTGGGCTGCTTTAGCCAGTGCTAGGGGCAGATGTTCCGTGGCTCCCAAACCTGTGGGATTTATTCAGAAGAGCAGGAAACTGGCCTTGCTCATGTGCTGCCTGTGCCTGCCTGGGTGGGGACAGCTCCTGGCCTCAGAGCAGGAGGAGAGCAGGGCTGGGGCTCTGCCTGGGTCGTGCCCAGTGGGGGATACATCAATGCAGTGCAAATTTGGGCAATATTCCTTTCAGGGCTATATCTGGAGCTCCTGTGCTGCTCAGGGGTGTCCTGAGATTTGCTTTGTGCCAGCTGTGGACTTTTCTTAAGCGCACGGTCAGAGGTGACACTGAAATGTCAGAGAGAATCTCCTTGTGGTTTAGGTCCCTTGTGACAGTCACATTGTGCAGGAATCTCTCGAACCATCCACCATCCAGAAAAGAATGTACTCATCAGGAAAATTAGACATTTTTGTTATGTTTTTCACAATATTCTTAATGCTTTTGTAGCACTCTAATATGGCTTCTGGGGAACTGAAGGGTCAAGATTCACCAAACATGATCTGTCAGTTAGAGGAGGCAATAATATTTAATATATATTATAAAGCCTGTTGCAGTAAATGGCTGCATTAAAAGAGTATCTTAACAAAATCATGGAGCACAGAGAAGGAGCCATGTAGTGTTTTTGTACTGGATGCCTCTTTTTCTTATGATCCTCTTTTAATGTGGCTTTGAAAATTGCCCAGCAGTGCAGCATTATTTGGCTTTGCTTCAAATGTTAAGACACATTTTCTTTTTTTTAACCTAAAGGAGACCTTTATATGGAGTATAAAAATCACAATATGACAAGTAAAGGACCATTAACTAAGTGTAATGCTGGGGGGGATGTATGCTTTGAACATTGTTTCCATTATTCAGAATAGATCAAGTTTCAGCCCAAATAGAAATGAAAGGCTATTGAGGAAACGTTGCAAATACCTGAAATTCTAACTTTTACTTTGCTCTTGTTAACTATGTATGATTAAGGAAGAAAGGAAAATTGTTAAGAGGCTGTGCCATTGCAAATGATATGCCCAAGACCCTGCCTTAACTATCAGCATGTGTCAAAGTCCAGCAGCAGTCACAAAATTCCCAGAACTTTTAAAATGTTTTTCTTTGATACATCAAGCTAAAAAGAATAACACATTCTTGAAAGCACAAGGAAACTTCATGTATTTGCCCAATGTTAATCACCAGTGGGGTTGTATTTCTGCTTGATGATAAAATGATGCAATTGTGTCTCATGGAAAATGGTTTCTTACCACTGTGGGATTGTTAGATTTTACAAATTCCATGCTGCTTTTGATTCATTTGGAAGCTTAGGGAATCATAGAGATGTAGAAGTGTAGCCTTAGGCTTCACAGTGCTGACTTTTCAATAACTGTTTCCTAGGGGCTTTATTTATCAATTTTCAGATAGTATACTGGCAAACTTTTGAACATTTTCCTTCTTTGGTGGTGTTGCCAGGCTGCTCTTTGTTCTAACCAAATCTTACCCAGAGCACTAGGCAGAAGCTCACTTCATCAAATTTGCTGGAGGTAGTAATATTTTACTTTATTTTTGGGGCTGTTCAGTGCTCACCCATCAGATAATGGCCATTTGAAGATGTTTTTGGAATATTGGATATTTGTTCTTATTCATGAATGTGAGGGGCTGGTTTTATGAATATTTGACCTAATTTGTGGTTTGCCAATTGTCTGTCCACAAAGTACAGCAATTCCTTTGGGCACAGCATTCCAGCACATTCTGCTACCAGTTTTGTATCTATTTTTTTTCTACTGTTGCTCTTTCCTTACCCTTTCTAGAGAGCAGATGTTTGCACTTTCTCACAAGACCATTATTTTTTAGTAGTCATCTATTTTTTTTCTACTGTGACACTTAAAAAAGAAAAAATGGGGAGGGGAATTATTATTGATTTCAATTCTTGTCACAGTTTTGTATTGATAGAGAAGAAAAATAAAAGACGTGGAGGTGGAAAAATCATAGATAGCTTTTGTAATTTCCTACTCACATCTTAAGGATTCTTACTCTGACCTAATATATTCTTAATCTTTCTTTTCAATATATGGATATTGCTCATGTGAATGGATTTCAACTGAAGCAGAATTCTCTAATTAGAAAAGAATAGTGGAGGAATTGACCATTATCTCCAGTTTTGAATTTTCAGGAAGCCTGTATTAGCAATCATGCTTCTGCCAGCTGATCTTTAAATGTGGAAATAGTGTTTTGAGAGATTACTGTTCAAAATTATTTTCACTAGTCTAATAGCTTTTTAATTTTTAAAATAGCTTAGATTCATCAGCAAGGGGCAAAGGCAATCAAATTTACTCAACTCAGTTATTTTGCCTCTTTTAGCTAATGACAGGTTGTATTGTGATGTTAAACCAGCAGGAATCTGGGATTTTACAATTTTTTTTGGATAATCTTGTAAACAGTAGCCCATTCAGTCAGTGAGTTGAGGCAGTGGGATTCTCTGGCAAGTAAGAAAAGGGCCTTATAGTACAGAAGTAAATGAGCAGAGAGTTGGTTTGGTAGTTTGTCAGTGTTTTGAGTAATTTTTGGTTACTTTTCTTTATTGTACTCCTGAATAAGGGAATATTGTACTCCTGTGTAAGGGAGCTGCTGGACAAGGTGTGAATTCTTGGTGTTTTATCTGTGCTGTGCTTGGTCCTTAGTGCTGTGCAGGTGCTCTGAGCACAAGATGCCGGGAGCTGATTCCCTCAAAGGTGTCCCAGCTGTTCCTGGCACAGGGGGTAAGCATGGCCTTTGTGGCTGTCTGTGAAACCAGGGGAATGAGCTTCACAGAGGGTCACTGAGGGAAAACTCGAACTTCCACAGACTCCTTTGCCCTGCTAAACCATCCCACAGCTCCCTTTGACTTCCCTTCCCTCTGGATGTTAACATCTCTGCAGTGCAAGATGGAATTCTCCAGCACAGCAACACGCACACGTTTCAGCCCTTGACTGGAAGTGAAACTTTTCAAAATATGTGAGGGCTGGCTGTGAGTTAAAGGGTTAACAAAATTTAGAAATTAGAAATGTAGCCAACAAGATGTAAGCTACATGTCTATTGAAGGGCCTACCATAATAATAAGAGTATCAAAGAAGAAACGAAGGGTTTAATCATTAATACATAGGTACAGAGCAAGACAATCTATCATGTATCTGACACTGAGCATTGTAAGAAATCTGAAAACCAAGACTTTGGGTGCTTGAAACCAAGGAAAGAGTGTGGACCAAGGGGTCACAAAGACCTGCAAACAGGACAAAGTGGTGAGGAAGATGTCTTTACTTCCTCCCACACAACCACTGACTCAATCAAAAGGACCATCACCTCAATTAAAGGGAAAACTGCACAATTGTGACAGACATCCAACTAATTTAAATACAGTATGGGGACAGGTGATGAATATGCACAGGCTTGGTAGGTAACTTTATGAATATGCATAATTTTGGGGAATAAATAGAGAATCAAAGCTTTGTGAATTCAGCACAGGATTCTATTTCTCTGTGCTCCATCACTGAATAAACACATCAACCTTACAACTTCAAATTAGTTGAAAGATTTTTTGTCCATTGCACACCTTTAGTGCTTCAAGTGTACCTGGGAGAAAGGTGCTTGTGGGAGATTTGGGGCACTCTGAGGTGGGTGGGAGCTCTGTGTGCTGAGCCTGAGGGCTCCACACTGATGCCTCGAGGGCTCAGAGCCAGTGCCTGCTCTCAGTTCAGGGACAGTGCTTTATGTCACCATAACGTGTGAGGAGGAGACTGGCTCCTCTGTGCCACTTCAGTGTTTTACTTGCCCATCAGACCAGCCTGACACTGCTACATATTTGCCTGAGTCAGATGTTTGGGTGGTTCTGTAAGGTGTGTGATGTGATAGTGTTACCTGGATATTCTCTAGGTTACAGCTACCACAGATACTGTTGCTTCAGCAGCTCCAGACTACTTTTTCTCTGCCAGATCGTTTAGGGTCAAGCTCTAAACTGAAGGCTCAGGTTGAACTCAGGGCATCATAAAATGCAGGGCTCAAAAAGGAAGCCATCAAGAAGTGTTTCTACCTATGGTTTCTTCAAACAAGCCTGGATGTCAGGTCAGTCTGNAGCCATCAAGAAGTGTTTCTACCTGTAGTTTCTGTACCTGTAGTTTCTTCAAACAAGCCTGGGTGGCAGGTCAGTCATCCATGTAGCTGTTCATATTTACAATATCAGGCAGCACACTGCCTGGGAAATTTCTCATAGAGTCTCACTAACTTAGGCAGGTTAGTGGATTGTATTAGTTAATTATATACAGTTTTTAATTGTTCTAAAGGAAATAATTTTCAGCTGTCAGATCTGGGCCACAGAACTAGAAAATACATTTAAACAACTCTAGCTATAAGATTAGGTGCTGCAATTCTGGGCATATTCTGTTTTTGAATTGTCTTCTGAACCTTCTGGAATCCTGTTGTTGGAGAAGTGCCCAACCCTGATAAATTAATGGCTTGATAAAGCAGAGATATAACAAGTCTGGCCATTAGCAATATAATGAGTTTATATGTAGAATGTCTGTGGTAGGTATGTAATGTCTGTATGGCCGTGGCACAGACTGGAAGATACTAGCAAATGAGGCAGTGGTCAATAAATATTGATTTTTTTGCAAGCTCTAATGTATGAAATTAGAAGAGTTAACACAAACAAAGATGACTGTGCTGAAGGATAGTCAATGTGCATGTTAGGACTTGAACTCAGATGCCCTTTGCTTTATTACTAGGCCTGGGAAAAATCCTTTATCCTGTGATACTCCGTGGTTAAATAACACGCAGTCAACCAGTCCTAGAGTTGCAAAGTTAAATCTTTTCTCCCACTTTGGCTTTGTGTCTGGTCAGTAAAATATAGCAGAAACATCAGTAGACCATGAGTAAAATGCCTTGCCTCCCCTTGGGTGTTTGATCCCAGCCCAGAGTTAGTGAGTGTTGCAGGGTGCTATGGAAAGGCCAGTTTGGATCCCTGGAGCAGCATCTTGGTGCAGTGATGGTGAGAGTCAGCCAGGTGAGCCCCAGCAGTGGCTCTCTGCCACCCCTGCTCCTGCTCTGCTGCCAGCTCTGTGCTGGCTCTGGGGTCTCTCCAGAGCTCTGGCATGTGCAGTGTTCCAGCCCTGCACTCCTGTAGAGCTGGGTTGCTGTGAAAATGTGGGCTGAATCTTCAAGGTATTGAGATGCTAGGAGACAGATAAATTTCAGTTAGTTAAATTTTCCGTGAAATTGAGTTTCCATTGAAAAATACTCCATTTCATTGAAGTGCAGTGGATAAAGGTTAATAACTTAAGTGCATCTTTTTATTTTATGAAAGAAAAGCGATTGACTAGATACCCTTTGTTTTTAATCCAGAAATCCCAGTAGTCTGAAATCAGTTTCCCTGTGACTGAAGGTTACTTCAATCCACCTTCAGTGTCTGGTAATGATTTACTCATAGAGATTCTATAATCCCTTTCTGGGAATGTTTTATACATGGGAATGCACACTACAATCTGTGCCAGTTCAAGCTTATATACAGTCAAAGGTTTGGGGAAGACAGTCATGGAATAAAAGGAAAATGAAGAATCTCTCTTACTCCAGTTTTGAAATAAAGATGGTAAAACTCTTGCCCTTTTTGATGTTAATTACATTTGAACAGAAGACACTTGAAGCTGTCATGTAACAGGTTTGTTCTGGCTGTGGGCTGTAGGTTGCTGCTGATGGCTGTGCTGTTTGCCACCTGTTACACAGCCCAGAGAAACCTGTACGTGCCTGGGGCTGGATGCACAGGCACCAGCAGTCTCACTGGGAAACAGCTCATTCCTGATCTAGGAACAGTTCAGCCACGTCAGAATGAGCAAGCAGCAAGTGAGGCTTAGACTTTCCATCTGCACCTGTTTGTTGCCTTCTGAATGAAGAACTAGAGCAATGTGACCTCTTGTCTTTTATTCTGGGCAACAGATAACTCCCTGAAAAGCATAAGTCTGATTTTATTAGATCTTTTAATTGGAAGTTTCTTATTCCATATTTCATGAAAACAAGAAGCATAGACATTTTCTGCAGAGTGGGAATGCTGAAAATTAATTTTTCAAATACATAGATTCTTTTAATAAATGTATACAGACTTTCACCAAATTTCTGAAGTGCTTAAAACCATGAAGACTGAGAGTCCTGGAGTCAGGCTTGTCTATTGCTGCAAAGCTTCTGAGGAGCTGAAGACTTTAGAAGCAGTGAAGTTTCTATAAATTCAAGGCAGATTGCCTGGTGATTTACCAAGCTGGCAGGGAACCTTGTAGGCTTGGCTTGTGAGTTTGCTAGTGGTGAGTTTAGGACTTCTTTATCCCCAGCTTTCCACAGCATGCTGGGATTATTGCTGCAGAGCTATGAGGAAATGAATAACTTTCCAATGGAAACCTGCCTGGTTTTCATCAGAATTTTATCCAAATTAATAAACTGTTTTGATGAACTTAATTTTTAATTTTTTTATCCTAGTAGAAATGATTCCATTGAAAAGTTTCTGAGTTACCACAGGGACCTGTGCATCTTGTTACAGCTTCAGTGGTGGTTGCCAGTTGTTTCAATTTCTTTGCTTGAGGTGATCTGATTAATGCAGATGTCACGGCTGCCATCCTCAAACACAAGAGAAAAATCTTTTACAAAAACCTGTATGTAGTTAATGCAGTGACCAATCTGAAGACACGTGCTGTAAGCTGTTCTCCTCTGGCTTATGTGTGCTAGTGAATTATTAGCATTGATTCTTTGTTAAGTTTGTAAATGTAAGGAAATTACAAAAACCTGTATGAAATAGTGTATTCCATGAAGCTTCTCTACAAGGAAGGCTGTCTGTTCTTGCCTTAGTAGCAGTCCTGGTTTCCCAGTAATGGACAGGAAAATTATATAAATGTGGTTTTTGTCATTCATGTTCTGCTGCTTATACAAATGACCTATTCTATTTTAATTTACTTGCTTGCAGGTACAGAAGCAGTAATTGTGCAGTTTAAAGGATGCCTACCAGTTGTGCTCATCTTGAGTAGGGAAAGATTTTTGGAAGGGATTTGGGGAAGAAGAGAGAGAAAGCAAAGCTCCAGACATGATCTCCTGTGCACAGGTCTGCCACATCTAGTAAAGGCACAAAAAGAGGAATTGAGGCTCTTGGATTCACACCTAGGCAGATACTTTGGTCAGAGCTGATGGGAATGGAGTCTGAAATAACTCTGAGACAGCAGCAGGAGCTGCACTTGTAACCTGGGGAGAAAATGGAACACAAAACGTGCAGGTGTGTGGAGCTGGAAGTGTTTAGCCCTGAAAAAGTCAGTTAACAATTTCACAGTGCTGTTCAAACCATCCAGGATTCCAGCCCTTTCTAGACTCTGGAGAGGATCAACATGCAAAAAATGCCATAAAATATTTTATCATAGGGATTTGTTGCTGAGTACCCACTGTGCTTAAATGTGTTCAGTCGGAAAGAGTGATCTCACATGTCTGCAGGGACAGTTACTCTGTTCTGGAGCAACCAGCCCTGTAGAGTCTTAAATACAACAGCTTTGTACCTGGGTAGTGAGAACTGCAGCTGCCATAGAGCTCTGGAAACTTCTCACAAATTTTGGCAAAGGTTTTAGTATGACTTGAAGGAATTTTGTCATGTGAAATCAAACGTGTCAGACCAACAATTCACAAAGTTTGTTTTCAGATGCTGGTGGAATTTCATGTGCAAGTTATGTGTCAGGTGCTGCTTGATATTTTGGGTGCTATTCACTGAGGATGAGTGTATAAGGAGGATAACATGTCAGTGTGGTCACTGATTAGTGAAGATGAATGCTGGGTGGGAGGAACAGACCTCACTGCTCCCTGGCTGGGTCACTGGTGCTCAGAGCCTCAGGCAGTGTAGAGATGTTTGTATTTATCCAGCTCCTGTGGCTCAGATCTCACGTTTCTTGGCCTCCAGTGATGGTATTTTCTGCTCTTTATCCCGTGGCACTTGGAGAAAATCATCCTTCAGATGTTTGATCTGCTCCTGAGAATATTCCTTGGTGTCAAATGAGCTTTTAAGCAGTGTCTGAGGAATATGCTGCAGCTGGGCTGAGTTATTTCATCTTTGTTGACTTGCAACCTGCAATCTATACCCTACTGAGTCTTGCTGTGTAGCCATCATCTCTTTACCTTGGGATTATTGATTGCATTAAAATGTTCACTTTGTACTGCACACAGACACAGGGTACTGAATACTTTTGTCCATGTTGCTACTTGGAAATGTTATTGATGTGGGATCGTTTCCAACATTAGTGCCAATCTGAAAAGCAGGATGTTTTATCTTTATTTATTGAAAATCTTTATACAAATAAGTTGCTTACTGAGAGAAAATACTGATTCAAAGGAACAAATTGCTCTCCTTTTTTTAGTTCATTTATTTTGGTCCCTCCTCTTCAAATGGAGAAAACATCACTATTAAATGGATTTAATCTTTTGTTAGTTATGCAAAATCTTCTGTTCCTAATAAGAGATCATCCAGTCTAGATGTGGCAGAACATTTTTATTAATACTAAATATGTTTGCACTGTTGTGTTTTCACATATGTAGGTGTGAATATAACTATATTATACAAAACACATTCCATGCTTATTCCTTTAAAATTTCCTTTTGTGTTTTCAGAAACAAGGAAATCCCAGAATCAGAATTCAGAATCTGGAAATCCCAGAAACAAGGTCCCTTACCATGCAGGTTATTCCCCTCTTTGGACTGTCAGTAAAACATGGACTTCCCCATGTAATTGTATCACCAGGATTCTGGGTTTTTAATTGCCATTTCAGACCTAGGAATATCCTGTTGTACCAGTTTACATGAGGCTTTGGCATTTATTCTCGAAGGCTTTTTCCCTCACACCAAGCAGTTTCATTAAGCATTTCATTACTGGAGTTTCCTCTGCCTGTGTTCCAGTTTGCCACATCTGCTACCACAGAGCACAGGGCACCTCAGCTTGAGGAGAGCTCCCTGGAAATGCAAGGATGGTGAAGTTCTGCCTCTACAGCTGTCCTGGATTGATGCTAAATTGTATCCCCATTCATCTGTTTCGCTCAGAAATAAGTGTTGTACCTTTAAAAATTGGATCTGAGAGTGAAGAAGACACACTGGAATTCCTGAGGCAGTTGTTTTCAAAACATAAAGATAAGAGTCTGCAGTTTTCAGACTCACACGGCCTGTGTTGTTGGCAGGGTGTGGACAGCACAAGAGAGCTCTCCTTTGCTTTTTGTTAGTTTTTTTGCTGGCCGAGGCAGAGAAGTTCTCTGAACTGCGTTTTTCTTTCCTTTTATTGAAACCGTTTGAACCTGCTCTGGACTAAACACCCAAAAGGGCACCAGGAGCTCAGCCCTTGGCCACCAGGCCTGGCCTGGGCCCGGCCTTTCCACCAGAGGAACCGACAGCAACTGAGCCGAGCTACAGCCACGAGAGAGACTTTCTGGCATCTCTGCGGAGCACAGAGAGGTTTTTTTTGTTGTTCAGGGTTGTTCCTTCATTTGTTGGGCTGGGGAGGGTTTTATCTGTTAAATAAACAACTTTTTCCACTTTCTACCAAGGAAATTTTCTTTTCCTATCCCGATTCAGCTAAGGGGAGGGGTGGTTCATCTAGAGGTTTGTTTGTTTTCCTTTCTTTCTCTCTCCCAAATTTGCCCTAAACCAGGACAACAGCTCTTGGAGAAGTTTCTGCAGTGGCATCCTGATCAGCACTGGTAAGAGCTCCTGTTCTCATCCCACAGCAGCTGCTGCTCAGGGTGGCCCCAGTGCCTGCCAGGCAGGGTGGTGTCACTGTGGGCTCAGGTGTGGCAGTGCCAGGTGCTCTGCTGCCATTGCTGTGTGTCAAGGAGGGGGATCTGCAACAACGGGAAATGAAAACGACTTCATGTCAACCCTCCAAGTTTTAAGTTAGCTTAAAATTTTGGGGTGTTTTTCCTCCCAACACTGCTGAAAGAAATCTCGGGGAGGAAATAAATAATTTGGTTTGTTTTTAACTGATTTCCCACCTCAGGCTCTAAGCTTAAGTAAGTGCACATGCATGTTTTTCAGTGCAATGCAATTTGAATTAAGAAATGAAAGCATTTCACTTATGCAGTGACCTACAGAACTAAATATCCTTTTAAAAATAAAATAGGTGAGTGGAGTTCACAGACTCCAACCCGATACTTTTATTGGTTTGGTTGGTTGGGTTTTTCTGGGGGAGGGGAGAGGGGGAGTGTTCCTTGTAAGCCTCCCACACTTGATTTGCTCAGGCATAGCTGTCATCTCTTGCTTTCAATGACAAAGCAAAATTTGTTCCCAAATTCTGCTTTCAATTCTCAGCATAGAACATTTGAAAAACAGAGCTTACTGAGGCTTGGAACCATTTATGCTGTTTATATTCTTATTGTAACCAACATTTTGATTGGAAATTAATTTCTTAACCAACTGGAACACAGATACCAGATAGTGTTTTATTCTAGGTTCATAATGGTGGCAAGGCAGAAGATAGGGGCATGAAGCTACAGCAGCTTAATTTTGATACTATGCATAACAGAATCCATTAAGTGAGTCTCAGGAGTCAGGCTCAAGGACCTCTTGATTAAGAATTAAATTACAGGTATGATTTACTAAATTTGTGCTTGGGGAAAGAAGGATTTTGATGATGATATGATTGGTAAACTACACATTTCCTCAGCAACATATTAAAGTTAATGGGAATAGCAGAATGGGAAATGCAAAATACTTCACAAAACTTGGGAAATAAGTTGTCTTGTAAACTAAGCCAAAAATCTGTGTCAGTAACTTCCTTACTGAAGTAAACCCAAGGGGAAAGTAAGGCTGGCCCCAACTGCCCAGACTGAACTTTCTTCTGCTTTTGAGGAAGGTGTAGTCAGAAGAGCTCTGGCATCAGCTCCTCTGTCTGATTGGGTGTGATAACTTTACATGATTGTTTTAAAACATTTAAATGTAGAATGACTTGAAAGCTTTTTTTTCCCAATTTTTAGGTATTTTTATTAGGCTAATTTAAATTGCTTTTACGTTTCTTTTAGAATTACTTGAAATTACATTTGTAATATCTTCTTGTTCTTTGTGGGTGAATTTGGCATGGTAGGATCCATGCAGCAGGGTTTGGAAAGAGAATTAATTCAGCTGTTGCTATCTCACATGGATGCAGGGAAGCCAGGGACTGTGGGATCCAAGTTCCTGTGCTGCAAAGTCAGAACTCCTGCTTCAGGAGCTTGTGTATCTTCCTCCTGCTCTGTCTGAACTGTGTGTGGCTCACAGAGTTCAGCCAGCATGGATATGGCTGCATTGCTGCTTCATGGGATGCAAACAAAAAAATCCTCATAGCACCCAAAAGTGTGCTTGTCCAGCCCAACATGCAGAGACTTTGCTCTGACCTTTTTTGTTTGGCTGTCTAGAGGTTGGTGAGTTAGACCAGTGTCCTGTGCAAGCCCAAGCTGCTGGGTGTTTCTCTGCCATGGATGCAGGTATTCAGGAATTCAGTGTATGTGAGTAGGAGGAAGGAGATGGGAATGCTCAGAGTCAAGGTTTTGAGATTATGTCAGCTGCTGTGATCCAGTAGAGGCTTTTTGCTTGCAGCTCCAAGGGGTCCAGCAATTGCCAGGATTGGAGAGAATGGGTTACTGTCACTTCCATTCTGTCCATCTGTTCCATTTCATTGGGATGGACAAGTGCCCTGTTTTTCTAAAACCTCTCACTGGCAGTCACTGCATCTTTAGAGCTTTTGACCAAGAGCACTAAAGCTTTGAAAGCAGAACGTTTTTCACAGTGGGAAAAAGGGCTTGATTTACCTCCAGCCTATGCTTGGGCTCCCTCACCTGCAGACCCAGGACCCATAAAGGAGAGAGCAAGAGCAGACTCTTATCACAAGAGCAGAAAAACATGAAAAGTTGCTTTCTTCTAATATGCAACAAAGCACAAAACTAAAATAAAGTAGTATTAACCATAAGGTCTTGCTAGTATTGTTTTTGAAGTACCTAATCAGTTTGTATTTCATGAAGATGTTAGCTACAAACCACAAGAGAAATTATTAGTTAAACTAGAAATTGATGCAAGAAGCCAGCTAGGAAACACCCCCATTTTGTGTTGGTGTTGGCCTGGGAGGCCATTAAGTTGGAATCCCTCCAAAGCAGTGTGTGACTAACTAATCCCAGCAGGAATGCCTTGGAAGTTGCTAGCATTACTTACTGGCAATGCAATGGTTGGGAGCTTTGTCAGATAGGGCAAAAGACCAAAACATTACACTGGGAGCAGAGGTCTTATGGGCTGAAATAGTAGACTTTTAAAGATATTAGTATAAAACTTGCATGAATCATAAAGGGTTAATAATAATAAGGATTTCTTTTTTAAGCTGGGTTTTTTGAAGTATCTGAAGATGCAATTCTACCATACAGCAAACACAGATGGTATAGCCTTGGTGTTTATTCTGCAGTTGTGTGAAGCAGGAATGAGAGCGTGCCTGGAATCCTGGCCCATGTCAGGTCACCTGGACTCAGACAAATGAATTAATAAAGGAGCAACTACAGGAAATACAGAGGAGTTCTGGGTTGAAGCTGAAAGCTGAGCTCATTCTGCTCTGCATGGGGGCATGGTACAATTGTGTCTGTGATGTACCTGGAGGAAGGGCTGAGGAACAGGGGATGAGGAAATGCTTCATTCAGGAAAAGGTTCCTAGCCTTGGGGACAGTTTATAGCACAAGTTTTGGAACAGTCTGCTGGTAGAGTCAGTGGCAATGTAGATATTTGCTTTTAACGTGTGTGTTGTTTAGGAATCTGTCTGTAAGATGGAGTTACGTTTTTCCATGCTGATGGATCTCAGCAACCCAGGAGAACACTCTTCCTCCTTCTGTATTAACAAATTGAAGTGTGTCTTGTCTTGCAGAGATTTTTTTTGAAATGGTCGTGTCTGTGCATGTACAATTGCAATGATATTGTGGAGGGATTTTTTTGTTTGGTTTTGTTTTGTTTTTTTTCTTTCTAGATGTAAATATTTTAATTTCAGGGCTTAAAGTTAGTTGCAAGTATGCTTCTACAGGTATTTGGAATATTTCATATTTAAACCATGGCTATAATAAAATTTCTTCTTAATTCTGCTCCACAGCATTTGATACTGAGACACAGCAGCTGTAGGAAATATCAGCTAAGAGCACTAATAAAGACTCAGAGTGCTTTCAATAAACTTGTGCTGTAATGAACAAATTAACTGCTAAGGGAAGAAGACAATATTATCCTCGAGGGAATGTGCTGACACAGAGATTACACTGAGTAGTTCAGTAGTCTTTTGATTTGGAGGAAACTCTGAAATATGACTTTGGTTCAAGTACCATTTGTGTCTGGTGTGTCAGAAGGAATAACACAAAAAAGACATCCCCTTAGGAAACAACAACAAAAAAATCCAGCAAAGGAAAATGCGCACAGGAAAAGCAGGAGAAAGCCTGAGCAGAGGGTTCCTGCTGGTGCTCACCTGAGCTGCAGGTTGTGCCCTGGTGCAGTGGTGATGATAGCCATGGGCCAGGAGTGCTCCTGCCCATCCTGGATGGGGCAGGCAGCAAGGGGAAGCCTCAGTCACCTTCAGTGTTGCTGCTTCTTTTCAAATGCTGAGCAGATTTTCCATGTGCAAGTGGAGGAAAAAGAGCCCCTGCTGCTCTCCAAAGGCACTCTCCAGTGCAGGAGGGTTACACTTGGGGCAGAGTCAGGAGCTGGAGTTATACTTAATGTGCTAGCAGGAGAAAAAGCATTCAGGGATTGTTTCTTTCTTGTGCTTTGGTTTTTTTTTTCAGTTTTTTGTTTTTTTTTATCATATAAAATATGTAAAATTTGGAAGTTGTCATAGAGCACATCCTTGTTTTGATTTCTGACTCTGGTACAGGAATGTTATTTGGAACCTTAGAATTCCTAGTGATTTGGGAGTTTTTCCTCAGGTTTTAAGAAAAGTAGTATATAGATTTTTCAGTATCTGGGTACTAGCAGTGTTCATGTTCCCCCTTCATAAGCCCCTGAAATTACTAATTTATAAATACTGAACTCATTGGAATGAAAATGGTAGGTAGGGACATGGTGGAAAGGGCTTTTGTCAGCACCAGCAGCAGTGCAGCCCTTGGCTCCCTTTGCTAGGTGGCTTACTTGGGTAAATCTCCATTTACAAAGTCCTTTAGTTGAAGAACAGTTTTGGTTCCGTGGGTTCTGGGGTTTCATCTTCACGATTTACAGTTGTTTGTGTTGGATTGCAGCATCAGATGGAGGGTGTTAGTGCTGCTGGGCCAGCTGGATGGATGTGGGGAGCAGCCTGGGGCTCTTCTGGCTTGGGGAGTGGAGAAGAGGCTTCATTTGCAGGGCCTGCTCAGCGTCATCCATGAATACTAAATCCTGCCCTTAAACAGACAAGAAGATAAAGAGAGAAAAGGAAATAAAAGGGCAAGCAGCTCATGTTGGTCCTCTGCCATTTTCTGGTTTTCTTTTTGTTTTTTTTCCAAAGCCCATAACTTGAGGTCATTTTGGGATTCATTGAAGCTAATGTCTTCACTTCAAAGCAGCACAAGATCAAGCCAAATGTACATGCACAGCAATTAAAGATCTGGCAAGGTATTCTGGATTGGCTTCTACAGCAGCAGCTTTCTCTTGTGCTGTTCCACTTGTTCAGGCCTTTGATGTGCTTCAGAGCACAACTAGCTGGGCCTGTGCTTAAACAAAGGAACATTTCAGCACTTGATTCTGCAGAGTGACTGGTTGCTATAGTTAATATTTTTAACTGTCTGTAAAATTGGAGAGATTATGAATCTGTAGTACGACTGGCTACAGGAGAATTCTGTGGATAATGAAGAAGATTGCAGGGGGCAAATTGAAAGACTTCTCTTTTATATTGTATAGCATCAGTATTCCTTTAGTGCTAACAAAGATGAGGCCAATTTAGTATAAATCTTCAAAGCAACATGTGTGAATTTATCTGTCCAGTGCTCATTACAGTTAATGGGAATCATGTGGCTGGAACTTTGCAAGTGCTTTGAAAGTGCTCCTTTTATGGTTATGTTATAGACCCCCATGTTAGCTGTTTTGCTATTATTTTTATATTGCTCCATTTGTTTTCTTGACGTTGAAAAAATCAAAACACTAAACTAATTAAAAACTGCATCACTCCCTCCAGTGCTGAAATAGAGCAAAATACCCATTTTCTGAAGTAAATAAAATATTACTTATATTTAAATCGACTTGAGACACAACATGAATCTCTCCTGGTTTAAATCCCAGTAGAATAAATCCTGATGCTTGTTGCATGCTAATTAAGGTGAGCTTAACTGTGAAGTCAAAATGTTGGTGCACATATCCATGTTTCAGTTTTTGATCTCACTGTGCTGTTAGTCACCATGTGTGGTACAACATCTGCATTCCTTCATGGGTATCCTGAAGGGGATATAATCTTTAGGGAATCTGTAGGGAAGAAAAAGACATACTGAAAACAAGAAGTTGTAAATCAGATGATGAGCATTAAAGTGCACCTACACAGATGAAAGGGTAAATTGATTGAAGTTTTGATTAATTTTTTGCTTGCTTTTGCTTTTCCTAATAGAGCACATCCATAAGCCTATCTATGAATAAGCCTATTTTTTATTATGGAAAGGAGGAATTTTTTCCTGTCATTTGAAAATGGGATAAATTAGAGAAAATTTTATAAAATCATTTGAAGCTTATAAATCATAAAAGGTTTTCAGTCTGGTGTTAGGTGAAATACTTTGGGTTTTAGGTGAAGATGCCTTGGTTTAGGCCAGCAAGGAGGTGGCCAGTGGTCTCTGCCCAGTGAGTGAGTTGGATGTGATGGTAACTGCCTTTGTTTCCTCCCACAGCTCTGTTTGGTGAGAGCTATGAGAAAAATATTCTACAAATTCTTCTTCTTGAACATGAAACACCCTTCTGGTGGTCCTGTGAGAGTTATGCTATGAGCCAATTGTGTTTTGGCTTCTTTTTGACCAAAAATGTGAGTCAGGACTTGCATTCCTTCCTTGCATTCAACCCAAGCTTAACTTAGAAAGGTTGTGTCGGAGTCTGGGTTTGAATTTTTGTATTGGGTTTGTGTGGTGTGGTTTTGGTAGTGGGGGGCTACAAGGGGGAATTCCCTCGTGTTCAGCAGAGCCAATGTCAGCCAGCTCCAGGATGGACCTGCCCCAGGAGCAGAGCCCTGCAGGCCCTGGAGGAGCCCACGCTGGAGCTGGGGCAGAGTGGCAGGAATGCAGCAGAGCCAGCGTGTGATGCACAGCCCCCATTCTCCTGTGCCACTGAGGGGAGGAGGGAGAGAAAACTGGAACTAAAGTTAAAACTGGGAAGAAGGGAGAGATGGGAGAAAGGTGTTTTCAGGTTGGGTTTTACTTCTCATTGTCCTACTATAATTCAATTTGTAATAAATTAATTTCCCCCGAGTTGAGTCTGTTTGCCCATGACGGTAATGGGTGAGTGATCTCTCCCTGTCCTTATCTCCACTGTTATATTTTGTTATATTTATTTTTTTTTCCCTGCCCAGCTGAGGAGAGGAGTGACAGAGTGGATTTGGTGGATTCTTAGCCTCAGCCAGGTCAACCCAACACATTTTGAAAAAAATTTTATCTTGAGATGGTTTGCTGTAAGTGGTAGTGCAGATCACGGTATTCTTTTCCTCTGCTTCGTTTCTGAGACTGTAAGTGCAGGTGGTTTGAGAGAAATGCCAGGTGCTGTCAGGGTCAGCAAACTGGGAAGCTTCTGTCCCACTGTCCCCAGTAAAGACAGAGTGTTCAGTCATCTCTGTGGCAGGTCTGGCAAAAGACCAAATGCAACATCAGACTGTGGCCTCAGGCCACCTCAGCTCAGTTGGCAATGCCTCTTGCAGGACAGAACTCTGCTATCCAAGTTATTCTTGGGGTCAAGGCATTTCTGTTTGCTTTGTTTTGTTTTCCCTTAGTCTGAAGCAAGTTGCAGGCCATGATTTAGGAATGAACCTTGCAAGAGAACCAAAGTGGAAGAATGCTTTCTTCACTGTACAAAAATCTAGAGGATTCATGCAGGCACTGATCCCCACTGCACAGAAGGATCCATTCTTATGAAGCTGTCCAGAGGGGCAGGCAAAGAACACAACTGGGTTTTTCAGACTGTTGTTTTTCTTTCATCCTTTCTTTGTAGGAAACCAGATTTTGACCAGAGTTCAAAATCCCCATGATTTTTCAACAGAAGTTGAAGAGGAAAAGAGAAGGTGAGAAGAGCTCCTCACTGGGGTGCTAAGGTTCAGTGGTTTGCTGGGAGCTTGTATCTTTGACTTGCTGATGAAACTGCTGTGGCAGTAGCAGGAAACTCTTGAGAGGTTTGATGAGTATGGTAAGGGGGTGGCTGTTCAGAGTGATCACAGTGGAGGGAAGGAAAATCTTGTGAAGCCCTGAGTGTGCACTGCTGAGCAGGTGTGGGCTGCAGGGACGTGCTGCCAGAAGAACATCTGGCACCCCAGGAAACCCACTCTGGGGTACCAGCTCTCCATTTGTTGCTGACAGAGGAAGGGAGATGAGAGAAATGGACAATAACAACAAAAAATCTGCTTTATTTTAAAAATACAATGGGAATTTCCATTATTAACTATACTTGCCACTTTTACTTGAGGGTAAAAGTTTGACATATGAGAGAGAAGGAGGGACACTGCAGGGAAAAGGCAAGCTCAACACAGTGCTGCAGTCACTGGGCTTGGAGTTTTGTCTGCAGTTACAAACTGTAGTAGCAGGCTGTGTGTAATGGGGCTGGTTCTGTATTGTGATCAAACACTGAGGTCTTGGCTGGCAAGAGCAAGTTGCCTTAGCCTACACACCAGCAAGCATCTTACTAGGAGGAGTGAGAAATCAATCCCTTTGGAAAGAGTCATTGGATCTCTCTTCCCTTGGAAAAACTGCAAGAAAATTTTATCCAGACTGTCAGATATTCTGTTTAGGTTTTGCTGCCAGTGTGGTGGTCTGATCCAAAACCTGCACAAAGTGTCTCTCACTTCTGGTGGGTTTCAGTTCACTGTGATCAGCAACCTGATGAGTGAAGAAGCCTCTGAGTCTGGAGGAGAATGCTGTGCCTGAAGGAAGGGGCTGGTCTGAAGCATAGAGTACAGATGAATAGGCATCTTCTAGAGGTCAGTAAAGAATCTCTGTAGAAAAATCAGATCAGAATGATAATGTAGTAATATTAATAATTTCAGGTGAAAATAGTATTAAACCATGCAGTTAGCCCATCTTTCCAATATTAATGTTGGACATGGTGCCTCTTTAACTTAAAATTATTCTTTCTTGGGTAAAGCAATATTATAAATGATCCTTAGACCCTACTCTGCATAAATTTAATCACAGTTAATTTATGTATGTGAGCAGTTCACAAAGACAATGGTGTAAGTTAAATCTAAGGAACACCACCTGTGGGAGAGGAAGAGTTTGAAGCAACATTTCTAATGCTGTCCAAGACAAGGCATTTCTGCTTCATGGTCCATGAACTGGGCTGGAATCCTGTTCATGAACTGATCCTGGATTGAAGTGATGGCTCAGTTTGTGTAAAGCCATGCCTGAGACCCAGAAGGACTCTGATACAGCCTTGGGAGAGTATAGAGGAGACTGAAGAATTTTCATGCCTTCCCACGGTAACCTTTAGTTTGCAGGTAGCCAGTAAAGTGTTTCAAATTTTAAAAAAATGTATTTTGTTACAATATTTCCCTCACCAATGGCATTTCCACTCTTACTGTTCAATCCAAAATATTCTTGGTGGACATATCTGGCACATTTGAGCTGTGCAGTGTACTCTGTAATTTAGAAAGTTAGGCTTATTTTTTGTCAAAATTTATGTTGCCAGTGCTATTTTTTAGTAAGATTGGGATTATAGGTAATGTGATACATACTGGATTTGTAAAGAGTGCATATGTGTAACCAAGACCAAGTCAAAGCAAGACTCCCTCACAGCTCTCAGATTCTGTGTGACACATTCAGCCATGGAGGAGGGTTAATATGGGATCCACTCCATACCCTTCCAGAAAAAATAAGGCTGAATGATAAATTCTAAATTTTTAAAATTTAAAGTAGTTACTGCTAGAAGTCCTTGCACTTTTATCAAATCAAATTAAATGGGTAATGAAATCCCTTGAGCCCTGCAGTCGTCATGCCAGCCTGTCCTGATTTTCAGGCTTGTTTTTGCTGACTTGCTGCCATTGGTACATGGGAAGCACATGGGCACAATGTGTTGTGTGACCCTGTGAGCTCTGTCCTGTCACAGATGTTAAGGAGCTGCTTACAAAAACAGAATTCAGATTCTCACTCTGATCCACTGTTTGGATATGTCAACAGAATAAAAGAAGTTCAGAAAACTCAAATCTGCTCCAAGTTGAGGTAAGAATATTGTACTAACAACCACTGTACTTTTTTTCTTAAAAAATAAAGGCAAATTACTATTTTCCATGGAAAGCCCCTCTCATACCTTACTTGTAATAATGCCACAGTCTTGACATTAAGTTTGTCATAAGGGATGCTGAGGAAAATTTTGTTGTGACTTTGTCTTCAGGCAAACCAAACAAAAGCCATCCAGCTTGAAAAAGATTACTATGGTTACCTGGTTTAAAGGCAATTATTAATAAAGGAGAGAAAATTGAAACTGAACAAAGCAGTAACTGCAAAAGCATAGGAAAGGTTAGACTGGTATTTTTCATCAAATTTGAACTTCATGGTTTGGTCATTAAATATCTCTTTTAGGAATGCCACCTAAACTCAAAGATTATAGCTGGGAGAAACCAAACTTAAAAAAAGAAGTTTTATAATATTTAAAGATTTTAAAAATGACAGCATTCATGTTTTGAATTTCTTGGGTAAGGGATCTGGATGGAGTCCAGCTGAGGTTTAGAGTGGGAGGTTTTCTCCCTTTAGTATTTTGATAAGAGATAATTGGTTTTAAAATGGTTGCAATGTGCCTCTTAAATCACATATGTTCTGATTTTGCTGCCCTGTTCTTTTTCATGGTGCATTACATATTCACATGGGACAAGAACCTTAGAAGCAAGGAATCCAAGCTTGAGCTGGAGCTTGATTTAAAACCCAAGCTTAAATATTTTAATTGAAGTCAGCCAACATATAGCTTCCAATCCCAGGGTAGAATGTTGGGTTTTCAAAAATCATAAATATCCTCTCAATCTCTAAAACTGAGAGAACTCCATACACTGGTAGTATGGTTTGTGGTGACAGCCACTGGCCTACACAAAGCCCTCATTTCTCATCTGCATAGAACCTATCCTGGTTTTTTTTTTCTGGAGTGATTTTTCTTTTCAGTTCAGAGGAATTAGACCAAAGCTGGCTCATGGCCTCCATTTATGCAAAAAAGACTTTTTTACTTTGAAAAAAAAATGAGTAGATTAAATATTAGCTTTCATTTTAGCCTACTTTTTAACTTAAAATAGATGCTTTGGAAGTAAAATAAAAAGGTATATAACAAAGGTTATAGAATTATGATTTTTAAAAATTAGGTTAAATTAGAAATTACATTTCTTCTAATTTTGATGTAGCTGAGAGTTAAGCTGTAAAACGAGTCAATCATACTAATGCTGACAGTTTCACACCACTGATTTCTAGAATTAGACTGGAGCAAAAATATTACTCCAAACCCACATTTGATTAATGAATTCAAGATTTAAAGATGAACACATCACAAGTTCAGTCTTGTTGCCAGATATCTGACACCAGAGGACTCTGAAGGGCTACTGGGAAGCTGGAATGTTTATTGGTATTAAAAATGAGCACATCAAGTGTGCTCTACCCTTGACTGCAGGTTTTCTGCAGTGCATCACAAATGCTTCCTATGAGTGCTGGTATTTCTGTCAGCTAACCTGCCCCAAGTGTCCAGGAGTCTTCAGCTTTGGTTTGTGCTCTGCAAAGAGAAATCAGGAAGCACTTTCCCTGGTTTTAAACTTTTTCAGGGAAGAATGATTGCTGAATATGATGGATTTTTATTAGTTCACCAAACTGTATTTACTAGAGATTTTGATCTTGCAAAGGCAGCCCCAAATATGCAGAGAGTGGAACAGGGTTAGCAGCAGATCTCTCACTCACCTCAGAATCACAGAACCTGCTGAACAGGAAGGGACCCACCAGGACCATTGACTCCAACCCCTGGCCCTGCACAGCACCATCCCCAGGAGTCCCACCCTGTGCCTGAGCACTGTCCAAATGCTCCTCGAGCTCTGCCAGCCCTGCTGCTGTCACCACTGCCCTGGGAGCCTGTTCAGTGCCAGCCACCCTCTGGGGGATGAACCTTTTCTAACATCCACCCTTCACCTTCCCTGGCACAGCCTCAGGCCGTTCCCTCAGCTCCATCTCTGGTCACACAGAGCAGGATCAGTGTCTGCCCCTCCTCTTCCCCTCACCAGGGAGCTGCAGGCTGCAAGGAGTCTCCCTCAGCCTCCTCTTCTCCAGCCCTCCAGACCCAAAGCCCTGAGCAGCTCCTCACACAGCTTCCCCTCAAGGCCCTTCACTGTCCCCATGGCCTCCTTTGGACACTCTCTAGAGTTTAAGATCTCTCTCACACTGTGCTGCCCAAATGTGCCCCAGAGCAGAGCAGGACAATCCCTCCCTGGCCCCACTGGCAATTCTGGGCCTGGTGGCCCAGGACAGGGATGTCCCTCCTGGCCCCAGGGCACTGCTGGCTCAGATCCCACTGGGCACCAGCCAGGACCCCCAGGTCCCTTTGTGTGGTGCTGCTTTCAGCATCTCCTTCCCCAGGCTGTGCACACATCCAGGGTTGTCCCAGCGCAGGGGCAGGATCCAGCACTTTCTGTTGATTAACTCATATTGATTAGGTTGGCTGCAAGATATTTATAGGACCAGAGAAAGTTTTGGCAACCATTTTGGGACAGAGGAGTCCTTCAGGACTGTGTCATGGGGTGGAATCCACCACAGACTGTAATTAAAAAAAGTTGTCTAACCTGGGAACACAAATTCTGATGTTCAGTGAACTTGAGCTCCTTACATTCTTTGTTTTTTTGAGACTTTCATGTCCCATTTTTGCAGATACCTGTAGGAGAGGTGTCATAATGTTGCTGTAGGCTGGATCAGCATCACAGAGAATAATATTAGTAGTGTTTCCATTTCAAGATGGTAGTAGAAGCTCTTCTAGCTGAGTGTAAGGATGTAAGATATTGAGGGGCTGGAGTGTGTCCAGAGAAGGGAATAGAGCTGGTGAAATATCTGGAGCATAAGTGTGATGAGGAGAGGCCGAGTGATTTGGGGGGGCTCTGCCTGAAGAAAAAGAGTCTCGGGGGGGACTTTCTGGCTCTGCACAACTCCCTGACAGGAGGGGACAGCTGAGGAGGGTCAGGTTCTGCTTCCTGGGAACAAGTGATAGATACTAGAGGAAATGGCCTCAAGTTGTGTCAGGGGAGGTTTTTTTTGGATATTAGGGAAAAATATCTTCACTGGAAGAGTTTTCCAGCCCTGGCACAGACTGCCCAGGACAGTGGTGGAGTCACTGTCCCTGTAAGTTTTAAAAATACACTTGGGACACAGGTTAGTGGTGGGCTTGGCAGTGCTGGGTTACTGGTTGGACTCGATCTTAAAGGACTTTTCCAACCTGAGCAACTGCATGGTACTATGATTCTGTACAAAGAATATAGGCAGGTATTCTATATATTCTGTATACAGAGTAGGATTGGAACCTGCAGTCTTAGCAGTTAAAGGAGCCCCAAGGATAAATCCATAAATGACCAAAATCTTTAGTATGGTTTCTCCCCAGTGGCTGCTGTCAGAGTTAATTCTAAAACTGATCTGTAATCCCAGCTCTTGGAGTTTGTTCAGTTACTGCATTTTATAGCTTAATCTTTACTGCTTGATTATTTAATGAAGATTTTTCATCTAGTGTACTGATGATTACTCTGCTTGAAAATGGCTAAGAACTGCAGAGAACTATCTTTCCATTTATAAGTATAGACTAAATATTTCTTGCATACTCTCTGTACTTTCTGCTATGCCAGGAATTTATGGCTTCTCTGATCATCTCTGCAGTAGCCAAGACCCATCTTTTAGCCTCACACTGTGCAAACCTCAGAGGAAGTGGCCCTTGTCCCAAAGAATTTAAACTCTCCAAAAAATTGTGCTGAAATAGAAAAGTGGTGTTAATTTCAAGCTCCATTAGAAGCAAAAGGACTGATATTTATATCCATCCTCTGTGCTGTAGTTTGGACACTTTGATATTTTGTTTTAGTGTGTTGCTTAAATATTGGAATAAAGAGTGCTTTCGAGGTCATAGAGAAAATGGGGGTGAGGTCTTGTTAAATAATTATTGGCAGGAATCCTGGACAAAACTCTTAAAAAAAAATAAAAATTAAAAGGTTCTCTTGCCATAGTGCCAACAGTGCACTCGAGGGGTGCTCCTCCCTCCTCTGGCCCCTTTATGATCAGCACGAGTGGGTTCTGCAGGAATGCAGCGATGGGCAGCGCTGCAGCCACTGATGCCACCAAACCTGCAGCCTGAAGGAGAGCTGCTGCCTTGAGGCAAACCCTTGGCTTCATCTCCTTCTTTTCAGAGTTAGGATTAAAAGCGAGAGAGACAGAATTCCTGCTGGGACTTGGATATTTATTAACTTTTATCCACTTTACAGCCTCACTGACCGTAAGTGCTTCTACATCCTAAGTTGACAGAGCAAAAATAGAGTACAGAGTAATGCTTTCAAGGTCTTTTAAGCCTAAAGTACCAAATTGTGACATGCCAACTAATTTATTTTAACTTCTAACCAAATAACTAGCTACTAATGTTCCGCACTGTGAATTTTTCCAACCAATCACACAAAATCCCCCAAACTTGTAAAGAAGAAGGAGAAGAAGGACTAATTTATGCCCTAAAACTTCCATCTTGTTATATATCTTGGGATATATATTACTATATCCCAAAACTCCAAACTCTAAATATTTTACCCTGTGAGATAACACACTTCTATTCAACTACACACTCACAATCTCAGTGCTATCACTCAGCTTTGGAAGCTTTTTCCATGGCCTCAGGTCAAATGCAGTGTACCTTTGAGGATCATTCCCTGTCAGCACAGAAAGTCTGGAATTCTCTGTGTCCAGGGTTCCAACACTGCATAAATCCACTCTGGGGGCTCATCCTGCACAGAGCACTCTGGGTTTGGGGCACTGGATCCACCTCCATGGTGTCCCAGAGCTGCTGCTTTAACCCTTGTGACAGTGCAGAAAGGGGCTCCTGACAACACAGTTCATTTTGTAGAGGATGTTTGTTTTTCTAATGTTTTTCTCCATCAGCTTGGTTTCTGTTTGGTTTCTGTTTGATGCAGTTTCTGTTCCCATTCTAGCAGTTTTCCAAATTATGTTGGAAGTGAGCTAACAAGGAATATTTAAGAACAGTGATAAGATGGTTTCTGCTACTTTGTGCTGTTTGGAAAAGCAGCTGTGCAATGAGGAATGGAACTGTTCCTGATGAGAGTGTATTAGTTTAAATAGAAAACATTTAGTGTGTCTCTGCTAATTATCCAAGCTGTAATCCAAAAAGAATGAGGTTTTGCCCCAGGGCCATCCAACCTCTGTTCTTAACTGCTGGAATCACAATGTCTCTTGGATAGCTAGGCTGCTGTTTCTAGCAGAGTGTATAGAAACAGAGGATTTGGTTCCAGTGAAGCTGAAAGTTAATCTGATCCTTTTTGTAGTTAGCATTCATATAAATAATTTGGACAACTTTGTGCAAGGCCTGCTCTTTAGTCTGCATTTTCCCAGTGCCTACCCCAACATAATCCTGATCCACACCTGCCATCTCCTGTGTTAGTGCCTGATAGTGTTTAATCCTAGTGATGGGCCTGACACATTTCATAAGTGTGCAAGGCAGATCAGGCATTTAGAGCTGTTCCAGTGAACATCTGTGCTGGCAGAATTGTATCAGCTAACAGTAAATGAGGTGTTCCCCTGACAAAATGCAGGTACTTGTTGAAACTGCACTGTGGAGAACAACAAACCAGCCAAGTAAAACAAATGCAGGGAAAAGAAACAGTAGTTCATGCTGTAGTGAAGATGTATCATACAGGTGTATACAAACTTAATTAGTGTTTCAAAATATTAAGTTTAAATGAATCTTTTTTCTTTCTTGCATAGGAAAATGTAAATGCAGCTATATAAATTCAGTCTTTTCCAGTATAAGAGGGTCCATAAATAAAAGCATAAAAAGCATAAAATGGTTTGCAACAGTGAGTGTTTAGGGCAATTTCCCTTTTGTGTCATAGGAAAGCAAAGACACAAAGAAATACACACACTGTTTGGGAGTTTAGTCTGTCATGCTGCAAGACATGAGCCTGGCCATCACAGGGATATCTCCTCTGGAGTCCCACCCCACGAGCAAAAACTCCACAAAAGCTCATTGTGATTTTGGTAAGACCAAGGCTCTACAAGGTATTGACAGACTTGTGGCAATGCTGTCTGGGCTCTGCATTTTGAGGTAAAATCAGATCCCTCGCTGGCTCTAAAACCTCTTCCAGCAGTGACTGAGTGGGCAGTGTCTGCTGTCACCCCTGTGCCACCCTGAGCAGTGAGGCCCTGGCATGGCAGTCCCTGCTCATGGAACTGTTGGGTTTGGGCCCCAAGGAGTGCTCTGAGGCAATTGCACCCCAGTGTGGGAAATGGAGCTGAGGGCAGCAGACTGGAGGCTTTGGGTGCTTACCTGTGGCTCAGGTCCACATTTTGGAAAGGAACCCCCCATGTTTTATTTCCAATCTCTTGTCTGCTTATATATGAAGTGGGATAGTGATGTGATGCTTACCTCATGCAAAACCAAAAACTGGTTTTGACTTTGTAGATGAAAAGCCTTTTATACAATGATGTATTAGATGTTTTTCTGGGAAATCCTAGCTAAACCATGAAATTTCACATTTTCTCTGTTGCAAGCCTCAATCTCTTGTGTTTTACTCATCAAGAATTCTCCTTGCTCTCCATGTAAAATAAACATCATTTAAAGTCACTTTGTCTTTCTGAATTTCAGAGTTACATCTCAGAATAGCAGTGTTGTTGCAGCTGTGATTCAGAGATGTATTTAAAGATGTAAGAATGACAAGTTTTACATTCACACTTAGCTCTCAAATTTTGCAGTGTATTGGCAAATGGAGATAGTAGCTGTGTTTTCTGAGGAAGATGAACTATTGAATTATTTTAAAGAAAATAATGTTAACAAATTCCGCTTTTAAAAAAATTATTTGGAAAATAGTGTATATGATGGATCCAATATGCCAAGAGAGAAATTTATATTCCTCTCTTTTTCTCTCTGTATTTTAACCTACTTGAGGATGTTCTGTGGCACAGCCATAATGGCACCAGACATTATAGTCTTTTGTTATTAATGTGTGGATTAAAGCATCCCCCAGCAAACTCTTAATGTGATGGATTTTATCAGTGCTGTGTGGAAACAGGGTCTCCACATGGGCCTGCACACAGAAATTTGGAAAGTCTCTTGTTGTCAATGACCTGGTGATTTTCTGGAGGAAGGGTGGAGAGGGAGGCAGAGGTGGGCTGTGGACAGCAGCTTGAAGCTGCTCTGTCCAAGGTGAGGGCTGCTGTCAGAGATGGAAATCTGGCAAGAAAAGGGTGCCTGGGATGAGCCAAGCAGTGGAGTATGAGGAGTTCCAGGGGAGGCTGATGATGCTCATCAGATTGCCAGGGAGATCAAAATGCTTAGAATCCTCTTGACGAAGAAAAGCATAAGTCTCAACATTAAAAATAGGTGTTTTTTATCTTGTATATGATACAAAATCTCTTGTGATATGGTATTTTTCTATTACACTTTAGCAGCTCTGCGGAGTTGTGGATTAGGCCTGTATCACAACAGTAATTCACAGGAGGCTGTGTTTTGTCTTGCTATGACACCAGCTACTATTGTTTTTGATCTGCAGCCTCTGAAGAGGTATGGTGCATCTTCTGTGGGAGGTGTTGTGAGTGCAGATTAGTTAGACAAGTGCTGGAGTGAATGCATAAGTAGTGATTTTGCATAATGAGGTATGTGAAATCCCAGTGGAGGTTGTTAAAACAGATAGACAGCCTGTGGTAAACAACAAGGAAGGTAGGCTTTGAAAACAGATGGCTTTGAAAACCTGGCAAATGACTGTTCCATACTTAAAAATCAGTTTTGTTAGTGGAAAATATCTTATTTAAAAAAAAAAACTAACCAAAACAAACAAACAAACCTGAAAATGCTTCGGCTGCATATTTTCACAAGCCTGAATGTGTTAATAAAGTTCTGTGGGGAACCACACATCATCAGTCTTTGCTGCCATGGGTGTGTGTGAGCAATGGGCTGCCCAGCTCAGAATGTCCTGCAGGATCCATTGGCCTTCCCTGGGCAGCTGCTTCGACCTGCTGGGCATGCTGCTCTTCATCATCCCTTGGACTCTCTCTCCATCTGAGTACTTTTCGTTGGGAATTTAATCGGGAACTCAAAGGCTTAATTTGTCTTGAAAGACAGAGTCTATGAGTGAAATGGGAATATAGAGGAATATTTCTGCTAGTTGGAAAGGGCACAGAAAAGCCCACTGCCATTTGAGTTACTACATTGCTAAGGTTGGGGCTGGCCAGAAAATGAGATACTGTATTGGAACTATTAAGTGTTGCTGTTTTCCATGTCTTGTATGCCTTGGCATAGGCAGTAGGAGGTGTGAGACTGAGACCAGCCATCTGCTCCCATGGTGAGGCCCAGTGAGACACTGTCACTCTTGCTGTCACCTGCCTGAGGATCACACTGTTCTGTCCTGCAGGGGATCTGCAGCCTGAACTGGGACAGCATTAGTTCCAAACAGAGCAGTTCCTGCAGTGTGCCACAGGCCCTGCTCAGGGGCTCACTGACACTGTTAAAGAGCTTCCCCATGGCCTGAGCCTGAACATGAGACTACTTCAGTAAAATAATGCTTTTTTATCTCTTCCAGTGCAACTCTTAAAAGCTTTCCTTTGTCAGTGTGAGTTACTCTGCAGCTTGTGGGTAAATCAAATCACCTGTCATTTTCTTAGTTGTTTTGGTGGCTCCCTTAGAACAAGAGAGGCCCAGGGCTTGATTGAAAGATAGTGCAAGAGGTCCAATTTCCCTTTGGAAAGGATCTCAAATGCAAACAGGGGAGTCCTCAGTCCCCAGCTTCTGCTGGAAAAATGGCAAGTTCCTTTTGAGAATGAGACATAGGTCATCCCACGTTCTGAGAAAAATCAGAGACACTTGTTCTTGTCAGACTTGCCCTTGCCCACTGAGGCACAAGATCCCAAGGCACAGGGAAGGCCAGTGGATCTTCTCACACACCTTGTCTGCTCTTGTTTGTGCAGTGCTAACTGTGACAGCAGGATTCCTGCTCCAGGGATGGCACTGTGTGCTGTTATGTTCTGGGGTCTGAGGGCAGAGCAGGACAGCTGCTGTTCCAAACTCCTTAAAAACATGTTGAAAATGGGATGGCACCTGGGAGATTGGCACAAACCGTTTTTGGCACATCTAGCACATGGCTTGTGCCAGCCTCCAGGACAGAGCCAAGAGATGCTCCAGTGGTGGGAAGTGTCCCTGTTCCCTTGGCCCTTTGGCTTGCAAGGGCTGTGCTGGGGACCAGCCTGCTGGGATGGGAGCATGGGCTCTGCTCTCATTCACATTGGATGGGAGAAAGAGCTCTTTAGAAAGCAAGACAAGAAAATTTTAGCCAGTTCATCTTTCTCATAAACTAAACAGAGTGCTTGCTGAGTAGCTCATTTCTCAAGGTACCATGTACAGCTGTTGAGAATTTTTGACATTATGTTGTTTTTAATCAAAACCCGCTGATTATAAAACTGAATTTGTAGGCATGAAAAGGAAGTGGATTTTCTGCAGCAATTTCCTTTCCTGATGAATTTCAGCATGCCCTGTTCTAAGGTTTAAAAAAATACAATGTGGGCCTTATTATTTGAAATTGTTATCAACATTTAAAGGTAGAATTTGGTTTTGCTTGGGAAAAAAAGAAGTAACAAACCTGAATTTTTTTCCTTTGAGAATTGTTTGAATCCTTGTCAGGATTTTGACTTTAAGCTGTGTCTGCAGATGGAGATCACTGGGTGGGCAGCAGCTGAAAAGTCTGACAGGACAGGAAACTGGTTTTGCTTTCTGCTTGGAGAGAAACTTTTGCTAGAGAATAGCTAATCAGAGCAGAGAGTTTCTGCTGCTCTGTGATGAGTTGTCAGGGTTCTCTTCTGTTGGCATTGGTACCAACAATTAAGACATTTCCAGAACTGTTCCAGGCCCTGGACCACCCTCAGCATCATGTTTATAAGCTCTTCTTTTTTTTTATTTTTCTTTTTTCTTTTTCCAAAGACACCTGCTCTTCATGAAGTAACACTACCAAATACATTTTTCAAAAGCACTTCAGGTAATGCACTGAAAACTTACAAATTTTGAGTATTTTTGTACCTAAATAAGAGTTGAGCTGTTTAAAAAAAAAAAATCTCACCCCAACCGTCTCAAGATCCGTTGTTTTCTGTGCTGCAACATTACAAAATGTCAGTTCCAGATCTAAAAAGCTCTTACAAAATGATAGAGAAGGGACAGTGTCCTGTCGCTCACAGGTTACCCTCAGGCATCCCTGAGCTGAAATTTTCCTTTGGTTTTCCAGCTGCAGGGTACCAGGCTGTTTCCTGGGACGCTTGTGCCGCTCCGTGAGGATGAGTGCCAGGGCAGCCTTTCCCAGCTCTGGGCTCTCTGTTAGGAGCGTTTATTGCACACGAGGGCAGTAGCGCTCCACAGAGCTGCTCCGACGGATGGATGCGGGGATAGTTGGAGCTCCTCAGCTGGCGCTGGCTCTGACTGATATTGTCAAGAAACATTAACTCACGTCCAAGTTTGTCTTAACTAGTAAGTGATGGGCAAAAAGAAGTTTGTATTTGCTGTCTTAAAATGATCTGTGAATCTTTATCCTGCAAAGTTTATTATTCCAGCTTTGACATGTGGCCCCTTTCATCTTTTTAAATGTTATAGGTGCCACCAGAAGGCAAAAGTGAGAAGACTGCTCTTGAGAGCAGCATAAAAGCATTCTTCTCGTCCTTGGAATCAGCACTTGTATTACTTTGCCCTGTTTTGTCTATGCTCCTTTTTAAAGCTCTTTTGAGTATATTTTCTGTGATACAGTTAGTGGAAAAGTTGCTCTACTTTTTTAAGGGATAACCAAGTGCTTAAGTGCTTTCCTGGATCCAGGCCAGAGCTAGCATCTTGCAGAATAGAGCCGATGACAACTCATTTCATCCCAAAAATCGCAGTTTTCTTCACAAACTCCAGTAAACAAAGTCTCCTGATAGCCTGTGAGTCCTGGAGCAGCGGCAGTGTCCTGCCTTTCCAGATGGCAAGAGCGTGGTTAAATGGCTTGCTCAGGGGAGCTGGGAGATGAGTGAGGCTGGGCAGATGCAGGAGGTGGGCTCTGGGGAGGGTTTTGCTGGCTGGCTTTATGACATGTTTGTTGTATTTGTGCTGCTGCCTGGGTGGTGTGATTGGGCCACAACTGGCCCAGTCTGTCTGTTGTGTGAGGTGTTTTGTAAAAGTACATCCCAAGCTCTGGGGGAAGGAGGAGTGGCTCTAGGTGCTGACTTCTGGAGGGATTTGGATGACACCACCTTGCTCCAGGAATGAGTGATCAGACTGCTGGGAGTGAGGAACTGCAGGATGGTAGAACTGGTGCTTTGGTCTGCCCACTCACCCCTGAGTCTGGATGTGCAAAGGGGAATAATGGAAAAAAGAATGAAAGCCAGAAAAATGAACAAACAGAACCACATAGTAACACTTTTTTTATCCTTGTGATTACAAGTTATGTTAGCATTAGTAACTCTGGTCAGGAACTCACCTGAAGCAATTATGCAGGGACTTCCTAATAGTATTTCATAATAACACAGGTAGTTACACAGGGATTATTTTACAATAATACATTCTCTGTATTAATCATTGGTTGCTGTTGACTTGTTGACACATTGCTGTTGGTGAAATGAACTGTGATATAATTAGCAGCAAATAGGACCCATGCATGCTGTGCTAATTACTTTTATGTGAACCCAATTCATTGCTAATATAAATAGCAATATTAATCACAGCAAGTATCAATATTTATGCAGCATGCTTCCATTTAAGTGCAGCTGTAGACAGCAACAGTCGTACATGCACCAAAGAAAGGTGTGTGAGGAGTCAGTCTTTTCAGAAACATGATGTGTTATGTCCATGCCAATTGCTCTGTGCTTAGAGCAACCAGGATGGGATGTTACTCCACACTGCTTCTCTGCAGGAGCTCCACGTCATCAATAGTGAACTGAACTGCATGCAGGGGACTTATCTTTGTATCTGTTCATTTTTCCCTCCTCCCATTTCTAACCACACTGGCTGTAAGCACCTCTTGGCCTGTGACTTGAAGAGCACTGAGTGTTTGAGAGGGTCTAGGTAGGAACAAGACACATGTTCTGCTCCATTTGTATGGAAATCTCTCAGAAGATGAGGCTCATTTGTGTGAGTCAGGGTCATCTGTCTCTCAATTCCTCATTTTTAAAAGACAGCTGTCATACAAGTGGGGAACAGTTTCAAAAGGAACACTCAACTGCCCCAAGTGATTGTGTTAAATAAAGCCTCGAGAGTCTATCTGGATGCCAGAGTCTGAGTGCATAGATCCAGCTGCTTTGCTTGTTCCAGTGCTCTGCTGGCATGCAATCTTTCCTCTTACTTAATAGTTTTCCCAAGCCACTGCCTTCAATGGGTGTCAGGGATTGTTTCTGTTTTAACCTTATGCTGACTGTACAAGTGTTCTGAAAAAAGTCAGATTGGACTGTGCAGGTGAGTGGTGTTAACAGGGCTGGCTATACAGTCTGAGCAGTTGTGGCACTTGGAGGAGTCCCAGGGCTGGGGAAAGCAAGACTGCAGATTGGCATGTGATCCTGACCCTGGGCAGGGATGTACAGTGCATGCTGCAGGAGTACACTCAATAAATTAGACGATGATGTATGGCACAGTACATCACATTCTTGAAGGCAAGGCATATATACTCACCAGATAATGTGGAGCATGTGAAGTATTGAATATATCAAAGGAAGATTAATCTTTGTCTGGGAGTAACCCTGCACATTTTCTTGTCTAGTTGAGTCAATGCAATATAATTTAAAATGTGAAGGAAGTGTGCTTGCATCTGTATGTGGACGCAGGAGGAATATGTTTGTACATGTGCTAGGGGATGCCAGGGTACACTTCTGTTTTTCTAAATATTAAAAAATTTTCCCCCATTATTTTGCAGAAGAAAATGTTCTCTTCACTCCTAAGGTCCTTTTCCTAAATGAGGATTGTGTCCCTTGTGTGTCCCTTGGGACAAGTGCTGCAGGACTGAGAAGGTACAGCATGTCCTGTCCCAGAAAAGGTCTGCAGAAAAGTGAGTTTCATTCTTTCACATCTCACCGTGGGAAGCTGTGGCTGCAGGGTGTACCCTTCTTGACACTGGAAAATCAAAGAACAGTAGCTGTCAGAGTGTGGCCATTTGGCAAATATCTGCTCAAAACTGGCTGTTGTTCTGTAAAGGTGCTGGGGACTGCAAGGCTAGCTGAAAATTTCCCATCTGTGTTTTGTTTGTGTTTAAGGATTGATAGTTTGTAGAGTTACAATTGCTACAACTATTTTCACCTCAAAAATTTGCATCTGCTATGTTAACATGAACGTTTAAAACCTTGGTACAATGTATGAAATGATGATTAATTTACAGCATTTATCTTGGCTTACTAATCATTCTGTTTTTAGCTGATAATTTTATTTGTAATCTCCAGAGTTAAATTGCCATAAAATACCACAGTTACAAAGACATTCATGAGCAGTTGAAAGGATATGACACATTGTAATTTAGGAATTAATGCACACGTTAAAAAAAAGCCAATTCATGAGAAAGCTGCTAATACATGTACATTGTAGGAGAAACAAAGCAGGAAAAAAAAAGCTGCAAACCAGAAGATAAGCACATGAGTAGTGCAGCTGTGTCACTAAGTGACAGTTTAAAGATATGGTGAATTCCATCCCACCATCTCTGAACAAAGAGCAACAAAGGGCAGAGAAATGTAACACAATCACCCTGCGATGAGCATGAGCAGTACCAGCTGGGAAACATTCCCTGTCCATGCCTGATTGAGCTCTGCCTTGCTGTCTCTTGTAATGTGGATTGCTACAAAATGTTCCCCATTCAGTGACACTCAGACACAGCACTTCCAGTGCAGGAGCACTGGGAAAGGTGTCACAACTTGGTGGATCAGGTAATGCACAGCTGTGAGCAGTGTGCTCTCTTTGCAGTCTCTAATGATAAGAGCCTAGGATGAGGCCTTTGAACACTGCAGTGGTCTCCAAAGCACCAACAATCTGCTGCTACTTCAGGTTTCTCAGCCCATCTGCATCCCAGTGTCCTGGTTCTGGCCAGGACAGGGTGAGTTTAGGCAGTAACCTGAAGGGGCATGGCTGGGACACAGAGTTTATTCTGTACCACCTCACAGAATTGCCAGGGGCAAGGGAAGGGAATCTTTGTCCAGAAGAAAGGGCTCTGTTGTGGGACATCATGGCTGCAGTCAGGTTGTGACATCTGCAGTGAGCATTTTGGCACGTCAGTCACTCTCTTTTGTACACCTATGTTATTAATATTTTTGCTGTTACTGTTCATTTTCTTATCTCATCGCCCCAGTAAATTATTCCGACCTCAACCTGTGATTTTTGCCTTTTGTGCCTCCAGTTCTCTTCTCCATCCTGCTGTGGCAGGGAGGGGGAGGTGAAAGCAGGGGAGCAAGAGAGGAGCGTGGTTCAGATTCTTGGTGGAGGCACTGAATTGGTACCATTCCTAAATCACAACAGCCTTAGTTGGCACCCAGTATAGGGATCCAAGGGTTGAGATAACAGCAGCTCTGCCCAGAGTAAGTTGGAAACAAGTTTGATCTAAACATTTGCTGTGTTAAATCCCGAGCCACTGGTTGCAGTGTTGCTTGGTCTGTTCCTATGGGTGTGGTACCTCATCCTGTACATATTCCCTTATGTGCTCCTTGGGGTGCTCTTTTCCAGAGCAGGGAGAGGGGTCAGGATTGCTTTTTTGCTGTACTGTGGAATATCAGTTTATGCCATGATAATATCAAGGGCAGTTGGGATGTGTTCAGTGTTGATCTCCTTCCTTTGCCTTGGGCACTACCTTTGGGAGTTCATTAATAATCGTACCCAGTCTGTGGGGGAAACAGCAGAGGATGATTTTTCCCAGATTTTCACCCCCTTTTTCCTGTTTTAGGCCTCCTACAAATTTGAGTTCCCATTTGAATTTCCTTTTTCACAGTGCACACAATCTGTGGGGCAGAAGTTTGTACACAGCACGCCCACTCATTGGAATTGATGTCCATGAAAGGAGAACAAACACTGCTTCAGGTGATGACCCAGCTCATTCTTTTTGTCCCTGTTCACCTGTGCCTTGCCTGGGGAAAGACTGTCCAGGACTGTGGACAGATCAGAAAGAGTCGAGCAAATCAAGGAGGGAATGTCCCACGCCCCAGCATGGAGCAGGGTCTGCTTGAGACAGAGGGGACACAGCCCCAGGTGACCTGGGGTTTTTCCTGTATGGCCACAGGGAGGACGTGAGGAAGTGGGATGGAAATCCCACCTCTGCCCTGGCAGCACAGGTGTGTGAGTTGAGAGGAAGAACAAGCACCAAAGGAAATTGCTCAAGGATAAATGCCATTCCAGTCTCCAGTGAGGAGGTCCTCGAGACAATGGGAGGGATGATGCTGCTTCTGTTTGTGTAACATTATCCCCATCCAACAGTGTCACAGGAAGGAACACATCATATCTATAATCTATAACCAATGTGAAATAAAAGCTTTCTTTTCTTCAGGAAAATAACCAGAAACTTAGGAAAGGGTGTAGAAGAGGATGAAATAACCAAGATAATGACACAGATTTTGGTGCATTTCACATGCACTTAAGTTTGTGGTAGATTTATTTATTTAAATCTCCTGTAGTGACTGGCCATTCTGAATTGAAGAGTATCCATTGTAGATCAGTGGAATTGCAGGAAGGAGAAATTTGGTGTTAAGTTTTTCTTTTCTTTACTCTTAGCTGTAGAACTCTTCTAAGATGCACAGGGAGAAATCCATTTTCTTCATGATATAAGGCAGTCATAAATTATGTGAAATTAAGGAAGTTTTTTTTTATCCTGTACAGACAAACCTTTGTTATGTTTTTGTTCTTCAAAGAAAGCAGTTAGTCATTAATCCTTTGCAATACAGCAGGGAATCTTATGATCAAGATATCAAGAGTTCAACCATACTTTTTTTGAAGGATGTTTTTACAAGGCATAGAATATCCCATGTTAAAAGTAATCCTTTGGAATAAAGAAGAGAGATGAAGGTGATAGAGGCAGAGTAGCAGCAACTCCTTGCTTACTTTGAGCTGTCTTGGTAAATTGTGATGTATATCTAGAAAGAAATTGGAAGAGGTTGAAGATTTCTGTGATAATATGAGCTAGGGCCTAAATGTTAACAGATTGCCATGTATAATGGGCTCCTGGCTTGCAAACAGACTCTTTTCCTTTCACAGCACTGTCTGTGGAAATGCATGTGTCAGTGCAGGTCACTGCTGCCACCCTGCTTCCATTCAAACAGCCACTCGAAATAAGAATGGCCATTTAAGAACTAGCAGGTATTTTTTTTATTTAGCACAATCCCTCAGGCACTCCCATACTGTGTATCCTGAGTACCCCAATTCCCTTATTTTCTACTCTAGCATTACCTTGATAATACATAAGCTGCCATGAAGGATTTATAGTTTAGGTGATTTAAGCCATGGATCTTAAATAATTTAGAATACTAAATATATTTTAATTTAACACACAATAATGAGACTAATGGGTCAGTTTTTCTCAGTTGATAATTTTCTACAAGCTCTGATAGGGTGCTACATGGCTGGGTGACATCTGTGCCATTAAATCTTAGATGATTGAGCTGGTTATAAAGAACTGCAAGATAAACAATTGTGTTCCACCAACCTTTCCCTCAGCTTTCTGCAGGTTCCTGCTGCCTGGGTGGGAGAGAGGCTGTGTAAAGGAACATTTAGCTGCCCACATCCAGCTGAGAATGTGTGATCCTCCTGCCTCCAGCTCTTGGCTCAGCTGCTTCAGTCTTCACATCCAGCAGGTTTTCAGCCAGGGCCTGTTAGGGTTAGAGGGGACAACAGAATGTGGGATCATCAGAATATCTCACAGGCAGTTCACAGGATTGAATAGGAGAGGCAATGGTGTTATTTTTTTAACACTGGAATTTTAATTTTTTTTTCTAAAACACAAAAGCCTTACCAGTAGCTTCTGGGCAGCTTTTCCATTTGTTTGTAATGTTGTCTCCATTGATGCTGTCCCACAATAATCAATAAACTTGATTAAGGATAATAGTGAAAAGCAGCAGCCTGCAACCTCATTAGATGTAAAAATCCAGAGTGTGGTGACTAGGGTCAAATAATTGTGACTCAAAGAACAAATATGTAGCCACAGAATAGAAGAAACCAAAGCTGCTATTGCTGTGGTTGTTCTTTTTCTTCACTGATTTTGTCCCACAAGCAGAAACTGTGTCTTCCATGAGCTGGCCATGGAATTTCAGCAGGATAAACTCTGCATAAATAAGTGTATTTTTTAAAGATCAAAGAGACAGGTTGGTTTAGAAGGATGGAGAAAACAAAAAAATTTACAGAAAATTTTGGTTTTAAGGTTCAATGAATGTTTTACCTAACATTAAATGAGACATTTTATTTTTGTCTTGAGTAATTTTAAATATTGTATCCATGATTAAAAGCAATTGACATTTTGAAATGGAACACCAATCCAAATTTTTAGTAATAGAAATATTTTTTCTTTGTCTGGATATCTTTTCAAGCAACAGTGTGTTGGAACAGGCCCACCAATGCCAAGTGTTCTGTTTGAATTTGGATTCTTCCACCTCAAGAAGGTCTAAGTCCTTGTAGCTATACTTGAAAGTCTGTGATGACAAGAGACCTGAGTCTTGATTTTTGAGACTGGTGAGACTTCCCCTCTTCAAGTATGATGATAGAATTAGAAATGTCAGGGTTGTCAACTGAAACTTTCTAAAACTTGTAGTAGTGGCTCAAAAATAATGAATGATTGCTTGAATGCAGTTGGGTTTTTTTTTTTTGCTATGATTCTTTATGCCTTCAGGTTTATGGATTGTTTGAGCATTTGTGGTTAATTCTCCACTTTTTCTGTACTCCCTTGAAGACACAACACTCCCTTTTTCATTAGATGGGAGTGTTCCAGAGGAGCTGTGGCTTTAAGAGTAAAGTTATGTTGGAAAAGTCTAAAGGGGAAAGTTTGCCCTGGACAGTTTGGTTCTTGTGGGAACATGGAGACCTGTTGAGGAAAGAGCTGGTGTGGCCCAGAATGCTGGTGTTTGTCATGGTGATGCCTTAAGTTTTAGCTTTTATATATTTTTAGATTTTGTGCTGTTTTGGTGGATAGTTTTAGGTTTCATATTAAGTGCTACTAAGCTCTCTTCACAGAGTAGAGAGACAAAACAATTCCTTCTCCAGCTCAATACCAAGGACAAATTTCAAGCCTAAGAACAAAAACAAAGGTGAAGTGAGAAGAAAAAACAAGGATGAGGGAGCTTCATAACCTGAAGCTATAATTGGACAATTAACTCCAATATGCTAATGGATCAGAACTTATAAAAGTGTGAGACCTTGTGGTCAGGTGTCCATTTTGTGGCCATTTTGTGTCCATTTTCTGTGTGGCCCAGCCCAGGTTCTTCTGCAGCCCAGGTGTCCCCATTCAGGCCTTTTAATAAATCCCTACTTTTTCCTTTTGCTCTGTCTAGTCTCTGTTCCAGGTCAGCCTCCAGAAGGCATCAATACTGAAGTCCCTTGTGGGCACAGCAGGGGCAAAGCTTTGTCTCTGCAGAGTCCTGACTTGCCAGGTAGCCTCAAGGAATCAGATGCTGAGTAGTTCCAGGTGTTGGGATGGTGTCAAGAGACTGGAAGGGTTGCTGGCTCCAGACATTTCAGGCACATGTGAGGAGAGGGGCAGGTTGGGTCTTGCCCTGGTGAGGCAGNCTTTTTCTTTTTTCTTTTAATTTCTTCTTCTCAAAGTCTGAGTAACTTAAAATTGAATGTGTTGGAGTTTGCTGGATTGAATAGGCTTAGAGTTTGCTAAGTTAATGCTTTGTGAAATGCTTTATGTTGATGGAGTGTTGCTTTAAAATTTGCCGAAGTTCTTTGATTTTCTGGTTTGCCAGTAAAGATTTTGTTGGTTTGACCTCTTGAGGAATATCTAGTTAGTATTTTCTCCTGAGTGTCTGACTCAGGGTACGNTCTAACCCAGCTCCTGAGAGGCCACCAGACCAGATATTCCACCTAGAAGGGCCCAGGAAAGCCAAAATGTGCTTGAGCCAGAGCACAACGTGAGCTCATGAGCTTGACCCTACCTCTGGATTTGGTATCAGCTGTACACTTCTGGAACCAGGAATGGTAGCTATATTTGTTCCCTTCCCTTCCCTTCCCTTCCCTTCCCTTCCCTTCCCTTCCCTTC
>VZTB01013365.1:89592-170667 GCA_013397245.1 Thryothorus ludovicianus | reverse complement strand
CCCCTCTGTTTCTCTCTTTTTCTTTTTTCTTTTAATTTCTTCTTCTCAAAGTCTGAGTAACTTAAAATTGAATGTGTTGGAGTTTGCTGGATTGAATAGGCTTAGAGTTTGCTAAGTTAATGCTTTGTGAAATGCTTTATGTTGATGGAGTGTTGCTTTAAAATTTGCTGAAGTTCTTTGATTTTCTGGTTTGCCAGTAAAGATTTTGTTGGTTTGACCTCTTGAGGAATATCTAGTTAGTATTTTCTCCTGAGTGTCTGACTCAGGGTACGTAAAAGAATCTTAAGCCCTTTTAAGGGACTTGTTGAGCAGGGTCTGGGGCCTCACAGACAGTGGGTAGAGGTGGCTGGTGCTGCCCTTGGCCCCAGCTGAGGTCAGGACATGCCACAGAAAGATTTTCCTTGCTCACATTCTCCAGTTCTCACTCTTCTCTTTCTTCAGCTGCTGAATGTTGGAGCTAAACCATTGCACAAACATTAGAGGCTCATGCTGTCTAAGGAGTGAAACAGGTAATTCTGGCTCTCAAATCCATTGTAGCATTAAGACAATGCTGCAGTTATCACATTTTAGAAGGCAAAATGCAATGCTGAAGTAGAGGTACCTGGTGGATGAGAACTTACCTGCTGGTTCCTTACTGTGTCAGTGTAAACTTGACATTGTGCTTTACATTACCCAGATAACTGAGGCTATCTCTGGAATAGTTTCTTGCTTTCTGTTCCCTTAAATGGAAAGTTAAATGCAATCCACTTTCTAGAAGCTGTTTTTAATCTGATCATCAAGTAACCTGCTCCAGTAATGAAACCTATCTCTCTAGTTAAAGGTCCTTTGTGTAATTCATAGGCCCTCTTTTCTTTCCTCATAAATTCCCATCCTGCTTTCTGGGGAGGTAAGTATAAATTACACTTTAAATTTAAATTCAAACTTAAATTTTAAAAAGTGAAGAGGTAAATTAGCCACTCCCAGGAAACTTCCACACTGTGTTTATGACAGCTGTGAGACAGTATCTGAGCTGGTGGTGCTGAGGGCACTCAGCTTCCAGCACTGTGCAGAATGGGGTCCTCACCTTGGCCCCAGTGTGAGCCAGCAAGGGGGTGCTTTTCTTCCAGGCAGTAAAATCTTGGTGTGCAAGGTTTTCCAAAGGACTGACTCAGGAGAGGAGGGGGTAAGGATTTTCCTTTTCCTCTATTTATTTGCAAGTTCTTGACACAGATGGTTCTTTGAAGTATCTTTAGGATGCTGAAAGGCAACTGTATTTCTCATTTAAAAATATATTTTGAATCACAAAAAACTTTAGGGGTGTGTGTGTATTCATAACAGAGCATAAGCATGGAGCTGCCACTGCTAGCACACAGAAAGTCAGCTTCATTGAGCTACACCAGGGTTGCCATTTCCCTTCAGTCCTGTGGTTGGGGACCTTTTGGATTAAATTCATTAGTTCATGGTAGTTTTGAGATGTAACATAAGCCTCCAAAGGCATCTTAAGCTTCTCTTTTTTATTAAAATTAAATCTTCCCTTGGCATTTCTCTAGGCACTTCTCCACTCACAAATAAAAGGGACACTGCTGAAGGATATTCTGCTGCACACTTAAATGCCAGCAATCCAATTAAAGAAATGTTTAACCTTTTGTAAATAAAGCTATGGCTTGTACTGGCTTTTGGTTAAAGGAAAAAAAAAATAACTAATTTATTATTAAGCTTCTTACTCAAGACTGATGTATGTATTCATGATATAGTTTATAGCATTAAAAGGCCAGAATACTATTAAAATTATTCTGTTCTAGAAGGTCAGAGCTGGCTGCAGATTCTGACACTCTGCTCAGTGATATCCTTCTTCAATGCCACCTTGGAATCTTGCACAGTCTCCAGACACAAAAGTCCTGCTCCAGATGTTAGGCATGCCACATGCCTTCCTTGTATTTCTGTTTTTTGAACACAGCCTTTGTTAAAATGAGCATTGTTTTCCTATTGCAAGCAATACATGTGGATTTTGATAGGAAAGTGTTCAAACTCTGATGTACATTGCTCTAAGCCTTAGCCTAAAAGCATTTTTAAAGGTAAACAATTGATTCTATATCTGAATGTTGATTTTGTACCATCTCTAGACAACCAGTGTAGAAGATTATGTTATAATTTATCTTTATTGCCTCTTTTGCTGCTACTCAGACACTTGATCTGTTGGGATGTTTTTGCCAAGAAGATTTGGCAGAGACAACAGACTAGGCCTAGTAGCAAAGCTGATAGGAGCTTACACTGGGCATAGAGAGGAAGGGGAAAATGAATTTTCCTGCTTTTCAGCATACTGAAACCATAGGGCTTCTCTGTGAGGGTAGGGAAACCCATGAAATGATTTTAGCAGTGCACTTGCACTCAGACAAGATAACCAAGTAGAAGCTGTGTCTTTTACTGGGCTGGCTGCTGTGCTGAAGGCATGGAAGCATGCTGAATTTGAATCAGAAGCAGCACACTCCCAAAAAACAGGTGACTGGAGAGCAACCACACAGTGAGGATTTCAAGTTTTCTCCTTCTGTTTCAGAGCTGAAAAGAAAAGCCTATATGCCCAAAAGCTTGTGTAAGTATTCCAGCAGTAAGAATGGGCTTATTCTTTTTATGTCCTCTAAATACCCAGAGAAGTTAAGCCAGGGTTCATATATTTTTTACTTTCCTGCTGTGGCATTGTTACCAAATATTTGGTAAAATAAAACTCCTTAATACCAATGTAGCATTAAGAAGCAGGCATTCTTTATTTGGCACTGGATGCATGAGAGGATATTTCCTCTGAAATATCTTGGTGCTGAGTACAGACAAGGCTTGTGTTTGTATACTGGGGTTTTACCTACATGTTTGTTTTTCCCAGAAGAAACATATGTATGATAATAATTTCCCCAAAGTCATCAGCATGTTTGCACTCCCCCTGGCACAGATCTTTTCTTGTTCTGAGGGTCCCTTCCATGGTCTTTGGTGGCCACAGAGTTATTCCTGACCACCCCATGAACTCAGTGCTCCCTCCTTTCCAAATGCAGAGAAGAGTTGGTGTAACTAGTGTGATCAATTAATATGATCAGTGAAGTGTGATTATTGTTCCCTTCTTGGTTAATGTTAGTTGTAGTTTGATTGTATGGTTCCATAGTGAAAAATTGTCCTTGCCTTTTCCACACCAGCTAATACTTCACGTGGCAGCACCTCGCCCCTTTGAGGCTTGTGTAGCTTATTTTCCCTTCAAGCCTTCTTAAGCCTCACTTTGCTGCTTTGCTAACTTTGAAAAAAATGTTAGGTCAAACTTGGGGCAGAATTGAATCATAGAATCATAGTATGGTTTGGGTCGGAAGCAACCTCGAAAATCATTGTGTTTCCACCTTCTTCCCTGGGCAGAGACACCTTCCATTAGACCAGGATGCTCAGAACTCCATCCATTCTTGGCCTTGAACTCCTCCAGGGATGAGGCATTCACAAATTCTGTCTTGTAAATTAGTGCAGGATGTATTCTGTGCTGTCATGTGGGTCAGGAAATCTGGCTGGCTTCTTGCACTATTGCACTTTTTTACACATAATGCACAATGTAGAGCAGTTCTGCCTGTGCATGATCTTCTCTATTAGTTTGTTGGGGTATTTTTTTAACCAAACTGACAGCTACTTTGTCTGCTATCCAGTTTCTTGAAAGAACAATAGTGCAGAAGGATTCAGGAAGAACATCTCAGGGCTGAATCTTTTTTTCAAATGGAAAAATACATCCTTTCATTTTCTGAGTGCCATGAGCCCCAAAGAACTGTTTTGATGGTGGCAGGACATTGCCATGGATGGCAGTGCCATTGCTGGCTCTAGGCCTGGTGAGTCCCTGCTGCTCTGGAAATTCCCCAGGGCTTGTCTCTCGCTCACCCCAGCGTGCTGCAGGCTGGGCTCTCAGGACCTGGGGCTGGGGGCAGCACAGAGCTCCATGGCTGCATGTCTGCTACACTTGTGCTTTGCCAGCTGGCTTATTCTTCTGTTTGTATTGCTCCTGCTTGCAACTTGGCATCATGTTTGGGAGTTGGGTTTTGATTTTTGGTTGCTTTTTTTTTTAATGTTTCTGTCAAGGCAGATATATTTTCTTTTCCTTGTACACTATAGAAAAACCTAAAGCTTCTTAAAAAAAATTTAAAGCAGTTCAGCTTTTTGAAACTGCATAATTGAGGAACTCTGAAATAATTGGCTTATTATAGTGCACCCGTAAAAATGAATTTACATCTCATTTATGAACTATTAGATTCCTTATTATATGTGACTGATTGTTCTTAATGTGACTTGCATATAATTTAGCATTCTTTACTCATACATTTTTAACTAAACACTGGAGGAGGGGGAGGCTCATCCCAAAATCATGGCACCAGAATGTAGATTGCAGAGCAGCCACAGACTGATCCTGCATGGTGTGCTCCCAGTTTGTCTCTCTGCTCCCCTCAAAGTGCTGTGCTGAGGTGCAGAAGCCCCAGATCAGCCAACTGATTTTTTCCTGACCTCTTTTCCCCCAGAAAGGCCTGGCCATGCTGCAGCAAGAGCTGTGATTGCTGAGGACAAACCTGAGCTGCAGGTACCTTTTGGGAAGGATGAAAGAGGAAAGCCTTATAAATATGATTGCCTGACAAAAGATTTTAAGAATATGGGAACTGTAAGCGAGATTGAAATGAAAGCAACCTTTGACTTACCAAACCTTAGTGACTGAACAACTGAAAAGCTGGTATGTCTGGCTGAAAGTAATCCCCCCTTATTTAGATAAGCAAGACCCTCTGCTGCTGATAAGTATGGTAATGTAAGGATTCTTATAGGCTGTATGTAAATGCCATAAAATTTGTATCTTGTAGTAGATTGGTTAGTGGAAATTAGAATATTCAACATAGAAGAGGATTTATTGCATTGTAACAAGAACCTCACTCTCTTACGCTCTTCCTCTTATTGTCTTTTCCTTGCTCTTCTTCTTTTTTTTCTTGCTCTCTTGCTCCTGCTCTTATCTCTTGCTCCTCAGTCCTTTGTTCTCCCCCTCCTGGGCCTGCTCTGAGCTGTGGCTGGCAGCTCTAAGCAGGGTCCCAGCTTGCACCCACTCCTTTTGTAATAAAACCCAAGTTCCAGGATCCAGCTTCAGAGATCTCTCATCTCTGTCCGCTGTCCCATTCACCGGGCACACGAGTCTCTTACAGGTACCCAGTGCCAGTGCACTGCCACACACCCCACGTCAGAGCCTTCACTGTGGCTGTCCCCCAGCCCCGAGGTGACAGGGACATGGCTGTGCAGACCTGCCATCAGGTGCAGCACAGGCGTGATGCTGGGGTCACCCCTGACATCCTCACCTCAGCAGTGCTTGGTGGCTCTTCCCCAGGGCTGCCCAGTGCTGCCCATGGTCCATCTGTTGTTGGCAGAGGTGACAGCAGGGGCAGAGCTCAGTCTCAGTGTGCTCTCACCTGGGCTCACCTGTGTGACAGAGGGCTGCAGGTGCCGGCAGGGAAGGGACACTGGTGCTCAGAGCCTTTGGATGTGTGTGAGGACCACTGAGCAAATGCTTCCAGCTGCTGGGCTGGGAAATTCTGGTATGGACAGGGAAATCTTGGTATGGGTTGGGAAATCTTGGTGTGGGCTGTGAAATTCTGGTATGGACAGGGAAATCCTGGTATGGGCAGGGAAATCTTGGTATGGGCTGGGAAATCCTGGTGTGAGCTGGGCAATCCTGGTGTGGACAGGGAAATCCTGGTGTGGGCTGGGAAACCCTCATGAAAACTCCCCCCTCTATTCCCACCAGAGCATTCTGTTATCTCAGGAACAGGATTCCAGCACTGCCAGGATCACTGCCTCCAGTGTGCTTCCAGCAGCATTCCCTCTCTCTGAGCATGGCTTTAGGTGATCTTAAAGCCCAGTCTTGGTATCCAGGACTCCACTTTAACTTGAAGAAGGGGCAAAATGTTTAGAACAAAAATGAAGCAAAATGTGAGGGTCACCTGGTGGACCTGGAGAGGATTCTGGGTGAATGAGTGTAGAAATAATATCATAGGGTTGAAGGGAAAGTGGCAAGCAGGCATCTTGAATGAAAATCTGCAAAATTACTGAACAGCAATTTCAGAATATTTTATTTCCTGTGGGAAGTGACAAAAGAAATTACAAGTTTATTTCAATAGATACAAAAAATGTTGTGGTCTTCATAGGAGATGTTAGTCTGTCTTTGGGCACAGGCAATTAAAAAAGCACTGGAGCCAAGCATCCAGCAGGAGCAAGTGCAGTGAGCCCTGGGCATGGGTTTGAATATCAGCAGTTCCCAAAGTATGTGGATACTCCCATGGGCATTTTTGTGGGAAAGTAGATGGAGAACTGAGATTTTAATCAATCTTTTGTTTAGATGATGGATCATGTGGTTTAATCCAGTGCATGATACTACTGTTTTTTTCAGGGTAGCAAATGAGTGGGACAATAGGTGAGGTAAGGAGAAGAAATTATGGATCAAAAATTGTACAAAGACATTATGATCCTTCAGACAAAATAAAATATGTACAATTCTATTCTGTTCAGAGGAGGAACTAGCAGTGTTGACAGCAGCAACATCAGAAGAGTACTGACATGCTTTGTATTTCATTTGCCTTTCTTCTGGATTGTCAATCTTCTCTGAATCTCTGTTCAGCAGTACAGTAAATACAGCCAGAAACATGAGGCAGTAATGCCAGGGAGGCAGAAATGATCCCTGCAGTCTTCTAATCCTTCCCTTTCAGTTATTTTAAAGAGATTAAATGTGGGTTCAGGTATGTGGATGCACTGCACCTTTCCAAGCTCCCATTTTGTGTAGGGAAATGATTCCCCTTGTATATTAGAGCAGATCAGAGTGTGTCCATGGCAGTGCAGGGCATGTCTGGGCTGTCAGAAGCTCTCAGGGGAGCAATTACTCCCAGCCTGAGTCCAGCCTGCCTTTGGGGCTGGAGCTGCTCTACGTGGTGCAGCAGAGAAGGTTCTGCATCCCCCAGGAGCCAGACCAGCTCTCTCTTGCTGCTACCTGAGCCCATTTCTGCCCCTTCATCTTCTCACTGGCTGGCCCTGTTTTGGTCAGAGATGGTTTCACACCTCAGAACTCCTGAAAGGTTGCAGTAAGGTTTTGGAGTTCACAGGCTAAGCACAGCTGATCTGTGAGCTTTGCCAAGGCAGGCGCTCTGCTGCTCCAGCCTTTGAAGGATAAAAGTGTTATCCAGACAAATCCGTGCTGCTTTTCAAAGCAGCAGCTCTGTGTGCAGCACAGCTGGGGTCTGGGAGCAGGGCTGCTGGCAGGGCAGGGAAGAGCAGCCTGCTCTTTTCTTTGGGAGGAAAGGTGGAAATACATTTTTGAAGGCAGCTGGTTGTTTTGTAAATGTCTGGTTTTAATGCCCAAATAAACATGTTTTCAGCTGGTTTCCACCTCAGATGGTAGATTCTAGGTGCAATGTAAAAGATTGCTTTCAGTTTTCACTAGTTGGCATTCAGAAGTGCCCATCATCCCGGATCAAACGTTCTGATTCTCTCCTTCTGTGTAAACTTGTAGTTTTGAGGGAAGAAGTCAGTGTGGAGTCGAGCTGTAAGATCTACTCCCTCCCACCCCTTTCTATTTATGGTGTATGTGCTTTGCTCGTGGTTTGCAAACACTGCTGTTTGTTTTTTAAAGCATACATCGAAAGGACACGTGGTGATTACCAATAAAGTGAATTAAAAGGGCAAAAGCTGGAGACAGAAGAGGGAAGTTCATATACCTGTCACCATGTTCATTACTCAGCACTGTGTGTGCTTTTCACTGCAACAGATCACACCCAGACACAATGCTGATTATCTGTGCAGGAGGTTGCTTTTTCATGCCAAAGGAAAACGTTGCTATGTCTTGCTAATTTGATTTTAATATCTGTGCCATGCCATTCTTTGGCCTAGAAATTAGCTTGCTTTTTACTGATATAATTGGCTAATTAAAACATCTTCTGTAGGAGATGGGGAGATACCCACAGTCCTTATGGGACTTGGAACGTACTAAAATAAACAGATGACATTTCCTGATCCAACTGGAGTTCATTTAGAGCACAAAGAAAGGAATATAGTCATTGCAATTTTCTTAATAAGTTTTTTGAGGTGATTTAGGGTCCAGTTTTTGGAATGGAGATGGAAACACTGGAACTTAGAAGACACAGCCCTGTAGGACTTCCGTGGCAATATGGAACAGGTAGTTACAATCCATTCTGTAAGTTTGCTCTATTGGTATATTTTATCATTTTAAGTTCTCTACCTATGGCCAGTTATGAGGATGTAAAGAAACAAAATAAAGTTGCACCAAAACAGCCTCCCTCAGCCCCAGTAACTAAATATTTTAGGTTTTGCAACCTGATCATACAGTTTTGGGATTTCCTTCCTCACCTGTTACCACTTATCACCTGGAGTGAGTCCCTGGGGGAGAAATAACCCTGGCTAGAGCCACTGATTTCCTGTCTCCCACTGCTCAGAGATGATAAGGGGTAGACAGATGAGGAAGGGACAAGTGTTCCCTCTGCCACAATGGTGAAGGTGGAGCAGTAACTTTCAATAAATAGATCACCTTCCTATTCTGGATCCCAGCTCCCACAGTCACAGCCTCCTTCTCCCAGGATGCTCATTGCATTCCATCTTCACACAGTATCCTTCAGACAGGACTTGAGGAGAAGTCCTATCCTAGGCAATCAATCGTTGAGCCTGGAAAGAGTTTGAGAGACTTATGCTAATCATATTTAATTAGTATGTGCAAATGAATCTAACTAAATGTAGACTTCCCTTAGTATCTTCAATTAAAAGCTCTGGATGTACTCCAAAGTTACAAATTCCTTCACTAAGCCAGTAGGGAATGATAATGAATTATTGCTAATATAGTCATAAAGCTTTTATTTGCATAAGTAATATGAAGCTAATGTGTGGATAAAATTAAACTTGAAAATGAAATATTATTAAAACAAAACCGTTAATGAATTTGGACACATTACTGAGCAGGTATATTTGGCAGCTGGCTGGAACAGATAACTCCAATAGAAGTCTAGCAGAATCAAAATCAATATTGAACATTGCATAACACACTGAAGATAGTTGAGCAGGTTAGGTGTGCTCATTGTCTCAGTTCTGATGAGCTTCATCATTGTTTGATTTTGCAATCATAACCAAGAGAAGGTGTCAATGCAGGAAGGAGAACCAAATCCTTGGATTTGAGTATTTCATTGTTTTTCACTGTTTTAATTAGACTGGCTTGTGAGAAGCTGCTCTAAATTTTCACTAGTGTAGAATAAATATTGAAGACTCAAAGTTATGCTATAAATAGATGGTGGTCACACATGCTGCTTATACCAGCAGGATTGGCTGTTACTATATTCAGAATCTTACTACCAAGGCTGGACTTTTTTCTTCTTGAAATATTTTATTGATCAATTTTTACTTCTTTTCATACTACAGAAGGCTTTCCTCAACCCCTTGTGGATATGTTAGTGCTGGGCTGTAACAGTTTGGATTTATTTTGTTTACTGTTTCAGATTGGAGGAATTACTCTGAACTAAAATAATTTTAAGACCAGAAAGTGGTGGAACTTACTCCAAAATAGTAAGTTCTGCCTCTGTAATAACCTGTGGAAAGATACAGAGTGTAGTAATTTGATCCGTTTTTTTCTTTCTTCCACAATCACACGTGAACCAGAATCTGAGCACCCTCTCTTGCTTTGGGGTATTATTTGCTTTCTACTGTGGCTTCCTGGCAGACCTGCAGAGTAATTGCTGTGCTTGCCTCCACTCACTCTGGAGCAGCCCTGCTGGTCCTTCCCAGCTCCTTCCCAGGGCTCAGCTTCCCCCTGGGCTCCTCTGCAGCTTCTCCATGCAGGAGGGTCCAGGTGCAGTCCCTCTGCTGCCTTGGGCTGCCCTGCTCCCGTGAAGCAGCAGACACCAACCTGGACAAAGCAGCCCTGAATTTGATGAGCTCTCCCAAGCCCCCTCACTTCTGTGCAGACAGACCCTGCCATGGAGGCACCTCTGAGACAACATGGACTCACTGAGTGTGAGGATTAGCAGAGGGAGAAGCATTTTCAGGGCTCAAGGTTTCATTATCATGTCTGAGAAACTAATTAATTTTCTCTTTTGTGCGGGAGGATTATGTGCTTCACCTTTTTACAGAGACCAAAGCTCTGACAATTGAAAAGATGAAACCTGTCAACTCCCAACTGATGTTACACCCTGAGTGGAAAGGCCTGTGTTGGCTTTTACTTTCCCAAAATTTGCCCATGTCTCTGTTCTTCCAGATTTGGTGATTCAGACGTTGCTCCACCAAGTTGTTGCAATTTTGTGGAGCTTGTGTACCTGACCCATCTATACTGCTTTGAGAATTCCAGTCCTTAGGAATCCAGTGTTGCTTTATGGTGCAAAAATAACTTTATGTTCTCCTTTATTTTTCCTTTACATTCCATGTGAATAGTTTTGCTGAAAAAAAAATAATCAGACTTATGTCCTCCAGTATTTCATTTCAGGTACATGTACTGTTTCTTATACAGAATGCAATTAATTTCCTCTCAGCCTGTGCAGCCAAAGCCCAGCTGAATCTGGGCAGTGTGGTAAGTCAGACTTGCTGGGTGGTGACCTGTCACAGTCAGTGACTCTCACACGTGCCAGAACCTCACTGTTAGGGATACTGGGGTGTTTTGTGTCAGGGGCAGAGCTGGATAATGGGGTACCAAGGATTCTCACTGCTTTGCAAACTTCCTTTCCATTTCTGCATATATATATACATATATTACATTTAGCATTTCTGCTTAGTTTTACAAATTTTTTTTTATACTTGCCAGACGGACAAGTTACATCTTTTCTTTTAGTGATGTGATTGTCTCCTAGCTCCCTGATAAGGGGAAAGTACTGGCAAGCTGGCTGTGTTCATTGTAAGAGTGTTGGCCCTTGGGAGACAAGATGCAGATTTGGTTTTTGCACCAGAGAGGAACTGGAAGAATGATTCCCACTTTTTCCACCTCCTTGGGGCTTGTTCTGTTGGATGTACCAACTCAGAGGTTTCCAGTGTGGGTATCTCTGTTCAGCACAGCTGCAGGTGCCTCTTGCTGTGTGCTGGGCAGTGGGGCTGAGCCGTGCTGGGGCAGGGGAACCAAAGCCCTTGGTGCTGGCACTGCCTCTTGTTCCAGGAGCCAGCCTTGAGCCTGGAGCAGCCACAACCCCTGCGAGCTGCACAATGCATCTCACGGGTATTGCCTGTTCTAAGAGCTTGACATAATCAGGTTATGAAGGTTGGTGCACCCTGAATTATCGTGTTTCTGAATTTTGGCATGCTTGTGTCAAAACTAAGTAAAGATCTCCTTCTGTTCCCTGGAGACTAAACAGAAAGTGATGGGAATAAGCCCTGAGTTTGTTGGTGGGGAGGTGTTTTTAATGCCTCCTCTGAAACATAGCTCTGCTTGCTTTCACCAGAGGAGGATTTCATGTTCAGAGCATGTAAGTCCTAAACAGCTGAAGAGGAACACACAGACCATGGTTTATAAATCTCCAGCAATTGCTGAGTGGATTTAAACTGCTTTTATAGATAAGAATAAACTGTGGCTGCTGATAACTTGTGCAGTAGGAACTGCTGACTTCTTAAACCCTGGAAATTGGGCTTTATAACAGAAATAGTAACTCTGTGAACCTTAATTACAGCTGTAGTGCTGGCCACTGCCACCTTTTCACACACAAGAAGAATTCAGTATGAGAGGGAGACCACAGTAGAAACAAGTTGTCATGAATTATATAAGTTGTGAATGTGGAGTTTTGTCATGCTGGTCACCTTAGCCAACCTGAGAAAAGTTATTGAACTGAGAGTGGGCTGGGTCAGCACTAGGAAAGTAAAATAGAAACTATGATTAAACCTTTTCTGTACTGTGTTTTCAAGAGTCAGTTTCAATATCCTGGTGGAAATGCTCCTGTTGTATTGCTTTGTTATTAAGGAAGTTTGGGAAGATTTGACAAAATGCTAAAAGTTGAATCACAAATGGATGTTCAGATGTGAGTTTGCTCAGTTCTGCTTTCATTCACTATCATGCCTCAGGTTTTATGGAATGGTGTATCATCATTTTGAAATGCTCAGAAGACGAGGCCAGTGTTTCATCAATTTGTGTTTGTCCCAGATGGCCTCTATATCCAAGAGTGTGCTTGGAACTCTAGATTATAGGCATAAAAAGATGAAGAGAATTGTAATGATTTGCTTTAAAAGAAGACTAGGATTTGGGGAGTGTGATGAAAGCCAGCTACAGCTTGAGCATTTTCCTTCTGAGTAGTTCTTCAAAGGAGTACAGTGTCAAAATCAAAAGAGATGGCAAGGGTATGTTGTCTATTACCATACATAAGCAAACAGATGGTTTACTTTTTCTCCTCTTTTAAGTATGTAACTACTACGGTCTCATTATGTCTCTTGGAACAGCTTCAGATATCGATTTAGTTTGCAAAACTGAGTTGATTGAATAATAGCTATATCACAATTTCAAATCTATTAGAAATATCTCTTGCCAGAGGATCTGATGGTTTACTTGACTGTCAATAATGAAACTGTATAAGCCACGAATCACTCTGGACTCTTTAACAGTCTTACATTTCTCCCTGCCAGGGACAGTGCTGCCAGTATTAGCTGCTGGGAGCTGTGGGAGCTTTCCTATTGCCTTTGAGGGAGTTTCATCGTCTTGTGGTATTTGTGGGAGTGCTTCTAAAGTTTATCCTTTTCCTCCTCTGCCCCACTCAGCACTTGCTGCCAGAAGGAGGAGAGATTTGGGTTCTTGCTGTTGGTTTCAGGTTTATGCTCAGTGCTGCTTTATTTTTCCTCTTCTTTTTTGGTCTTTGTTATTTAGGATGGTATCTTCTTCTCTGCCTCAAGGAGTATAAAATACAGTTAGAAAAGTACTTTTCTTTTGCTAACTGTAACTAACTGTTCTGCCCAGAACAATATCTTGTAATCTGGTTTGTCTCTCACAATGATGTATTTCATACAAATCCTACTGAGAAATAAAACTATCCCTGAGAGCCTAATTTTTTTAGACAAAGGTATTGAATAAGGTGATTTTTGTGGGTTTTAGAAACCCAAGTGAGACACAGTGTTATCAGTAGCCTTCCTAGAACACTGACAATTTTTATAATTTCATCTGTTGTTAGTTCAAAGCACGATTGTTTCCTTAATCTGCAGTACATGGCCCTGCCAGGTCCCCTGACACAAAAGCACTTTCTTGAACCTGTTTGTGTTTGATGAAGCAACACTTCTGTAGCAAACTCTCACGGAAAATTAGCTGACCTCAAATGTCTACACAAGGTGTTGCTGTTTCTACAGAGTGTGCTTTGGGGATGTGTTCTGTCTTCCTAATTAACCATAATTTTTGATACAGTGCAAAGAACCATGCAAGGAAGGACTCAATGCCCAAAAGGAGCACGTGCAGTTCTTACACTGTGGGACAGGACCTGTTTCATGGACATCTGAAACTCTCCAGTTTGCAGCCTGGCAAACTGGCTCAGGGGGTTGAGCCCCTGCCTCCTGGCTCTTTAATAGCAGCAAAGTGCTGGGCTCAACTCATCTGTTGTGGCAAGAGAAAATCAGCAAACATTAATAAATATCATCTTTTTCCTTTCCTGTGGACTCTGAGGTATATTAATTAGGCCTGGCTTTATACACAGGAAACAAGCACCAGGATCTGAACTGGGACAGTGAACTACCCTTGGCTGCCTGGACAGGCAGTTCAGTCAACCCTGTACCAATGTCAAGATGTTTTACATTGTAGGTTTTATGTCCCTGGCAGCTGCTCAGGATGTGGGAGTGCCGATTTTTAATGTAGAAAAAGGGGAGAAGTTTTTCCAACCTCTTTAGGGGCCCACCTCCTCTCTCTTCTCTAACAGTAACAGTAGGAGCAGCACTGAAAAATACAGCTTAGTTCATCCTGGGCCCAGATTTTCTGTAAAGGGCTACACTTGTTTCAGGACCCTAAGTCTTGGAACAGATCTTGCAGGTGACTGCCTGGAGACTCTGCACATGTCCCTGGGCTTGTGGTGCTGAGCTGCTTGCTCTGTCCCAGGCTGTCAGGAATGCTGGCTGTCTGCATGGGCATGGAATTGCCTTGAGTTCTGCCTTCCCCTGCAGTCCCAGCTGCACGTGCAGGGATCAGCAAGTTGAGACGTGGCTGCTTTTGTAATTTAATGTGTGTCTTCTACTGAAATGCATCCAGGGTCACCTGCAGAGACATCCTGAGTGACAGCAAATCCAGGCTGTGCCCTGATCTGGGTCAGCCAGGACAGACTGAGAGCAGAGGGGCTGTGAGGAATCCTCTGTTCCCTGCCTGTTGTTTTCTTCAGGATGATAATAACACAGTGTGGTATAATCCACACTGGCCATATTCTGACAGCCAAAATGATGGCCTTTGGCCCCAGACTAAAACCAAGAAGAATGTTATGTATATTACAGTATTTAAGATGTGTTGATGACTGTGATTCTGACCCTCATCTGTCTTGGATCACAGGAAGCTGGTTTGCAGCAGAAGGGAGTTTCTAGCTTGGTATTTCCAGCAACTTCTCATACTTCACTGGGTGAAAACCTCCCTGGGCCCAGAGAGTGGTGGTGAGTGGTGGCTGGTCACTAGTGGGGCTCCCCAGGGCTCAGGAGTGGGTTCAGCTGTTTAATATCTACACCAATGATCAGAATGAGGGGTTTGAGGGAACCCTCAGTAAGTTTGCAGAAGACACAGCTGCATCAGAATGAAGGGTCTGCAGAGGGATCTGGGCAGGCTGGAGCAGTGGATGCCTCAGAAGGGTCAGTAAGGCCAAGGGGTGGGTCCTGCTCTTGGGTTGCAGCACTGCAGGCTGGGGAGGAATGGCCTGAGAGCTGCTCAGCAGGAAGGGACTGGGANCAGGAGTGGGTTCAGCTGTTTAATATCTACACCAATGATCAGAATGAGGGGTTTGAGGGAACCCTCAGTAAGTTTGCAGAAGACACAGCTGCATGGGCAGGAAGGGTCTGCAGAGGGATCTGGGCAGGCTGGAGCAGTGGATGCCTCAGAAGGGTCAGTAAGGCCAAGGGGTGGGTCCTGCTCTTGGGTTGCAGCACTGCAGGCTGGGGGAGGAATGGCCTGAGAGCTGCTCAGCAGAAAGGGACTGGGGGGTGTTGGCTGGATATGAGTGGGTATGAGGCAGTGTGTGCCCAGGTGGCCAGGCAGGTGAGGGCCATCCTGGTCTGTATCAGCCATAGTGTGGCCAGCAGGACCAGGGCAGTGACCACAGTGGTCATCCATCTGTACTGGCACTGGTGAAGCACCTTGAACTCTGGATTCAGTTTTAGGTACCTCACTTCAGAAAGGACACTNTGAGAGCTGCTCAGCAGAAAGGGACTGGGGGGTGTTGGCTGGATATGAGTGGGTATGAGGCAGTGTGTGCCCAGGTGGCCAGGCAGGTGAGGGCCATCCTGGTCTGTATCAGCCATAGTGTGGCCAGCAGGACCAGGGCAGTGACCACAGTGGCCATCCACCTGTACTGGCACTGCTGAAGCACCTTGAACTCTGGATTCAGTTTTAGGTACCTCACTTCAGAAAGGACACTGAGGTGCTGGAGGTGCTCTGGTGTCCAGAGAAAGGCAGTGGAGCTGGGAAAACATGTCCTGTGAGGAGTGGCTGAGGGAGCTGGGGTTGTTTAGTCTCAAGAAGTGGATACCAGGGGGTATCTTCTCATTCCCTACAGCTGAAAGGCTGATGGAGCCAGGTGGGACTCAGCCTCTTCTGCCACGTCTCAAGTGAAAGGACTAGAGGAAACAGCCTCAAGTCATGCCAGGGGAGATTCAGATTAGAAAAAAAACAACACTCTAAGAGTGGCCAGACACTGGAATAAGTTGCCCAAGGAAGTGGTGCGTCACCATCTCTGGGAGGGCTCCAGAGGTACTCAGATGAGGCACTGGGGTCGTGGTTTAGGGGTGATCATGGCCATGCTGCTTTGATGGTTGGATTCAATTACCTTGAAGGTTTCTTCCAACCTTGATGATGCTGTGATCCCACTGAGCTGCCACTGGTGAGGTCAGCCTGGGTGTTGGTTTCATCGGGCCTTGGTGTTTTGTTTTGTTCTGTTTTTATTTGCTTGTGTTGGCATTGATCTCTGGAAGACAGTAAAAATATTTATTCAGCATAGGCAGGGTGACAGATATCTCTTGTATGAAGAACTATTTGATGAGCTGTTAGTTTTGAGTGCCTTTCCTATTCATTGAACTAATTAGCTCTACAAATCTTGCTGTCAACCAGTCATATAGCCACTTATTTATTTTCTCATGTGCAGAATTTTTACTTTGCTGCATATACACAGAGCTGTAAAACCAAATGCACCAAAAATTGTCTCTTAGTTGGGTATAAATGGAAACAAAATACACTTGGAATTATTATTACATGTACCATTAGTTTTTATTTGAACTGTCTTATAAAAATGCCAAGCTGCTTTCATTGTTTTTCACTGTTGCACTCATGTAATGAGCATAATGCTCGTTTGCTGCATTGCTGAGAGAGTATGAAAATGCCTGTGTCTGAGACAGGGAGGAACAGAGGCTTTAGTGCTGACCACATGGCACCTGGAGACTCCAGCTGTCTCTGATTGCTATGGTTCTTTAAAATTACTGCTTGGTTATAACCTCCTCTTGTGCTTTCTGCAAGCTTTGCTGTTTTTTGCAGCCTTTTAGCCATCCTAGTGAGTGGAGTTAAGCATTTAATGCAATTAAAGCATTTCATGCCCGGGCAGCCTGGGCTCTGCTGTGCTCAGCCACAGCAAGGCTGGCTGCTTCTGGCAGTGACAGTGCAGAGGGCATCCTCATGAAAGAGATCTAGAAAATGTGCTTTGTGGGAAAGAAAAATGTGAATTGTGTGATTCCTGGCACAAATATCTCTGGTGGTTTGATTGCTATGACATTTCTGATTGGGGACAGTATCATGTGGGCTCTGGGGACTCACCAGTATCTGCCAGCAAGCAGAGCTGCTAGTGCAGAACTCTGAAGTGGGGCCCAGGAAGTGAATGATCACCCTGTGAAATACAGCCAGATGTTTTATGGCTGCACAGTTGCCTTCTAAAATTGCCTATAATCCCGGGAAGTTTTGTGATGCAATGGCCAACTGGAATTATGCTGCCTGTTGGAAAGAGATTTTCCATTTTGTAACCTGATATCTCCAAAATAATCACAGCCAAAATTCCTCTTCAACATATGCAGCATCCTCTGCCCCTTAGAATGGAGCTCCTGGAGACTTTTGCCAGTGCAGAGCTACGCCATCAGTGGCTGCTTTGGAATGGATCACAGGGCATTCATTTCTTTTCTCAAGTTAGGCAATAGTTTTGTGGTTTTTTTTTAATGTTGATGTCTTCTCTTGTCCCCAAGTATTAAAATCTTAAAAATGCCTCATTTTGGAAGCAGAGATAATGAAATTGTGTAGTATCTGCTGCAAGCAGTAATTAAGCTACATGTGAAAGCAGGCATTTACTTTATTCTCCTTCCCACCAAAGGAAGCCCACTTCAAATGAAGGACAGACAAACAGAGTGTGTGCAGCCCAACACAATGAGAGCTGTAAAATGGACAGCTGCTCCACAGAACTGTGCTGGTTCATTACTAAGTGCTCTTATTTGAGTAGTAGAGATGTGTGCCCAATTTTGATGTGTGGATGCTTGTTGTATTGCACTAATGTATCACTGAGTTATTATTTTGCACTGATATATCACATATTCCATTCTGTGCATGCCCCTGGATTCTGTAGTTGGTTTCTCCACCTCTCCCAGGTTAGTTCCTCCCCTCACCTGCCCCATCAGTTGTTTCCCATTGGCTTTGGTTCCCTTCCTCCTCCCTCCTCCCCCTGAGTTTAAAAATTCCCTCCACGAGGTATTCAGTCTCTTTCCTTCTCTCTTTTCTTGTCACCCCTTCCTTCTTTTTTTTTCCTCTCCCCTTCTCTCCCCTCCCCAGAATTGTTCACCATTAAATCTGTGGATGTGATCCTGAGAAGAAAGAGCACCTCTCTCTTTTGTTTGTGTCAATTTGCCAGGGGAATTCTGAGCCAGCCAAACCATCCCCCTTGGGGCAAATACAACAGATGCTGGCAAATTGGAGAGTTTGGGGAAGGGTTACAGGGATCTTTTCAAAATTATGTAATGTAAAGAGAGACAGACTTCAATCTCTTTACCTTGTTTTTGACAAGAAGAGCAAGTGATTACTTGAAGAAGAGATCTGTGACAAAGACTCTTTAGCCATCACTAGAGCATGTTGGGCAGTCACAGCACCGTGGCTCAATGGCTGAGCTGTGTGGTTTGGGCTCTGGTTATAAGTGAATATTTGAGCAGCTTCAGAGTGTTGGGAAGTTGCTGCTGCTTGAAATCTGTGAATCTGAAATCAAAGCTGAATCCTCAAAGCTGTAGGTCTGATGAAGCTGTGACTCAAGTGTTCTGGTTCATGTTGGACAGGTCAGATAATCACAGTGGAGCAATGGCAAAAACAATGTACTGAAGTTTCAGATAGAACTTGACAAGTGCATCTAGGCAATGTGGCTGCCTCTGGTACCTGTGGAAAGAACTCAGTCATCAAGATAATGGCAATAAAGCAAAAATTGTTAAGTGTAAATTGTGAGGAAGACTTTAGGCCTGTTCTTCTTTGGTCCATCCTCTGTTGGTTCTCTTGATGTGTTATAAAATGTTGAGGTGAGGTACAGAGTATCTGATCCCTTCTCTAAAGTGTGTAATACCTATCTTTGGGGAGAAAGAATTCTGCAGATGATGGAATTATGTTTAAACCAGGGCAAGCTCTGAGTGTTAGAACTCTTCAATGTCAAATTCTGCCTGAGTTGGTGAAGTGGGGCTCCATCTGTGCAGCCTGTGGGTATGCACTTTTGGAAGAGGGGTGGGAGAGGTGAGAAGAGGATTTCAAACACTTGAAATGAGAGGCTTTGAGTTTCATATTTCAGTATTGCACAGGCACTGATTTATCCTGCACAAAGCCTCCTTTCTCTCCGTGCTGTTTATGTAACCATGATGCATCCTCTGCATTTTGTCTCTTCCTAAATTTCCTTCCTATCAGCCAGACCTCATGCTCTGGAAGTTCTCCACTCAGAGCACTTTCATATGGGAAATTTTAAACTTTTCCTTCCAGAAATGTGCAGTTTTCACAAGAGTTTTAAGCCATTTTCCAGCTGGGACAGAAATCAGATGGGTTTGACTTCTGCAAGAGGATTTGAGCTGTAACATCCAGGCTGTGCTTGCCCCAAGTTCAGAGGAGAACTAGGCTGTAACTAGAACTGGGCTGTAACTTGGCCCACACTGGGTTATTGTCAGCAGCTCTGAGGGGACACCTCTCTTGATGTTAGCTCACTGATCCTGCTGCTCAGAAATGTCTCCTCTTTGGTGCTGCAGTCCCTCGTGGTCACCAGGAGAGCACAATGAATTATTTCATTTGCTTTCTTCAAGCATCCAGTCCACACTGTTGCTTCATTTGAAGCTTCACTTGAAAGAAAATGCTGTTATGGTACCCAGTTCCTCACAACTTCTGAAGAGGAGAGGAATATACAGTTTGTTGAGGTAAATGGAAAGATTTTACTTTAGCTATGTGGGCTTTTGATACAAGAGTTAACCCAAAAGGCATTGAAACATGCCTAAGGAAAAGAAATTGGTTTTAAAAGGAAATACATACCACATTAGAATAAATTACAAGGTAATGGGGTTTACTAAACTGTGGTTTATGAGAGTTGAAACGAGAGTGGTCTTTTAATCCATGATGGCTGCTCATTTATTGTAATAGTAAGTTTAGGGAATCTACAGTAAAAGAGACTATAAAAAATGTAACTTTTTAAAATTATGCTTTAAACCCCAGGAATTTCTCTGTACCCAGTTTAAAGGAAGCGTGGCATTATTTTAAAAACATGTGTCCTTACAGACTCTTCCTCAGGGTGACAAATCTCAGCAGTGTCATTTTCCAGATGTGTTTGATTGTAAGTCATGCTTTTACCTCAAATTGTAGGAAACAGTGTTCAGGTTTATGCTTATCTTTGACTTTTAATTCAACTTATGGCACATGTACTATTTTCTTTAGTCCTAACACGTTGCTGTCAACTCTACAGAGTATATTTTAGCACAGTTTTGAAACATTTCTTTGGTAGTAAGCACTTTTGTCTTGGCAATACTAGAAATGCTTTTCCATATCAGCAGTAGTGCATGAATGCTGAACACTCACTGGAGAATTGGGCTGGGTGTTGAGAGAGATTCTAATGCAAAAAAGCAAATGCTTTACTGGGAATCGTATTTAGGAAGTTAATGTAATAAAATTAAGAATTAGTCATCTGTGATGAAGTATTTCTTTCATACACAGAATTTTTCACATCCCAAAATTTCTGAATAAAAGAACACCCTGGGAGGAATTATACCAGAGTAGAGTCCTCCCGTTGCATTTGCAGCACCACAGGACTTTGGGATCTGTTTCCACATCCTTCTCACAGGGTGCCACTGGGGAAGAGCTCACCTGTTCCAAAGAGGCTGTGCTGCCTGTGGGTACCTGTGGCACACACAGGTGGGGTGGTTTGGGCTGGAGCACCACTGCTCTGCTTTGCTGAGGGTGTCCAGATTTAGCCCTGAGCTGCAGCAGCCTCAGGAACTGCCAGAGGCATCAGAGAAGAGTTTTTGCCTGGAGAAGACACAAATTGTGTACTGCTCATAAAAGAGCATTTTCGTTTCTGTGGTGTCCTTATATTAATGGATTAGTAATTTTGCATTGCCTCCCAATCTGGAGTTCCTTCTCTCTCACCAGTATCTGAGCCAGGGTGGGGGATTTTTCACAGCCAGGGATCCACAAGGATGCTTTCAGTAGGATGTAAATCCAGTCACACATTGAAGAAACTTTGTATTCTGTTTATCAGAAAAACTTGCACTGAGGAAAGCCAAGGCCATTTATAATGCTGATATTCATCATTTATCATTTAGCAGCTACAATAAAATTTGGGGAAGCAACCAATGTTCTCAGTGACATATTAGTGCAGATCACCCTGGACCTTTATTGCTGTGCAGGTTAACTCTGCAGGGGGAGGTGGGCAGAAGCTCTGGGAGAGCTGCACTGAATACTGTATTTAACAGCAGAGGGGGGGAAAAAAACCTGGTAAAGTTTTTAGTAATCTTAGCTTGAAGGGTAATTTTCTTGTCAACTCTATAATTAATGCACCACACGTTACAGTAGCCCATTGTTATTCCAGAATGCCAGGGTGCATTTCAGACTGAATGGCTGTTTAACAAAACATTTGGCAGATTTATTACCCTCAGGTGATTCTGTCAGTCAGCATTTCCCCATGTTCAACCTGAAGGAGGCAGAATCAATTTTGGTATCTATTCTGTGCAAATCCAGGCTCTTTAAATGAAACCACACACATATGCAGAGGCCCCTAGAAAATCAGAACTTGTATTAGGTCTTCATCTTTTAGGAGGGAAGCAGGAAACTCCTTGGATTTTTCACTCCACAATCCAGGCATCATCTGCCACTTCCAATATCTCACAAGAAGTATTTGTGGTCACTTTCACATCATGTCTTGAACATTGTGTTTGGTTTTTTGTTACTCCACAGTAAGTAAAGAGTACTTATTTGGCAGTGTCAGAAACAGGTTCAGCAGTGAATGTGTGTGGAAAGAAAATCCTGAAACAAAGGAGGTGTCACAAAGAATTTGCTGTTGCCAGTTCTGCAAAAGAATTCAAGTTATGATTTAATACTGGAGGGATATGAGAGGCGCAGAACTTTTTCAAAAACAAAGTTGGTTTAAATTTCTTGTTATAAAGTATTAGGACTCCAAGGATGAAAATGCCTTCTTTTACTTTTTCAATAGGAGGAAGTTTCTGATAGAAGATATGTACAGCCCAGGTGTGAAGGTACAGAAAAAATGTAGCAGGTGAGAAACAAGAAGTTTATGTTGCAAGTTTGAAGCAGCTAAACATTTTGAGACAGCACAATTTTCCATTCTTTTAAAATAATCTGTGAAGCAGTCTATGAAAATCTGTTATTCTATGAAAATGAATTACAATCAGTTTATCCTTTTTTTCCTCACTGCTCACCTTCCGTAACATTTCTACTTTTGTTACTATGCTTTCTAATATTTTCTTTTTTTAGTTTTGAAATTTATAAAGTGCCAGAACTTTAATTTCTTTCCTGTTACACAGTAGGTGTTTTTGCCAAGGGCAGAAAAGTCAGTAAAGAATAAAGGCAGGAATGAAGTGGGGATGTTATAGTTCCCACACCTGACCTTAACTGATCTTTTATTAACAGTAAAGGGAGGGAAATATAACTTTAAAATACCAACAAGTGTTTCCTCCCTCAAGTATTCAAGTAATTTAAAGAGGCTTGTTTTTTACTCATAACTTTAAGAAAATAGAGAAAAAAATGTGTTCATTGACATAGATTAGAGAAGGAGCAGTTGAAAAAAATAGAGATTCCAGATTAAAAACATCAGTGAGCTTAAAAAAGTATAAATGCCCCGGGCTGGTCTGGGAGGCGCTGCAGCCTCTGGGATTCCTGCAGGGGTCCCTCAGCAGGGGACGCGAGGGGCTTCCAGCAGGGCAGGTTTGTCCCTGGGGATTGCTGTGCTGCCAGTCCCTGTCACCCCTTAGCCCGCCCGGGGACAACCCAGCTGCACCTGCCAGCCTGGGTGGGGCTCACGGTCACTCAGGCTGGCACAGAGACACTGTGACAATGAGTGTGGCAGTGAATGTGACAATGAGTGTGGCAGTGAGTGTGACACTGAGTGTGACACTGAGTGTGACATCGAGTGTGACACTGAGTGTGACATCGAGTGTGGCACCAAGTGTGACACAGAGTGTGACATTGAGTGTGACATCGAGTGTGGCACCGAGTGTGGCACCAAGTGTGGCACCGAGTGTGACACTGAGTATGACACTGAGTATGACACCGAGTGTGACACTGAGTGTGACACTGAGTGTGACACAGAATCTGACACTGAGTGTGACCCTGCATGTGACATGGAGTGTGACACCAGGTGTGATACTGAGTGTGACACTGAGTATGGCAGTGAGTGTGACACTGAGTGTGACACCAATGTGACATTGAGTGTGACACATTGTCTGACACTGAGTGAGACAGTGAGTGTGACACTGAGTGTGACACAGAGTGTGACACCACATGTGACACCACGTGTGACACTGTGTGACATGGAGTGTGGCAGCAGTCTGCTCGAGCAGGGCTGCCGTTGCGGTGGAGAGCAGCGCAGGCACAGGCAGCAGCAGCTGCTGGCCAGCTGTGCACGGGTTCCTCGGGAAAGGGCAGGGAGGGCTCTGGGAGCTCCACCCTCCCCTCTGGAGCCGGCCGAAGTGTCACCCTCAGTGACCCCGGGTGGCTCTGCCTTTGGTGACACAGCCCAGGCAGCCTCAGCTGGTTTCCAGCCACAGAGGATGGGGAGGTTTGGGAGGCAATTAAGTGTTTTCTAATTGATGCCAGACCTTGCTGTGCTCTTGTTGCTAGTGTTAACAAAGCTTCCTGGGAATTAGTAACAATAACTCCCCAGAAAACAACGATTCACTCTCCAGTTACACTGAGGAATGGGGGTATCCTGTTTGATTTGTGGCAGGACAAATAACTGCCGCTGTGGAGGAATTGGGTGGGTGTTTGTTACAGCCAGGATTGGTCTAGTCAGGCAGTTCTTCCCTTTCCAGGTCATGTTTTCTCGGCAGCTTTGGATGTTGCTGTCCTGGACAGAGGTAAAAGTGTTCTCCCAGTGCAAGTGAACTGTTCTCCCAGTGCAAACCCCACTGGGGATGTGACACTGCCCAGCAAACACCCAGAGCCAGGGGGTCAGAGCTGGTCAGGCAGAGGCAGCAGTGCCATTGAGCTGCTGCCACAAAGGAGCCATCCTGAGGTCACCTGGGCCACCTGCACCTCTGCCACCCCTGCTCCAGGGCCAGCAGTGCAATGGCAAAGGCAAGTGTGGCACAAATTCCCCTTTAGGAATCCATGAAGAGCGAGAATCAAACCATCAGCAACAGCTGCTGTGTCACAGCCATGATTTAAACACGTCTTAAAGCCTGGGGTTTAAAAAGAGATCCTGAAGTGGTTGTGGAAGGTTTGTTCTCTTGGCCCATTGGACTGTGGCTGTGCCTGTGTGTTGTGACTCCTTCTGCTGGCCACTGGCCCTGGCTGTGTGTGGGACACGGGAAATGCACTCTGGAACTGTGGGGCTGATGGCTGAGCTAGTGACTCTGAAGCTGGGTTTATTTTGCAAATTTTAAAGAAAGCATCTTTTGAATAGCTTTGGGCAATCCAATGGTTTTTTTTTTTTGATCTTGCTGATTTTTGGTGAAACCAAATCATGTCAGGAAAATACAGACATATGCTTTATTTAACCTTTTTATGGAGTTGAATTCAGTTTTTGATAAGAACAGGAACTAACAGAATGCATGGAATTTCTGCTGGTGGTTATAGTTAAAGACCTTTTCCTACTTCATCTAATTTGGAGATAGGGAGGATAATCTCCCTAGATATTTTGCTATTTTAAAATGATAATTAAGAGGGTTTTTTTTCCTTAACAAGTAGTTTATAGAGACCCTACTGCTCTTCTGGCTGAGCTGGATTGGTGCAACTTCTGCACCATAGGTTGAATCCACTGGAATTGAGTTACAGTGCACGAGAGTTGGATAAATGAATGAAGTGCTAGCTTAGAGTTCTTGTAGATAGAAGTGATTTCCTGGGATGGATCCCTCCCTGGGGTGCCCTGACTTGAGTGGAGTTTCTGTAGCAATGAGCTGACCTGCAGGGCTGGAACTGAGGGAACTCTCCCCAGAACTCTCCCCTGAAAAGTCTCTGTAGCTCTGAGCCAGGAGAGGAGCACAGCTCTCCAAAGCCAGAAGCTATGTTAGCACTGCAAGGTTTTTTAGGGATTTATTCTCTGTGATGTGTGTCCAATCCCTCTTTGAGTTTTTATTTTACACCCACAGCATCTTGTGGCAATGAGTTCCAAAATTTGAGTAGTTCTGTCGAAAATGTCACCAGTGTCCCCGAGCTCTTCTAGAATGAAATTAACTTTTTTCTTCCTTTACTGATTTTGGTGCCATTCTTAATGTCATAGGCTTCTACTGTGGCAGATTCTCTCTTCAGTCCTTGAGCATGTCTTTGGGCAAAGCAATCCAAGTAAGGGAAACCTGTAAATGTTCCAATATAATCCACAGCAAAACAGAGCTTGAATCCTTGAGCATGTAATGAATACACAGTTGGCTCCACAGTGCTGGATGTCTGTTGAGAGATTTTTCAAAGTCTCAGGCATAATTTGTCTTCCAAGGGAGACAGATGCCAAGCTGTCCTTTGAAAAACTTCTTTTTCCACTCCTTCTCCCCTAACACAGTGTTTGATTTCATGCTCACCTATAAAATTATTGTTGTCAACCAGTCTGACACTCAGCATTATACAAGAGGTTTTCTAGCCCTTCACAGCTGGTTGTGGTTTGGCATGTTTGTAGCAAAATGTATAGACCTAAGGATTTCACAGATGGAATTTCAACCATACCCTGAGGTGTGCTGCTCTGGTGGTTAATTATCCCAGAAGTTCTGTTCAGCTTTACCTGTGGGAAATGAACCCACTGTGTTTATTCAGCTGCCGTTGCATAAGTGGATGAGCATTGAGATTGTTTTCCAGATTGAGGAAAACACACAGAGAACTAAGAAGGCAAATTTACTTTTACACTGCAGTATGTGTGAATGTGAACTAGAAAGAACTATCATTGTTTTTAGTAAGCAGGATAAATCCTCTTACTTATATTTTATTGTATATGCTTCCACTTGCTCTGTACCCCAAGGCACCCATGAGCCACTCAAAAGTATAAAATGATGTCTGGGAATAAGGAAATAAAATATCAGCCCCATATTTGTCCTTGATTATTCCTATGCAGGTGTTGGAATTAGGACTTCTCTGTTCCTTAAAGATCTCTCTTACTCCACAAACACTGTATTTGCTGTCGCATTGTCTGAGTTATTTTCATAATTCATAATTATCTTGGTTCTTAAAAATTTAGACATACATTTAAAAGCATGATCCAATCTTGCCTGATTGCCACCACATTGTGTTTGAAGTAATTAGCATTCACTTGGCTTTTGAGGCTGTTGAATGAATTTTCCACATGAGATTCCTTAATTTGTACGTATTTTATTGCTATAAAATAGGTATTGGCAAGCTGCCTGAAGCGTAGTGAAGGCCTTTAATTCCTATTCCTATGTTATGAAACAAGTGCAAACGAGGAGGCATAAGAGTGACTCCTCAAAAAATATTTTGTTGATATTTCAAAATTGTCCTTACACAGGTGCAAAAGCAGAGGTAAAACTAAGGTAGCTTAGTTCTGCACTTAAAGAGCCTAAACCAGTTAGTTTTCATACAAGAAAGATAATGTTCTTTCATAGTATAAAAGCTCTCTCTTTCTATCCTTGAGCTATTATCCCCAGGAGAAATGTTCTCTGCTTGAAGAGGTTATTAGTGCCTTTGTGCTGGCTTCCTGCAGACTAAGGAAAACCTCCAAGAATATTAATCTACCCTGCCCTGTACATCCATTCTCCTGTGGCTGAGAGGCTGCCCTGCTAGCTCGGGTTTAGAGCAAGGAGGTGCTTGTCTGGTTTAAAACAGCCGTGGTTGGGGGGTGTGAAATAAGAAGAAAATGCCTGCTCTGTTCCCTGCTCCCCCAGGGACACAGGGAAAGGTCTCAGGGCCTTCCTTGAACATGGGGCTCCTTTCCCCCCCCAGTTAAACTGACACTTTGCTTTCTGGGTGGCTTTATAATGAGTCTAATGATAGATTTAAATATGATAGAATGCTGTAAGTAAAGAGCAAATTCTAGGACTACTCTCCAAGCAGTCAGGTTTCATAGCTGTGTTTTCCTAGACAGCATTACAACAACATTTTGGAGGAAAATGTAATGTTAACCAAAAGAAAAGGAGGAAATTTTGTTGGGTTTGTTATTAATTTACTTTAAAGAATTGCATGAAAGGATCTCCCTGTATCCCTGCTAGGGTGTTTCAGTATAGCCTTTAAGGAAAAATGACAAAATAACAATTCTTGGCACATGCCCTTGTACAGGCATAACTGGTACAAAACTCTGCCCAGCCCCAACTAGCAAACCATCCCTGGTGGTCTGACATTTCACCATCATGATCTCTCATAAATCAAACAGCAGGGCTCTGGAGGCTTTGGGTGTTACTAATGAGCACTTGCTGGCAACCAGGCATTCCAGGTGGAATCCAGCCTCCCTTTGTGCTTCTGATGGGGGAGCACAGGAGCTCCCAAATTGCTGATCCTGGTAACAAACCTGGCTAATTGTAGGAAGAGGCTTCCAGACTGAGGAATGAACTGTGCAGGATCACCAGGGCTTCCACAGACAGGAATGGTACAAGCACGGAGTGTGCCCTGTGGTGATGTTGGAGTGAGTGGTCTGAAAGTTGAATGTAAATGTGTTGGATTACTCTAATTCAAACGTGCTGCTCTAAGGCCCCACTGAAGTCATTACAAAAAGGCAGGTGCTTAAAGACTTTGTTGAATTTGAGGACCAGATTTGCAGCTTCAAACATAAGAAATACATTGAGAATAGGGAATGTGCCTGATACTGGGCACCACAGGGAGCAGCTCACCTTCCTTCCTTCCTCCCTGTCCGTACACCATCCCAGCTGCTAAAGAACTTTCTTCTCAGTCACACTAAACCTTTCTTCACCTGCTTGAAACTCTCTGCCTTGGCCTTCTGAGCTCATTTTCACCGTGCAGAGTCTCTGCTGGCCTGGGAAGAACACCTTGGATTGCATTTGGCATGCTCTGGCCCTCTCAGTGCTGAATCAGTCTCACGGTTCATGAAGACATCTAAATTTAGGCCCTTCCCGAGCTGTGGTGCAGAGGACACTCCAGGATGCAGCTTCTGCCAGGGCTGCTGTCCAGTGCCAGCTGTCTGTGCCTGTCTGAGGCAGACCCTGCTGTGGCTCTGCTTGCAGCCAGCAGACACCAGCCCCTGAACGTGGGAGGGAGTGTGGGTTGCAGCCTGGGGGAGCTCTGCTTGGTGCCCCAGTGGCTGTGTGGAGGACGATGAGCTCTCTGCAAGAGGGCTCCTCACTCTCCCATTGGGGAGTCAGGCTGACATCCTGAGAAATCCCTAAGGGAAAAAATTCACCTCCAGCTCACGGTGACCTGGTGGTCCAAAACCCCAGCAAGCCTTGCTCCCCTATGCAGACAGCCTGTACCCACCCCCTGTGTGTCCCTATACAACCCCAGCCTCAGCCTCTGACCCCAGGAGCTTCCTGTCCCTGGCTCCCTTTGCAGGGATGCTGACAATAAATCCAGCTCTGGGGAATTGCCACACAGACTCCTCTCTCTCATTCCTGCATTGGCCTGGGGATTCCAGCACGGGGCTGAAATCCCTGCTCTGAGCTGATATCACTTGGAATTCCCCACACAGCCAAGGCAGCAGGGCTCTGCTCCTGGAAGGTGTTCTCTTGGAGATGCTGCTCTCTGGGAAGGATGCAGGCCCTTGGGTGAAACTCCCACCCAGCTTTCCTGCTGTGTCATTGCTGCAGCAGCCAGCAGCTGAGTCCCTTCAGCACTTGCAGCCATTGGTGCAGGGGCTGGATGTGGTGTCCCTGCACTGCACCCTGCCCAAGACTGGCACTGGATTGTCCTGGAGTTCCCGAGTAAACCAAAGGACAAGGTCCTGATTGCTGGAGGCAACATCACCACGGGTTTGTCAAGCTGATGGTGGATGCTCTCAGGGCCCTTGTTCTCTAAGTTCTCTTCATCTGGGAATATTCTTACCCTGCTCGATTATTCTTTCCTGAGAATGAGAATCCCAGAGAGGACAAAGCCTCTGTTGTATTGCAGCAATACATGACTTAATTTTGAGGCAGATCACAGATTTCTGCCTGACATTTCTTCCTTTCAACTGTTGCAAGTTTTTTAGCAAACAGCGGAGGAAAGGGAGAAAGACAAAACCACCATGCTAAATGTTAACATGCTTTTCTTCTCCCTCTGGAGGTAGAGTTCAATAAAATGTATAACAGTTTTAAATCTTGTTCCAATACATTTTTATGTGAAAATATATGAAGTACAGTCTGAAAGGACAAAAGACAAGTCTCATTTGTCCTTTAGGCAAAGGTTTTTAAGTGTTCATATATAAAATAGCATTGAGAATACCAGTGACATTTCAACTAGAGACAAAAACACGGTTAAAAACATTCTGGATTGTCCTAAAAGTGGAAGTTTCATTCCTAGGTTCTTTATGAAACCTAATAAATGAAATGGTGTGCAATACAATTGAATTGCTGAATACAAAGCCCCCAAGTTAAAGGGAGAATTCAGCTGGGCAGCAGTGGCTGAAGGCAGCTGTGTGCACCTCTCCATGGTGTCAGTGGCACTGTGTCCTGCTTTGTTGGTGGTCTTTCTCTTCCAAAAAACAGACACATGTACAGATTTATTTCTGTAAAGGAAAGCTTCCATCTTAACTGTAAATTCTTGGGAATAACCTCTGCAGTTTGGTTATATCAATGTAAAAATAAAGCCCCAGCCCTGGATTCAGAATGGAAATGTGCAGGTATGGCTTTCTGTCCTGCTTTGAAGAATATTTCTTATATTTCTAGAAACAGCAATATTCAATCAGAGAGGGCTGTAGTTAAGAAAACTGCACAGAGTAACTTTGGAATGTGCATTTACAAAGAGAAAATACCCTTTGTGTTTCAGGCACATCAAGCCTCAGTGGATATGGCTTTGCTCAGTGTGAGAAGCAGCTCTTGTTGCTTCACTGCTGCTCTCTAGATTTGGCCAGTCATGAAACTGAAGTGCAGAAGTGAGTAAACTGCAATTTGTGCATTTTCCAGGGAGAAAGAGGAACAATGTGCTTGTGTCTCATCCTGCCTACATGATGGGACTCGTGTTCCAGCTCACTCCATCACTAAGCTGCCTGTTGCTGCAGTGCTCCATGCTGGCTGCAGCAGATTGCAAGTGGAAAGACAGGACAGGGGGATTTATCCAAGAATCTTATAGGGGATTTCTCTCTTATTGTTTATTACACTGCTTTCCCCTGACCAATGCAGCTGTGGGAGTGACTGAGCCCCTCGTGTTACAGTCAGGAGATGTATGTGGGCAGAGAGGGTGGAAACTCAGGGATTCTTCTAGGCAATGCAAAATATCTCAGCTTTGATGTTCAGTCTTTTCTCCTTTCACAGATCTGCATTGTACCTGCTGTGACAGAGCCACCTCATTTTGGGACAGTGTTGGTCAGCAGTGTGGAGCAGTCTGGTGTGTGCACTCTTCAGCACTGATAGTGGCAAAATGTATTTTTTGTGAGGCTTATTTTGTTTGAGAGCCCTGTTGCAGTCGTTAGGGGTTCCATAGCTACACCTGCAGCTCTCCAGCAGGGAGGCCTCAGCTCACTGCCAGGTTGGACAGAATAACGAGTTGCTGCATAAAAAGCCCCTCTTTAGATGTCTCCCCTGACTTTACATTCCTGCATATGTAATATATGTCCAAGTTCCTTATTTACATTTTGTTTTGAACAACTTTTATGCTCTTGTTATCAAGGTATCATAATTTCTTCCTCATAGCAGTAGCTGTTTATTTGGATTTTTTTTTTTGCAGGGTATTATTTGTAATCCAAACTGACCTTTTTGCTACATAACCACTTGAAAAAGAGATGTCCTGCTCACATAAGGAATGTCTCAGGAGAAGGGCAGTCCTGCATAATTTCCTGTTCTCTCAGAGAAACCCTTCATATTGGAGAACTGGGGAATATTACTTTCTGGCCCTGCACACTCTCCTGGGTAGAAGGGTCCTGAAACACAATTTATTGTAAAACACACAGTGGTTACAGAGCTAGCACAGTCAATGATATTCCTTTTATTACCACTCAGATGAGAACACAAAATGACATTGGAAAGCAGTGAACTCACCAGAAGGGCAGAGAAAGCCATTAAATTCAACACGCATCATATTTCATAATCAGAATCCTGCAGTCAGAGCTGACACCATTGAATGAGTTTGTTGCAGTCATGATAATATAAAACCTGCTGCATCTGCTTCCCTTGGCACTTTTCTTTGTAGCCCCTTGCAGTGTACGGGCTATTAATCATCAGTAGCCAGGGACACTGCAGACCAATGCACTTTGTATTGCATAAATTGAAAATGCATCACTATTAGAGAGAAAAGTGCCTTCCCTACATCTCTATTTAGATAGGCAGTTTCCTGAAGAGCTGCCATGCTATTATGGCTATCCACTTAATTGGAGTTCTTTTCACAGCCTGGTAATTGGGGTTGGGGGGGAGGGTAACGCAATCCCTTTTGTGGCATGTATGAAAACAAGGCAGCAAGAGTGTTCCTTGCCCTACCTGGGAACCCTGACAGGGCTCCAGCTGGGGGTGAGAAAATCTAGTCAGAAAAACAATGTCATTTAACCTCAGTGAATTAACTCCTCAAACGAGAGGGCTGAGCACACCTGAGAGGGGAGAGGGGTGCAGTGCCACTGGCACTTCCTGCATGGAGCCACAGCTGAGCCAGAGGAGGGGCGCTGCCTTTGCCTCCCTTAGTCCTCTTCACTGAAGAGGGTAAGATTAGGTTTAGGAGGATAAAAAAGTTTTAGTGGCAACCTGAGAAAAGGCAGTAGTAAATTCAGCCCTCAGAGGTGCTTTTTTTAAAGAGAACTCATTTTATTCTACAGTCATTTGTCCAAGTTTTATAGGTAAAGAGGAAAGATGAGCATCTAATGAAAATGGGACATATAAAGTAATTTGTAAGTTAAAGTATAGCTTTTAAACTGCATGTGTTTAACTGAATATTTCTTCATGGTTTGGGTATTTTCTCTTGAATCGCTGTGGCCAGTGTTTGGAACTTCATTATCTTCGGTTATAGCTGTCCACACTTAATTCTCATTACATCTGCCATACTCTGTGGATCTTGTTTCCAGTGTGTGCAGTCAGTGATGTGTCAGCAAGGCACAAATCTGAGCTGAAATTGTATGAACTTGTGTTGAATCCCACATCTTCTGATACTTGCTGCTCAAACACAGGTGTAGCAGATGAAGTGCTCTGGCCAGATCCAGATCAGAACCGAGTTTAAATTGGGATTTATACACAAGATTAGCTCTAATCTATGATCTTCAGCCTCTCCCAGCTGCTCCCTCACATGGATGTTCTTAATGTTTTAGCTACATTTTTTCCTTTGACTTCTCTGGACAAAGTTCTCTGGAAAGTTTCAAATCCAACCACAGCAAAAAAAAAAATTCCTATCTTGATTAATCCAAGCAGTGCAGAGGATCTCCTAGATAGTGCATCAAAGGAATTGGAACTGGGGAGATATTTCCTGAGGTATCTGTCAGTGAGGTTATTTGGCAGAGCTGGAGGATGTGGAGAGCCCAGGTTACCAGATAGAAGGATGGCACTTTTGACAACAGGATGGAGAGGGAAGGGCCAGGCTCCAGCCCACCATCACAGGCTTTGTTCTGGCTGCACATGAACAGTAGGACAGGAGAGGGCTGCCCTGCACTTGGATTGGGTAGAGCTCACTGATGTACCTCCTCAATAAGGTGCCGATTCCCAAGCCTGGCAAAGAAAGGACAGAGATCTGAGAGACCCCTTCACACAGAAAAGGGGGCATGGTGAAGTCATTCCCAGAATTGCACACAGAAAGTGTCATCCTCATTTAAGTTGTACCAGTTTGTGCCTTTTGATGCTGGGATTTAATCCTGTCAGAAGTTAAGCTGATTAAAATCCATGCTGCTGTTGTCCTGCCCTGCCCTGCCCTTTCCTTCCAGCCCGCTCCTGGGGCTCTGGTGCTCCTCTGTGTGGCTGAAACAAAATGCTTTTGGTACACTCAGTCTCAGCTGAGTTAGCTCTCAGAACTGCCTCAGGGAACACGTGTGTGCCAAAAAGGGACAGAAAAGGGAAACACTTTACTCCAATAATTAGTATTCAGTTTTAAGGTCTGATTACTGGGTCAGAGGCAGGCAATGGGGTGAGGGAGGTCAGGGCACAGGAACTGTGAAGGAGAGCAGTGTCTTTATTATGGGTGACAGTTTACTCCTGTGGAGAGGACATTAAGGATTGGACTTTGAAGAAACCTGAAAATACATCTGCTCAGTTAAAAAAGGAAGCATTCAGACACTGGCTAGTTGCCTGCATCATGCAGTTTAATGAAAGCTTCATTTCAGCCTGGGTAAACTGGTGGTGAGTTATAATCAGTGCTAACTGCTGGCTATGGGGTAAAGCAGTCAGCTTCTTGATGATGAAGAACCTGAGATCATAGAACCATAGAGCATCCTGAGCTAGAGGGGACCCACAAGAATTATTGAGTCCAGCTCCTGGCCCTGCACAGACACCCCAACAAGCCCACCCTGTCCCTGGGAGCATTGTCCAAACACTCCTGCAGCTCTGGCAGCCTCGGGGCCGTGCCCATTCCCTGGGGATCCTGGGCAGTGCCCAGCACCCTTTTCCTGATGTCCAGCCTGAACCATCCCTGACACAGCTCCAGCCATTCCCTGAGGAATGCTGTTCAGTGCCTGACTCCACTCTGGGGAAAAACCTTTTCCTCGTTGCCAACTTTAACTGTAGGTAAAAAGGAATATTGGTATTTTTAAATAATTGGGTAGCTTTCTATGTTGTAATCAGGAAAAGAGGAGAACTTTATTCTTGTGAACTCAGCACAGGGCAGGCCTGGCAAGCAGTGAGGCTCTGGGACTGATGTCTGTGCCTAGTACCCAAACATTAATTCTACATATACAAAAATAAGCAAAAATGCATTTAGGGAGATTTTGTATGCTCTCTGCTGTCAATCACAAAGGATTCTGAAGTCTTGAGAGCTACCAGGTCTGCTTTTAAAATGTAAGTAGCTACAATAACCACATTTGAGTTATGAAAAAGCACTTTTGGAAAACAAGCAATGCTGTCTGCTCGGACTATTTGCTGCTGCTCACTGTTGGTTTCTACAGAGTTACCTATTTAGAAATACTGCAAGTTTTTCCCTTGAAAACCAGGCATACAAAATCTCCAAATCCACACACTCACATTTAACATTATCTGTGCATGGAAGTATCTTGTTGAAAGAAATAAATTATGCAGAGATTTCCTAAATAATTTAATAGATAGAATAAACAAAAATTACAACTTCTTACAAAACACCCTCAACTTGCCATCATTTTGTTCCTGTGGTAACACATGTGGATTCTGTGTTTTGAGCCTTTAATTTTAATCACACAGTATCCTGTCCTTTGTCAGGGCAGTGTTGCAGATGCAGAGTAATGTCCCAAAACCCTGTCAAATCCCATCCTTCCAAGTTTCCTCTGTAAATTTAAGTAGCTGTATGCTAATGTCCTAATGCTTACTGTAAAACTGTTCCTGTTATAAAATAAAATATCCACGTGTCAGCCAGTGAGCGTGGCTTTGAAAACAAGATCTCCTTATGTTTGTTAGTTAATGTTGTTGATATGATGAAGGGTTAAAACAGGAAACCTGTTCAAATAGTTGGTTCAGCTGACCAGAAAAAATAAAAAAAAAAACCCATGACATATTTCTTATCTGTAGCCTACTTTCTTTAGGTGAATTTTTATTAGCAATGCCTCTTCTTAATGCCTTGATGTCACTTTGCTAAACACAAAGTTAAATTTAATAGCAATTTAAACTCTTTCTTCAGTAGTAAGAGCAACTCATGTGAGAACAAATACCAAGTAAAATTAAATGCTTCCAAAGGACAAGAAGTTTTCATTCTAAAGGTATATAATTACTTTTCCCTTTCAGTATTGGAATGACACCCACACTGTTGTAAGACTTTGCAACAGGTAGAATAAGTTATTGCAGTTAAGCCAGGGTTTACATCTATTTGATTCTTGGGGAGATGCTGGAATTAAGATTAGAAGCAAATGAGACCTCACTGATGTAGTATGGAGTGTCCCAAATGTGTTAACTTAGTGTGTGATTTATATGTTCCCTTCCTCACACACACCCTCTACAAAGGCAAATCTAGTCAGGATTTAGAGTTATGCTGTGTTTGTTGCCATGATTCTGGTGGATTGTTTCAATTTCTTATTATATGTGAAAGAAAAGCTAAGCAAGGTGAATTACAACAAAATCTTTCAATTAAAGCTGTAGTTGACCCATAATGCAGTGCCATGTGTTTCATACCTTGTTTTTCATACTATTAACAACATTTCTCATTGTGAATGTGTTTACAGCTCCCTACCAAGAGCTGATACTGCTGAGGGGATGGGCAGGAACTTCTGGATTCACAGTTTAGGAGCACATTAAAGTGACCTCAGGAGCCAGACCGTGGGTCAGTGCCAGAGTCAGGAAGAGAAATTACCTTGCCTTGCTCATTTCAATTGCTGAAAATCCTGACTCATATCCATCTGCACAATATTTCTCTAGGATGACACGTCCTGCTGCATCCTTCAAGATGAACCACATCCAAGGAAGTACCCACTGCTGGCAGTGCTGCAGAGAAGAGAGTGGACTGGCTTGCTTAGAATCACTCAGCAAATTTTCTTTTCCTTCCCTTCATATCTTTATATTGTACTAATTTGCCTTTTCCTTTCTTGAGTGTGCAAAATAATAGGAAATGTGTTCACCTGTGTTGGAGCACAAGAGTGGAAGTGCCTTGGCCTTATCCCTGGCAAGAGGCAGCACACAAGAAGAGGCCAACAAGGTCAGAGTGAGTGTCTGTGCCAGCCCTGGCTGTTCTGTGGGTGTAGAAGGAAGGTAAGAACTGTGCCTCCAAGGTGCAAGTGTTTTACACAGTGCTCAGGACAGAACAGTTTGGGCAACACCACCTGTCTGCCCAAGGCTGTGTGACAAACAGTGTACTTCTGTACATGGTAAAACTGTTCATGGATTTGATTTTACTCCCTGTGTTGGAGTAAATTGAAGGTGAATTCAGTGCCACTGCCCTCTTCCAGACATGTCACTGTGGGACACACAAGGACACACACAGACACTTTTTCTTGAGAAGGTTAAAAACTATTTGTTTAAACATCTGACTCCGTATTTATACTATTTCCACACAGACCAGGGATTGGAGAAGAAGGCTGATACCTCTCCTACCTCATTGGTCAAGACAACTGCCCATCAGTTGTTTTTCACACCACGAGAAAGTGTGTGAACAACCTCAACTTACCAAAACAGTCTTCTGATAACAACACCCGTGTGTGTGAGAAAGAACTAAGAACTGTGAAAACATCAAGTTAAAAAGTGCCTCAGAAAACTTGGAAAAATCAGGGCGACACAGACAGGGGGTTGAGCCTGGCTTGCTCTGCTGGGCAGGGAGGGTGAGCAGTGGGAGCAGCACTTGCTGTGAGCTGGCTCAGCCTGGCTCAGCCGGGTGCTTTACGCACGCCAGGGGTGTCAGAGTGGATTACACACTAAAATCATCCCCAGCGATCTGCCTGGGAACAGATTGTGTTCTGAGAACCCTTCCTCCCTCCCAGCACCACCGAGCCTGCTGATTTAATGCCATTCCCCAGCTCCAGGGGACACAAAGTGATTCCCTTGCAGACTGCAGTTGTGTGTCCCACAGGCTCCACGAAGGCAGTGGGCAATGACAAGCAGCTTGCTGCAGCAGCAGCCTGGTATTTTCACTGTGGGGAAAACACAGCTCTGAAATCACCTAGTCATTTTTGTGAAACAACATGTTCAAGATTGATTACTTACTTCTGGAATCTGTTGCAGCTGAAAGTGGAGCTGTTTAAAGACTTACAGGAGCAGAGAGTCAGGGTCATCCACGTAAATCACTGCCTGTTGACAAGAAATGTAACAGTTTGGCTTAGTTGTTAGGAAAGCATGCACAACTGGATGTGTTGAAATCTTAATGGTGCTTTTCCTTATTATTTGATACAGCTAGTAAAAAACCCTCAAACAATAAAACTCCCTCACCACAAGCTTTAATTATTTTATGAAGTCAGCAGAAATGTCTCGAGACTTAACATTTGAAAAAAGCCTCAGTTGATCAAAACCAAATCCCTCTCTCTGTATATGCACAAATACTTGATTTGCATTCATTTAATATTTCAACTAGCTATATTTGGAAAAATCATTATCACAAGCTTACTTGCTGGTAAAGGAGCTCAGCAGAACAGGAAGATGACAGGGAATCAGAAGCAGCACTTCAAGGATGTGAAATGAAAGAATTGCTACATCAAGTTCAGGAAGATGCCTCCAGTGGAAGAGCAGGAGGCAAAATCCTGCTCATCTCCCTGGTTTGCTGTAGGACAGCTTTCCATACTGTGAGCACGAGTTTCCTTCCACACTGCCTTCTGGAGTGAGCCCCAGCTGGTCCCGGAGGAAAACATAAACCTGCTGTAAGGGGAGATTGTCACCAACTCTACCCAGACTCTTGAATATGTCCAACACTACCCTGGCTCTTGAGCCAGGAGAGTTCTTTGCTGCCATGCCAGGAGCTGGTCACTGCCTGATGGCACCAGACATTACCTGAGAGTGTTCCCTGTCTCACAGTGTGCACACCCCATGCACACCCCATGCACACCCCATGCACACCCCATGCACACCCCATGCACACCCCATGCACACCCCATGCACACCCCATGCTGGCAGTACCCACAGCCTCAGAGCTCACAGGAGCTGCTTTCAGTTGCCAAACACACACCCCAACCTGGAGTTCCAGGCTGCATGTTTTTCTGCTAAGGGAGTTCTTTAAAAGAGCACTGAAATTCTTAAAAGCACCTTAAAAGAGTTTTTGTGACTCTTCAGAAGAATTGTATGTTTTGACATATGGAGAAAGTAATATCATTTTTCTGGGCTTATAGTAATCAATAGCTTTTTAATTTAATTGTTTACCAAAGTCATCTTTGAGATTACTCCTTCACCCAGTCATTTTTCTCAGCCAGCTCTTTACCAAAGTACAACTAGCCTACTCTTCAGCACTAAGGAAAACTTTATTAAAAAAATTATTTTTAACAGAAGTATCCTTCAGGTGAAGAAGAAAACCCTTGTCAAAATATTCTATTGAAAGCTTTCTGTGGCATGTCAATCAGTAATCTCTCATTATTTAAGCAATCCCTAGAAGGTAAGAGATTTTAAAGATGTACAGTGTCAGCACTGCCTGTACAATCACTCCTTTGTTGAACAGCTTTGTATAAAACAAAGGACACCCCTGCCCACTGATGGGATCTGCAGTCAGTAGAGCTGGATGAAAATCAGTGAAGTTTGGTACCTCTCTTTTTTTGAAATGAAGAAAAACTTTTGAAAGGTTTCCATAGAGCCAGAAAACATGAAAGAAATTATCTAAAAACATTTTCAGGACCTAAAATTTGAAGCACTTTGTCACAAGGCAGGAAATTCTGCTCGTGTTGATGGAATGTTAAAAGTCTTGATTAAAAGTGCTCCCCAAGTACAAGAATGTTCCTTTTACAGATATTACTATCAGAGCTTCTCACTGCAAAATGCAAACTTGTACTCCTTAGTGTCATTCAAAAGCAGAAATTTCTTTGAAAAAAAGAAACGTGTGTGTGTATATGTATATATATACATATCTATCTATCTATATATATATCTATACAGACACACACATATGTGGAACCTGTTGCCACAAATCAGCAGCTCAGAGAGGGCAGTGCAGAAGGGCTGTGTTCCTGTGTCCCACCCTCTGCTGGTGTTAAAGGTTCTAAGATGAATTTCTCAGAAATTTCTGAGGTAAGTCTCGAGTCCTGGTGATTTTGTGCAATTATTTTGGGTTCAGCAGTGCAGAAGTAGAGATCACCACACAGACTCATCCATCAAATGCAAGGAAAATGTTGGCCATTGTTTAAGCCTTGGATTTCTTTCCCCCCATGCAATTGCTGAATGCTTTCTTTGGCAAAACTGAAAGCCAGCCCCTTCAGAAAAGCTACTCCAAGTACTGGAGGTTTTGTAATCATGAAATAGATTCTATTGCCTCTCTCACTGTAGAAATATGAAAATACAGATATAATTTTCTGTTTCTAAACATTGAGCTCACCACTTGTGTTTTTCATGTGTATGGTGCCAAAGCCTGGTCACACCAAAGTTTGAAGGTTAAATTGTTATTTATGAAAACAAAAAGAACAATTAAGATGGGAAGCATAATTTAGAATCCTGAAATTCTGTGATTTATGGGCTGGAAAGGCACAGAAACAGGCCCTGAGTGCTCTTTATTGGGTAATAACAGTTGCAAGCACATGTACTTGGAGTTGTGTGATTTTTTTGTTTCTTTTAAACCATATTAGCTAACCTAATCTGAAGGGGTCTACTTCAATCACTAGTAACCCAAAAGCAAATTCAATGCAAAGAGTGTTTTCTACCAACTAGTAAACAGATTACTACTTTAGTAATATTACTGGTACTACATATTTTAGGCTAAAAGCATTAATGCAAATACTGAATGTACTCTGGAGAAACACCAGTCATTTTTTTCTATTCTGCAATTTTTGTTTCCATTATGGAAGATATTAGGAGAAGAATATTTAATACTAAAAAATGTAGTGACTCTTTTGAACTCATATAAGATTGGCAGTGAGAATGAGCTACCATTTTACTTGAAATTCATGTTGTGACTGTACAATCCCTTCTTCCAACCATACCATTCATCCTCAGATCCCCAAGATAGTAATATTATTTGATTTGTAAATTTTAACAACCTGTGGTTTTGCAAATATGACTCCAATTCCATGTACTGGTTTGAGTTAGATTTATAGTATAAAGAAATTGCCACTTAGAGTGACTTTCTCTTGTAGAAATTCCAAACGTGGCTCTTCTAAAACACTAAATGCTCCCCTTCATTCCAACACACAACACGTGTTTGCAAAGCAAAACCAGAATTATAACAGCAGTTTTTACTGCTCCAGCTTGTAGTACTGCTGCAGAGAATATCACAAGGCTCATGTTAACCAGGCAGAGAGGAAGGAAAAGGTCAAAATTTTCCTCACAACAACTTTGTCTGAAGTTACTCCCACAAACCAGAACAAAGAACGTTGTTGGGCATAATCACAGATCAGTGTTTTCTATTAACAGCAGTCTGTAGCAGTTCCAGGTACCATGGCAGTGCTCATTAGAGAGAAACCCAGCACAGAGTGTTTTGAATTCCTACTGCTGCTGTTTACACTGTGTTTTGTCAGGGGCTTTGTCAGCTGTTGCTCTGCTGGGTTTTCCTTGAGCTCTTTAAAGATCCCTCTTCAAAGTTACATGGCTCTTAAAATCATACTAAAACAAAGACCTAATATCACAGTTTAATATTTCAATTAAACTACAGAGTAATAATTTGCATTAATTGTAGCTTATTAATTGCAAAGGACAACATCTTGTTTTGTTGTACTTAAAGATTTTATTAGTAACAGACACTTTTAGTTAGTGTTTGTTGCCCCAAGAGCTTTAGAGGAACTGATTTTCTGTCAGAAAAGATTGGAATCAATTGCATTCCTCCCTTCCAGATAGTGCTAAAACATTTATTTAAAGGTTTATATGCTCACCCTGCCTTATCTGTATTCCAAGTCACTTGTCCAATGAAATAAAATTCATTCATGCCTTCCTTCACTGTGTTATTGACAAAGTAAGCTTTATGTGGCTGGAAGCCAGGATTCTGTCTTTTGGGAATACCTCTCTCTAAACTTGTCCAAAAGAATTATTTTATTGCATTTTTCATGCCACTTCAAGTGTGTTTGAATGGTAAATCCTAGAAGCTGGGCTGTCTGTGACCATATCAGCCTTTTGAATTAGCAGCATGCACAGCATGATACATATATGAGATTGTAGGGAAGGAGTGTGTGGCTACACAGTTTTTTAATCGAATATTCTTTTCACATATTAACCTACATGACACTACTTGATTCTCCTATTCAAGAACCAGGTCAAATTTTTTTTTTAAATGCCTGGCATTAAGGTGATAGAAAGTTTGCTTTCAGATTAATGTTCTTTAGCCCATTCTCTGTGCAAGTGCAGTATGTGGAGAGCAAATGCTAAAAACTTGTTCTACATTTCATTAGAGGAAAAGAAGCATCTGCAGCCAGTGCTGGACTGTCAGGGCAGAATACAGAAAAGCTGCTGTGGCCCAGGTGGTTTCTCTCATACAAAAGCTAGAGTTAAATGCTGAGTGAAATGCTCAACAAACCAGAGCAGCCTGGCCTGGCAGCCACAGTGCTGCTCAAGGAGCCCAGAAGTGAGACAAACACAGCTCAAGTGTCATTGCCCTTCTGTGCTGGGATAGAGATCTTGTAAAGCCAGCAAGAGGGAGAGGTGAAAGTAGAGTTGGACAGTGGTGTGCTGGTTTGAGACTAAAAGTGGGTGAGGGAAGCAATAAGGTTGCCTTTTCCTTCTGTCACTCAGCAGATTCACAGAGCTGATCCTGGAGAGAATAATGTGCATAGAGGCACTGGGATATTACAGCACTTAATTCCACTGCCTCCACCACAGACTAATTAAAAACCCTCTGATTCTACCAAACCTCATCCCCTCTATTTTCATTTCCTTTCCAAACAGGAATTCAGTTTAAATTTGACAACCTTTGGGAACTCTGCAATAAATATGACTATTTAAGTTGTTCTCGAGCTTTTTTAAGCTTTCCTCAGAGAAACTATCCACACATTTAGAAACGTGGATGAACTGAGAATTGAAAGCTGAATAGATCTAATTGTTTAAGTTCTCACAACTAAGGGCGGAGAGGAAGCTGGGAAGGAGGAATGAATCCCATTTCTCTCAGAGAAGCTGCCATTGTCTAATGATGCTCATGAGATGAGCCAGCCTGGGGAAGCCCAGTTATGGGAAGAGGCCACACCAGCAGCCCCCACACGCCTGAGGGACCCTGGGCCGAGCCCAGAAGTAGTGGGAGCTCTCAGGTTCTGCAGCAACACAAGGAAGAGAGGTTTGTTTTCTGTGTGCTGGACCTTGTTTGGGTCAGCCTGAAGTGGTCAGCTGTTGGGACCAGGTGACTGATGTTGGTCCTCTCCAACTATAGTTACACTGTTCTATCCTAATTTCCCTGTGTACAGTAGTGCTGTTTGGGGAGTATATGATATTTTCTACAATTGTCTGCCATGCACAGTCTAACACAAACTCATCTGAGGACCTGAAGAAAAAAAAATTGGCTTTGAGTAAGTAGCCTTCAATTTAGGAGATTTGGACCTAAAGATGGATGCTCAGTTCTATGATAAACCTTTCTTATTGTGCTAATGGTGTTAATCAATGTATTAATTAGGTTGCAATGTCTGACCTACAGCTTTTGTGTGTCTGTGGCTTATCTGCCTGTGGCCAATTGTGTCTGAACTGTTCTCCTCTGAATACAAACAGGAAGCTCATGCAGGAGAACTTTCCATTTCATAGCAACAGTCCTGTTTCATTTTCCAAAGAATATGAATAACCTTGCAGGCTCTCCAGATAGTCCCAAAAGCAACCCCAGCAGGAATACCTCTGGATTTTGTGCTGATTCACTTCTGAGGTCATAAAGAAAGTTGAGTTTGGTTGACCACCCTTACTTTCTTTGTTGCCAGATGAAATGATAATAAATGGGTCACCAATGTGATATGCTGAGCAATGCTGAGCAGCAATTACCTTACAGATGCTGGTTCTGCCAAGGAAATTTTACAACTATTATATCAGTTACAGAATAGTCAGTGTACTACAGTTCTGAGTCATTCTACATTAAAAAATGCCCAGCTCTGAAACAAATCTGCAGCACAGAATAAAGCTTGCTATTTGTTTAACCCTATGTCAAAGGCAAGCCAGTGCTGTAGCACAGAAAGCAGACCTCGAGTAGGCATTTGAGGATACTTTACCTTGTTTTCCTCCTTTTGGACAAATTTCTATTTTTAGAAATGCTTTTACTTAGTCATAGGAATTATCTGAGTGCTGGGGAAATTGTTCACAACTGTAACATTCAAGGCTCTTAATTTTGAGCATGCCAGTGAAGGGTATGTGCTCTCTTCCCTTGGCCAGGCTCTTTTTATAACAGCCTCATGAGGATTCACCACCTTGAAAAACAAGCTGGGCAAGGCAGTCACCTCCAGTACCTTTCACTTCCACGGAAGCTTTCTAGACTTTCTAAGGAAAAATGTAAAGTCAAGACTCAGCAGGGCCCACTGGGAATGATTCTCATACTCAACCCTATGCAAACCCACCAACACCCAATGCCCAAACCAGGATTAGCACATGTCTGTGCATTGCTTTTGTCAATTCTCATATTGGAGAGTTCCCCCTCTCCTCCTGGAACTCCCAGGGAGCTGTAAAATAAATATTTCACTAATGAATTGGCCTCTGCCTCAATAAGGAACCTTTTCCTTTGGTGTCTGTCAGCTCTCTAATGTGGTGACATTCTGGGCACCCTTGGCCCAACCCCAGTGTCTCAAAGTGAGAAGCACTAAATACATTTGTCCCAAGGTGAGGAAAATGAAACTTCCCCCAGTCCCTGCCCCCGGGGCAGACCCCGAGGGCACACAGGGTGAAGGTGATGCTGTGAGTGATCCTGAGGGGCTCCCCGTGGTACCCCAGGGTGAGAGCTCAGGCACAGCGGCAGCTCTTGGCTCAGCAATTGTGATCTGCCCAGAGCAGCACATGGAATCTCACTGGGAGAACGGGAGCTCCTAAGAGCAAACTCGTTCCCAGACATGCCCCAGGGGCTGCTGTGCAGTGACCTGGTTTGCCCTCTGTTGTTCCACGTTTGTCCCAGCAGCACCATTTCACAGGCAGCAAGCATTTAAAAATAGCTTCAGATAGGGCTAATTGAAGACAAAACGTTGCTTTCAGCTGCCACTTGGCAACTTTCACCCTTGTGGTGGGTAGGTGGTTTAAAGAGGTAGAAAGCAAATATTTGGATTCTGAAAACACCCTTACTGCATTTTGTTTGTGTATATATGTTTGAATAAATTACCAGCTGAAAGGATGATTAATTCTAGAGAGATGGATACATAGAATGTAAAAAGATCATTTTGTGTTCAAGCCCACTTGTTAATGTAAAGCTGATACTCTCCTGATGGGCCAAAGTAATTTTCCTTATGATTACGAAGAAACTCAAACATGTTTATGTGGAATGAGGACTTGATAATGGTTCTTTTAAGGGAGGAAAAAAGAAAGATAAATTCCAGTGAATTCTGAAATGTTTTTGTGCTGATATTATTTAATATAACCATTCTCATCATGTCTAAGAATAGGATGACAACAGAGGGAGAGAAAAATAAATCTATCAGATTAGTGTAAACATGCTGTGAATCAGTTTCCTGCCCTTGCTCACATGAGGATGGGCACTGGTACAAACAGTCCTTGCTTTATCCCAGGGTTTAGAGCAGGGCACTGTAGGTTCTGGGACAATACAAGTGCTTGGAACCTCTCAAAGGTCAGGACCTTTGCTTGGCCTNTTCACAGCCTGGTTTTCAGAGATGTTTTTTGCAGACAATGCTCACACCATGAACAGTGAGCTGTATAAGAGCATCTCTGTTGAATTTACCCAACAATCAGTGCAGATCAGACTCAGCCCTTGCCTTGTCTTAAATCAGTTCCTAGACAACCTTTGGCAAAACACAAGGTTTTAGATGGTGAGGTTTGCTAATGGAAAAACCAAGCAGATGCTTAACAAGCACCAGGAAGGACCAAAATCCCATTCAGGACAAGTCTTCTATGGGATGAAATTGCAACAGTACAAGTCATTGCTTCCTGTATAAGCAATTGGCTTCAAATTCCACATTACATGGGAGAAACTTGTATTTTAAATGCATCTTCACTTATGCAAATATGCCAGACTGTTGTGTGTAGAGCAGATTAGGGGTAGGGTAAAACTGCCTCAGTGGTCTCACATGAGGATCAAAGGCACACATGCAGAACTGTAAATGGTAAAAATAAAAATCCCACAGACCTGGGTCTTTGGGAGCCAGGAGGGAATCAGCTGCTCCTGCATTGCCACAGACTCCTGAGTCATCAGGTGTGTACAAAAATAGCTTTTATGGGAAAGGCAAAAGCCTCTCCAACTCTTTTTACTTAGCATTTCACACATATTCCTAACCTTTTAGCTGGGGTGATCCTCTATGCTTCATCCATTTTATGGTTTTTAATGAGGTGAAAGTGTTTTTTCTAATTTAAAGATAAATTACTTCCTTATTGCACTTCTTCAGGTGTTAGCTCTAGTTTTGTTTTCTGAAGTTTTCTGGTGCTTGTTTTCAGCTAGGAGAAAAAGTACTTAGGCAGTCTCCTAAATTCAGGAAAAATTTATTATTACAAGAGACTACAAGGTAAAGTTTTGAAAGAATTGACTTCTTAGCTCAGTTTCAGATGGGCAAGTGAGTATGGGACCAAAGGAAAAAAGAATATTTCCTCAGGTCACCTGGAGCTCCCTTGGCCTGTTCCATCCACAAACTCTAAGTAAGTTTTTTTAAAAAAATTAAATAGCTCTCAATCTTAACAGTGAAGACAACTAATTAACAAAGAAAAATCAATTGTTAAGAACAAGTTCTTTTGAAAACAGACTTAAATCCTGAACAGTGTGTCCTATCTCATTGAATCTCATCAGGGTTGCTAATACTGATTTCTTGTAACACTCTAAATGGTAAGTAAGCAGTACAGTAGATCTGCATCATAAAATTTCTGCATTGAATCCTTTACTTGTTTTTTCTCCTAGGAAAAACAACAACAACAAATTAAGTTTTCCAAATGGATTACCTTAGGTTTCTGCACTGAAAAATAAGCAAACCTCCCAGCCTTCATCTTTCATAACATTGCCAGAAACTACATTGCCTGTGTTGTTTCTGCTTATTTTATGAGGGGCTCCTCTGCTGTCCCATTATGACTAAGATCTGAATTTGAAAGACCTGAATGCTTTTTGAAACCTGTTTTGAAAATGCTGAGCCAACCTTGTCTAGCAACCTTTGACATGTAAAGAAGGCTGGTAATTGCCATTTTCATTTCTAAATGTTGCAAATGACATCAAATTTGATAGGATCTACTTTTAGATCTCACTGTAAAAGGCAGACAGTTTCAGAGAATAAATCGATTTTCATCTCCTTTACTTTTGGTTTACACTCCTTCCCCACAGCAAATGTCTAATTACCTCAGATAAACATCTGTAAACATGAGCCTTCCCCTCCATAATCCACCTTCTATGTTCCTGGTTTATACCAAAGTTAATAAACTCAGTCTATTTACCATGCTATTTAAAATAATGCTTTTAATGCTCTATGCAACTCCGTGGTCTTTTACTAGGAGTAAAAAAAAGCATGGGATTAGGGAATGATCATCTTTGATGTGTCTTGGTTCAATAACAGAGACTTCTAACCTAAGAGTCTATGAACAGAAATGCCAGTAAACAGATTTGCAGAAGTGCTTGATCTATTTTCCAAGAGCATTCATTTTCATTTTTATCCTGTTTATCCTTCTGCGTAATAATTCTTCATTCCTGATTTGGAGAGGAGACCCATGCATTATCGTTCAGAATGCCACAAAATTCAATTAAGGGCTGGCAGCAGCACCCCTTCTTGGTTTGTGAATGATTCCAGTGAGAAAAGCAGATGACTTTTCCCATCACAAAGTGTGCTTGCTAATTGTAACAGAGCAGACAGCCTTAAGCTATGCAAGCTATCATTAAACAATAAAGAAATATTAATTAAATGGCTCAAGGGGTAGTCTCATTCAGCCAAAATGATCCTTTGAACGTTTTAGGGACCAAGGATATAAACTAGTGTCACATCTCAGATAATGTAATTCCACATCCACCAGTCTCCAGCCTCTGGAAGCCCAGCTTGCTCCTCCAGCTGGATCCAAACTGCCTTGCAATTGTGCCACCTGTCAGTCAAGTGTCACCATTCTGCTGTCACACTACAACCAGCTTTACCTCAGAGGTGTACAGGCACCTGTCAGCTTGATGGAAGCAGTCTTTATATAATGATAGGATGAAATGTTGATTCTGGTCCTCTGACATTATTATTGTCATTTTTATTATGTTGCTTTTCAAGATGACCAAAAGTTTCCAAGGCAAGTTTTAATTTCTCCTATTTAGAAACCCTGAGCTATTTTTAGGCATCTCGAAAATGCCTCACTTTCCCTCACATATATTTCATGAGAATTTTCTGACTTCTACCCACACAGTACGTAGTCATGCTTTTAATTCTTTACTTCATGACTTGAGGGAGCGAGGCGTGGATTAAATGTTCTATTTAAAAATGCTTTGATACATTTTGTTGAAGCCAAGACAATTCTGTTGGAGTATTATCATGATTTACTTGAGGTAAATCAGCAAATAAATCATGTTGCCCCATAGGGCCACTCAGCTGAGCGTGTGTTTTATAAACAGAGCCCTATAGCAGCAGCAATTGGCACATTTCCTTCAAGTCAGTGAGAGATTACACAGTGAGACAGAGATACTCAGAGAGCTGCTGCTGGTGGTGTCTGAGCCCCTAGGCTTTGTTCAGGCAGCTCCAATCTGAATGGATCACTTCCTAACCAAAGGAAACAACAACAACAAAATCTCTGGAGTGCAATGCGAAGAGTTTTCCATTAATGGCAGCATGAATGTTATTGCAGAGCCGTGTTATGCCAGATGATTGTATGCAGCAGAAGGTAATTTAATTCACCAGAATTTCCCTTTGCTTTCCCCTCCAGGTTAAAAGTCTGATCAGATGCTGGCTCTACATGCAAAATCATTGAGTGAGTGCAGCAGCTCCTGTGAGAGCACAGAGCTGCATCAGCAAGCCCCCACTGCTGGGGGAGCAAGGACTGGGCTGTGGTTCCCCACTGCTTCCTCCAGCCTTCAGCTGGGGGGGAAAGCAGGGCCCAGAGGCAGGAGGAAAAGCTGAGTACAGCTGAGGCTGTTGTGCCCACCGTGTGTGACCTCGCCCTGGGGTGGCCCATCCTGCAGCTGTGACAGCCCTGTGCTGTGAGTGAGGCTGCCAATTCACACCCTCCTTACACCAGGGGCCCCATCACCTGCCTCAGCACCTGCTCTGAGAAAAGAGAGGTTGTGTGCTCGGGTCAGAGCAGCAGTTTCTCAAACTTTTCCCTGAATTTCCTCCCCTCCTTCCTTCTGCTCCCCTAAGAACGAGAGGCTTGTGCTGGGACTGCTTTCCCCATGATGGTCCCAACAGGTTTTCAAACCCAGCCCAGAAGGACCCTTGGCCACAAAGAGCCAAAACTCCTCTGAAGGGAACTGCTTCTCATGCCTGTGCTCAAACAAACCCCGCCTGCTCTGCTGGTTTGAGACTGCCCTTGCCCTTTAGTTCAAAAGCTCCAATCTCTGCCTGGTCAGTGGCTGGGAAACAAACCTGAGAGCAGGTTTACACCAAGGCTGGTGCTATTTCTTGTGCTTGGGCCTGCATCTGAGACAAACTATTTCATTTCTCATCTACTCCAGACATTTAACCCCCTAAGGTTGAGTTTCTGGAGGGAGAAACCTCAGAAAGAGGGTGAGTGCCTACAGAAACTTGCTGAGATATAAAATCTAGCTGCTAGGAATGATTAGAGTTGTGTAAGAGGTCTTTGATGCTTCATGCAAACTTTGTTTATTTGGCATGTGGTGAATGCTTTGGACATGTTCAGATAACCTGGGTCTGAAAGCATTTTAAAGAGCAGGTGTGAACATTCATAAGCAAGGGGGGGTCAAGCCTCTTGCCAGCTTTGTTGCTTCAGTGGATTACAATTCAAGGGTAGAGTCCTTCTTTCCCCAAGGACTGGGCTAAAAATTCTTGACTACTTTCAGAAGTGATCCAAGTCCTTTAAATTGCAGGTAGGAATAGAAGAACAAAAGTGTTTTCACCTGCACACAGTTGAAAGCTAAAAGGGATCTTTAGCAACATACACTTTCTCTCTGTCTTGATCAGGAGCTTCAGAGGAGAATCCAAAGGCCATTTTTCAAGGCTTTCCTCAGGTGTGTGTTGTCTTTTGGAGTGAATTAATCTTTATTGAACCTGATAAAGCTCTGAGAGAAGCTGATTTCTGGTTTACATTCAGCTCCTGTCTGCATTATCAGAAATACTCCTGATGGGTGCCCCACACTCCTGAAGCCTCCAGAGAGATCCAGTGGCTCTCAGCAGCTGCAGATCCTGCTGAGGGCAGTTCCCAGGCTCCCACCCAGAGCTGACAGGGTGACTGGACATGCACAATCAGTTCTAAAGTGAAACCTGACATTTTCCAAAAAGACTTAAGCTACTTGGGATTTTTTGGGGGAATTCCTGTAATGATCTGAGATACCTGTGCTGAATACATGTACTCTGAAAAATGCTTCCTAAAATGACAGATTTCAGAATAATTCTAAGTTATATATTTGGGTAACTACTTCACAAGCTGATTGAGAAATTTTGATGAAAAGCAAATGATTTAAAAAGTCAGAAAAAAAGAGGAAGAACACATGTCTATGTGTTATGGGGCTCTAGTTTGGAAGTAGAGCTGATTGCTAAAGTTACTGGATAACATAAATACTCTCTCAATTTCTTTGCAATTTTGAAGCTACTGCAGCTCCAGTGAAAGTTCCTAATGTTATTTTTCCTCTCTTAACCTAATTAACAAACTGAAAATTTATGTAGTCCTAAACAAAACTGCTTTCTTCTAAGCACTGCAGGAGGAGTTTCTGCTCATGTACCTGCAAAAGCCAACATTCCCCAGCAGCCTGAGCTGCCTCCCCAGGAGAGGAGCACAGAAATTGCCCACCTGAGCCCACCCTCACACAGGATGCAAACTGCTAACAGGAACTCAGGATGGCATCACCCCGATCCATTATTATTATTATTATTATTATTTTAAATGTTGGAGTTGTTTATTTTAGCATATTTACCAGCTGAACATTTAGAAAAGCCCTGATTTAGGGTATATTTTTAAAGAAAAACAGAAAAAGAGCTATCCCTAGATCTTTGGTTTTCATTTCATAAAAACTTTAAGAACTCTTTTAATTAAATTATTTTTTAAAAATTGCTTAAACTTGGAGGAATACTTATTTTTCTTGAATATGATTTTTCAATAATGAATTTTTCAACAGAGTTGTATTAAAACAGGATTACTTGTTAACAAGAACCTGCCACCACTTTCAGAGTGATATTCGAGGGTATTACTGGTACTGTGCTAATGGCTTCACAAGCAGTTAGCTTCTCAAAAACAGATTTAACACATTTCCAAACAGAAAATGTGTGTATTATTTTGTGGCTTAAATCTGTTTTATCATGCTATCACTTCCAAAATACTGAAGGCATAAAACGGTTTATAGTCCAAAAGATAAAGCAGCACAAGCTGCTATGTTGGAATAGAAGAAAGGATCTGAGGAAGTGCTAAAAGCATTATTACAGCTACAGAATGGACTCCTAAATCTTTTATGGAACTTGATCAGTTCCCTTGGAACCACACTGTATTGTTTTCATAAATAAACACCCAAAGTTGCTGTGCACGGTGTTTCTGGGCTATCACACACTGCTTTTGTGCTTTAACAAGACTTGTGCTAAATTGTGAACTACAAATATTCCCATGAAGAGTTCTGTTCCCAGCACGGTGCCCGTGGTTTCAGACCATCCCTCCTGAGATCAGCAGAGCCCTCACAGCCCCAGGCAGGCTCTGCCTGCTCCGTGCTGCAGCTCACAGCCCCACTGGCAGGAGCAGCCAGATTCCCTGACCTTGAATTTGTCCATGGTAATGAGATTTAGGGGATAACTCATCTCCTGCGTTGGTTTCTTTTTACAGGAAGAAGCAGGAGAGAATTTCCCTTCACTTTTATCTGCTCTGCCATTACAACCCCAAAAGCCTCCACACACTGGCCTGTCTTAGCCTGAGTTAAAGGCATCCAGCTCCCTGGGTTATTGCTCAGGATTGTCAGCCAAACCTGGCAGATAAGTTTGCATTTTCTATTTTCAGTAGAACAGTTTAACCTTATGCTAGACCATGATATTCCAGCTCATTTTTTAAATGGAATACTCTTCAGAAGATCAGCTGTCCTCCACTGGCTACAGCTCAACCATTTAAGAAGCACAAAACTCTACATCCTGCAGACTGGAGCCCCCAAAATGCCCTTTTTGTCCAAACTCTTCACACTTGTGTCACATTCACCCTCCTTCCCACTCAGGAAGATTGCAAAACACAGCTTGTCCAGAGTATTCTAATGGCTTGGTTGCAGCTCATGTTGTGTGCTCCCCAGTAAACAACAATCTGAGATTGTTAAACTCGAAGCACTGCTGTTGATAAAAATAAAATTAAAAAAAAGAAAAGGTGACAAACGTGTGAAGATGTGGAAGATGTGAAGATGCACTCTGGAGAACAGTGTGAAATGAAATCACACAAAGGTAGTTTCAGAAATAAAAACTCCTGAAAGGAATTATTGGAGAGTCTATGGAGTCCAAGACACATAAAAAGCATCTAGACTCTAAATATTGAAAAGAAATCTTTTGGTAAGAGAACAAAACATTTTAAGTGCTGCACAGGAAAGAATGGAAATCTGTGCAGTATTATTGTGCATTTTATAATTTTGAATTAGTGACAGAAAGGTAAAAAGAGGAAATTAGTGTAGTTATCTTTTCAGGGCATTGATGAGAGGTATTCTTTGAATGTTCTTCCATGAGTCAGGATACAATACTGAAGTCAAGTAACACAAAACCATCTGCAGCTCACCATTGTGCAGAAAGTGTTTCAGTACAGGAAATAGGACAATTTAACCCATCATCTTTTTCCAGAAGAGAAAACCCATGGCTGTCTACTACAGACCACACAGATTGTGGTGTCTCAGAGAGCAAGGTGTGAACAAATGGAAGGTTTGGCAGTTTTTAGAAAAACATCTGTATAAGCTCTGAATGAGCACTAACCTTGCTGCCAGGGAGTGGCAATAACCACAGCATGCAGCAGCAAATAACTTGTCCCAGAATGGTGTAAATTTGTTAGCCTAAAGCAGAATTACCAATCTCCACCCCTGAAATGCCTCCAGGCTGCTCTGTTGGCCAGAGTTTGAGAACAGCTTGGAGGGAGAGAGGAAAGAACTGTCAGAGCCTGAGGTGCTGCTGTACTGGGATCCAGACCTACATGGAGAAGTTCCTGCTCTTCTCTGAGCCTCCTGCTGTTTACATAGAAAGGATCATTTTCTGTGTCTTGCAGAGGGATTGAGAGATTTGCTGTGAGTCTCAGATGGACTTGAGCCAGAAGCTCAGTACAAAGGCCTGGAAGCTGAACTTCAGTAGCCTAAAACCCAAAGCCATCCTGAACAGGCCAGTGGGTGGATCACAGGACTTGTGACAGAGCTGTGCTGGTCTGAAATGGCAGCTGAGGGAATGTCTGGAGTGACATTTGTGCAGCTGAGTCCCAGCCTAGCACTGGGGTCCTTTCCTTTTCCCTGCAGAGCTAGAGATGCTTTCAGACCTGATTTAATGAGTCAACAGGTTACAGATACAACCTCTGCTCCTTGAGGAGCACCCCCACTGACCACAGCAGGAATCTGCAGGAATTCAGACACAAACCAGAAGTAGTTTCTGTTGTGCCATAGTCTGAACCACTTCTGAACACTCAAGAGACAAGACAGAAAAAATGAGCAGCTGTTTAAAGCATGTGCTGCTGTTAAGGCTCATGAGCTCTACCCATGTAGCAACTCTTAAGGATATACTATAAAGTGGGTTTGAACAGTAACACTGGATATTTCCTTCTCCTGCATGCCACAAAGAGTAAAGTTCATGAAGAGTCTTTCATTAGAAGCCATGCAAAAATGCATTGCTGGTGTCTCATTACATGTTTAGAAGGATTCCTTCATAAGGAAATAAAAAAGAAATAAAACCTTTTGCCCCACTGCTAAAAGGAAAACCCATACTTGTTTCCTGTATGAGTGGAAGGCAAACACTGAAGGAATAAAAGTGAGTATATAGGAATTACCATTGCATGTGCCTTTGCACACTGACAAGGCACAGAAAAAAGAGCTGTGGGGCTGCTGAATCTGAGGTCACTTTTGTTGATATCTGTTGAAAATCACTGTTACATAACTCACACCCCAGCACAGAAGGATGTCAGAGAGCAGCAGCAAAAATACAGCTTTGCAAGATTTGTCTTCACAGATGGTCTAAACTGTACCACAGAGCACAGGACTGTGTGTTCTACAGCATTTTGCAGGTTGTGTATCCTGTGTTCCCAGCTACAGAACTTGGAGATGGATCCTGAAATAATTTCTTAGTGCAAAGTCAGCAAATATAAAACTAGTGAATGAGCCTTGACTCAACAGGACTTTCTCTGAGTGCCAAACCAGCATTTTTGCCAGGACAAGCTGAGATCTACCAGTTCTGATGTGGCATTGCAGATAGCACAGGAAACAAACAAACACTGAAGATCAGTGTTCATCACGGTCAGCTGACAGCTTTTTACTGAGACAGATGTGCTGATTTAGGTTAGGTACATTTGGTTTTGTTTTGGAAAAAATGGGCCTGCATTGCAGCTACATGAAGCCAGCAAAGTCTGAGGGATAATTTATTTTTGAGTAGACCACACATACAGAAAAGTACCTTGCAAAATCTGTGCCACCCTTCATGGTCCTCCACAGACTCATTCTGTTTTCCTCATGGACCTTCCTTTTGCTCACAGATCACCTTCAGGATTTGTGTTTACTTCCTCTACATTGATTTTATCCATGAAGGAGCGTGGCTGCCTTCAGCAGCAGCTGGTTTCTCTCCTCTTCCTCAGCAGATTCCTTGCCATGCTCTCATTCTGATGTGATGCATTATGTCTACTTTGATTGTCTACTGCTCAGAAGTAGTTTTATCTGCAATTCTGTAAATGTAACAGCTCTCACCAGCTAAGAAAAAGAAGAGAAAAATTTACTGGTACCTTTCCAGTAACCCTTAAAAATTCCTTTGGCTTTTGTTTGTGTGCCTACTCCTGGAAAGTGGGGGTGTGAGAGAAAGTTAAAGTCAGTCCATAGTCTACTATGAAAATTAACTTTAATGGGGAAAATAATGTTGCTTACAAACCAAGGAAGCTGCACTGCACGGGAAATAGAGCATGAAAAGGATTTATGCTGTGATGTCAAGATTAGAGAGAATAAGCAACGTGAATTAGCAAGTGGAATGCAAATATTGTACATTCAAGTGTAACTTCAGTGTAATATCAGAGATGTGGGTTCATAAGGAATTAGAGCATCTCTAAAATAGTGTTCAAACTGCTTCTCTCTGCAAACTGGAACCCATGCACTGTGGCTGAGGTGGCCCCAGCCTTCATTGAGCTAGAGCTGATGCTTTCTCCCTACTCTTTATTATCAATATCTATTGCATGGAATTAGGGATTTTGTTTATGCAGATCCATTGCATTTAGGCCAGTGGCTCACTTACAAGAGCATGTGGAGGTGGACTCGCCTTGGCTTTGGACAGAGAGAGCAGCAGCAAAGCAAAGCTGACCCCCAGGTCCCTGTGCAGAGGTGAGAGCTGGGCAGCTCCTCTGGGAGAGGGGCAGGGCCAGGCAGCACCAGCTTGGCTGCCCTGTGCCAGGGGTCAGCAGCTACAGACCATACCCAGCCTTCTGCAATTCTCTCTGCACTGCCCCAGAGCATGAAGGAACCTTTACTATGACATCTTTCAATAGAGATGATTTTTCTAATACACCACTATTTAGTTTTAAAGGGTCCAAGGCCACTTGTCCCTGACTGTGGAACCCAGAGTTATATATATTGTGGTGCACTTACAATAAAACAATTATTTAAGTGATTTTCCGAATCAGGGCCATTATATACTAAGAGCTTTCCATAAATGAAGGGGTTGGACTAGGAATCTCCTGAATGCAGACAAGAAAAATAAGTTTTCTTATGAAAAAAAAGAACAACAAACAAACAGAAACGTAAAGGCTTTACATGTCTTCTGGGCTTGGAGGAAGAGGTATTTCAAAATAGGAGCAAATGTTCAGTTTCCTTCAATTGTGCATGAACAGAGCTTATCTTTCTAAAGGACAGGCTCTGGGTCTTGTCTTTGCCACTCATGTCCCGTGGTAAATTTAAGGATAACTGTCATTACCTCCTCATTACCAGGTTCTCTTGTCTTGATCTGTGAGCTCCAGACTTAAATACAAAAATGAGAGGTTTAGGGCCAACTCCATATAATTGCTTCCTATTTTCCCCCAATTTGCAGGTTTAATGCCACAGAAATTGTCTTCTCTCACCCTTATTACTCGCCCTTTCCCCATTGCAGTGACTGTACTTGTCCCAACAGCTGCCTTCTGTGTACCTTGTGCTTCTCTACTTGACCCAAAATCATCTCACTACTTCATTTTTGGGGGCGTTTCATTGCTTTTCCTTAAGGAAATTAATTCCTTCCTTGTAGAAGAAAGCCAGCTTCTGTTTTCCACTTGAGTACATTTTTGGGTAGAGAGGGGAGGAGGAATGAAGTGGGTGATTTGGGTTTTTAAATCAATGAACTGCCAAACTACAGTACTAGTGCAAAAGGGCAAGTATGTAATTTTCTCAGTAGCAAATATAGTTACATGTATCTAAATCTGAGACATTCATCAGCTCCTTTATAGGATAAGACAGGGCTCAGAAATGATTTTCTGTTTAAGTACGTAAGATCAAACATGTTTGTCATTTTAGCCTTCTCTTTATTCTATCTGATTTCAAGATCTTCAGACAGACTCTTTAGATGTCATTGCTTCAAGCTTCTGCTTTTATCACATTAACCACTCTTCATGAGCTTTTACACATCAAAATGTGTTTGGATACATTGTTGAAGAGAGTGTACTTGTGAAGACTTCAATAAAAAGTTAGAGAATCTGTGCCTGAAACTTTGTACAAACACACTTAAAGGAAATAAAAACATTGAAACACAACTGAAACCCCAGACAAAAATCCACAATGCTTCACTCGCATTTTGTTTTTTCAAGAAGAAAAAGGATGTTTTCCTTATGCTTGAATACAGCTTTGTGTGCAAAACCCCAGACATGGTGAGCCATCTTGTGCCTGTCATATCCTTGTGTTTGCAGAGCTTAATACTTCTGTGGTTTTGAATTCTTCCTGCTCTACAAGGAGGAGTGTTACACCAAACTCTGTAATTAGGAACACCTGCATTTTCTAATTAATTGTCTAGGCCTTTATTGAGCCACATCTTCAGGTGTGTGTGGATTCTGCTTCTATTCAAGTTTTTGACTGAGAAAATTCAAACTGAGGAGAGGCTTTGCCCTTGGGGTCCTTTGGCCATTTCCTCGCTGGCTGCCATCACTGGTGCGTCACCAGCAAATTGCAATTAACTCTAATGATTAATGTGGGACAGCAACAACACAAACCTGGCACTGAAGCTCTCTCATCCCTCCCACGTGCAGGTTTGGGCTCACCTCTGGCACAAGGGTGTGTTTGTACTGGGGAGAGACTGGTCCCAGGCACTGCAGCAGTGTGGGATGACAAGGGGACACTTAGCAAGTGTCTCAGACTGGCAGCTTTCTTAGTTTCAGACTCAGTCATTTTTGAGAGAAGGCTGCTGCTTTTGCCACAGCTGCTTGCAGTTGCACTGAAGGACTGCTGGAAAGAAACTCCAGGAGCGTTCCAGGACATGTTTGTGCACACACAGGTAGACTGAGGATAACAAGCTGGCCAGACTCCTGGGTTCTGTCATTGTGGTGGGGAACTGGACCACCAGGATTTGCTACAAGATAAACTTCCTCTCTTCCATCAGCATCCCTGGGGAGTTGGAATCTCACTGAAGCATACACCATGACACTTATGGTAAATAAGATAAAGCCCAGTCACTATATTCACATCACCAGGTCTAAGGGTCAAATGCACCCAGCTTGCTCCTGCATTTCCCTCAGAATAACTGAAGCTTTAATTGAAAATTATCAACTCTATTTTCTCAAATTAAAAAAAGACCAACTCGAAACAATTAGAAAAGAATACTCACACATATCTGGTCATCTCCCAAGTTCTGCTGTGCACCTTGTCACTCAGAGGAGGGAGGCCACTTGCAAGTGGCTGAGTGGAATTTGTAAATACAACTACAGGAGTACCCAAAATGGACAGCCATCAGCCTCCCTGTTAGAAAGGTGCATCTCTTACATCTTTGGCAAAGATTTTCCTCCCTATTGTGTGAGTGCCTGAGAAGCACACCACCCCTGCTCTCAGCTGAGTGCAGCTGCACAGCTCACACCTCCCAAGCTCTATTTTCAGAGCGTGTTGCCTGAGGAAGTATAGAGCAGAGGTGTTATTAATCACTAGGAGCAGTTTTCCCTCAGCCATTTCAAATTTTCAATTGCAGAGGGTCCCATAATGTCTCAGCTGTTAGCAATCAAGTCCCAAAATGACCAATTCACAGTCCTAATCAGTTCTGAAATTAAACACCCCTGCCTACATCTCATCCCTCAGAAATAAGACTAAAACCACTATTTGTCAAAAGTCTAACAAAAACACCTCACACTCTCAAACTCATGCAGTGTGAAGATAATGAGCAGTACTCTGTTTTTTTAGTTTAATCATTGATGTCCCTTAGATATAATTGCATAGAAAAGAAAAATCTTGTATTTAAAATATTGCCATAAATGAGACCCAAAGGAAACATTTTTTTTTCTTAATAAAATGCAGGAAATCCTTGAACTCAGAAGACCTAAATGGTAAATTCAATTGTCTTCCATTTTCATGCTATGTAGAGAAGACTTGGAGCTTGAAATGTCATGTTTTTTCAACTCCTCTTCCTTGTTAATTTGATAGGTTAATTATGTGACATATATGAAGCACCTAGGACTAATGAAAAATTATTAGTGTTTGACACACTCTGTTGATGTACACAGGGATAGATTTGTAGTTAGAAAAAAAAAAAAGCCATTCAGGGGCTTCACAGATAGGGCACTTGGCATGCATGGGAAAAGCACAGTAGCATTCTTTTTGAGAGCTGTTTTCTAGTAAGTTTTAAGCCTTGATTTACCAAAACAAGGAATGTTCAATGCAGGCTGTTACTGTTTAAAAAGGAGTAGTTCCTGATAACCTGGTTCCTTGATTCCCAGACTGGGGAGGAGTGAGGTGCAGGTGAGCCCCTGGGACAGGGTGAGAGGCCAGCAGGCAGTGCAGCATGAGTGTGCACACCTGCTCATCACCAGGGCTCAGGTTTGTCCACAGCTGCTCACAAGAGCAATGCCAAACTGCTTCTGGAAAGAGCTTAGAGCAGATCCCTGGGAGTTTTGGAGTTAGGAATCAACTGAAGTAAAGGTCTGTGTGAGTGAAGAGGGAGTTGTGGTGCCACCAATTCTGTCAGTGACAGCCTGCTGATAACAGTTCTGCACTCTGGCACTGGGGACAGCTTCTGGGCTATATTAGATCACTTGCCTTTTCTTGATCTTTTTTTTTTAGATTTAAATGTTTTTAGGCTCTGAAAAGTCTGTCTCGGTGATGTGTAATCCCAGTTAGTTTATGAATAAAAGGTGACTTTTATGTGTGTGTGTGCACCAGAGGTTTTGTCTGTGCTGGCCCAGAAACTCCACCTTTGTGATTTGCTGACATCGGCAATGTCTCTGTCCCCCATCCTGCCTCTGCTGCCAAGGGCTACCCCAGCAGGGACACAGCTGACACTGGTGTGTCCATGTGGCCACCCAAGGCAGCTGGTGACCCACCTGAGCAGTTCAAAATCACCTTCACTTACACCTTCTTATGAAGAGTCATATGCCCATTCGAAAAGGGGAGGAGGAAAAGGAAAATGGAGAGCAAATAAGTTGCAGTAACATACAATAAAATTGTTACCTTCCAAAGGAGGTGTGTGACATCCAGCATGACTAAAGGTATTACTTCCTTAAAGAAGGCTAGGCTTGAATATCTTTCATTGAGTTTTGTAAAAGATTAAATGCTAATAATCAGATCAAATGTGGGTGTATGAGATGAGGCTGGGAAATTGCTTGCCAGACTGAACAAAGAGGAGGACAGCAGTAAAGTTATTAGCTCAATTAAGGAGAAAGATGGTTTGATGAAAACCTATACTCACAGAAATAAATCAGATATTTAGAATATTAAAAACCCCACCAACTTAAATCTGTGGACAGCTTTTTTCTGACATCCTCTATGCCAGTGTAATCTAAAGATTTCTGTGTTTGTGAATGGGTATTACAAGAAGTTGTCTGCAAGAAATAAATATAATAGCATTTAACAGCCTTTCAGTATTTTACAGAGTTACTCAAATGGATCTCACAGATGGGAAATTACTGTTATCCCTGCTTTTTATGGACAGGAAGGGACAACACTCATGGCTGCAGCTTTCCCTGCTCTAGCCTGCATCCCTCAGGCTCAGGGCAGTTCATGGCTCTCCTGGTGCTCGTCCCCTCGTGGGCCAGCTGTGAGGCCATGAACTCTGCTTTCAAGATTGATTTCAATGCTGCAGCATTAAAGCAGCCTTTTAGGTACCAGTGATCCCCAGTGCAAGATATTGGTAGATTTTTATGAAGCATTTTCTTACATCCCAGTCTGTTAACTTTTCATTAATTCAGGGATATCTCTAGAAACATAAAATGTGTAACAGTGGATTGCCTACGTGATAACTAAAAAAGAAAAGAAAATAACTGTCTTAAACTCTAGAGACCCTCACTAATTGACCTGACATGCTTATTAAGCAGTTTTGATCAGAAATAATTAACATAATCCAGCTAGACCCATTAGAGCTCAGTAAAGGAAAAAAAAAAAAAGAAATTGGAACATTGTGGAAGCTTCAATTTGAAGAGCATCATTTGCAATATGAAATACCAGCTGATTCAGCAAACAAGAAGAAGTTCAGGAAACAAGTTGCAACCCCTGACCCAAGGAAATTGTAGATAAACTGAAAAGCCATGACAAGACATTTTCTTCATGGCAGACATGCAGAAGACCTTCAAAACTTATTATCACCTCTAGAAGAGATGGGCAGAAGACAGAGTAGTTTAACTGGTGCAGCCGCACTAAGAGAATAATCTTAGTGTTGGTTCCACACCAGAGGGCTGTGGATGGGTGAGAAAAACAACTTGTGGGATGTCTGCTTTGGAAATTCACCCTTGAGGGACACTATTATTAATTACTGTTTGTTGTTTCCACTGCAGAAGACTGGAGACCTCAACTCTCACCATCCCAGAGGCAAAGGAAGAGTGTCACAGTGGGACACTCAAGGACACACACGGACACTCTCTTGAGAAGGTTAAAAACTATTTATTAAAACATTTGACTCCAAATTTATAGTATTTCCACACAGACCAGGGATTGGAGAAGAAGGCTGACATCTCTTCCATCCTGTTGGTCAAGACAGCTGCCCATCAATTGTTTTTCACACCACGAGAAAGTGTGGAAACAACCTCATCTTATCAAAACAGACTTCTGATAACAACACTCGTGTGTGTGAGAAAGAACTAAGAACTGTGAAAAACATCGAGTTAAAAAGTGCCTCAGAAAACTTGGAAAAATCAGGGCGACAGAAGAGAGAACTCTACTAAGAGACTTAACAGTGAGTGCACACACAGGAAAAGGTGCTTTCATTAAACACCCCCATGACCTCTCCTGAGGAGTCTGAGTTCCTGTTTTCAGCTGCAAGGTGGAATGGCCTGTCCTGGGCACACCATCCCCAGCTTCCCACTCCAGACAATCCCCACCCAGGTGGTGCTGCTGAACCCTGTCCCAGCGTGCCCCTTCCTGAGCCACTTTCTCTGGCTGACCACACGGCACTGCCAAGGAACACCTGGATGCATTAGCAGGAGGAATGTCAAGCTCCTGTGACAAGGAATTGTACAGATTTAATTTTCTTCTGGCAGAAAGTTGTCTTGAGAATTTGAGCAGGTGCTCAGTATGTCTGAACTCAGAACAAGTATTTTGGTCATTAGATTTGAGATAATATGATCCCAGGGAGAACACTTAGTAAAATAGTGTATGAAAACCTTTTTAAATGGAAGTGTCCTGCTACAGAATATCACATTTATAATGGCCTATTTCAGACTTTAACTAATGTCAAGGGGGTTGTCTTCCTGATTCTTCAGGTTTTTCTGAGGCACTTTCTAGCTTGTTTTCACAGCTTTTAGATCTTTCTCACACACATAGGTGTTGTTATCAGAAGTCTGTTTTGATAAGATAAGGTTGTTCACACACTTTCTCTTGGTGTGAGAAACAACTGATGGGCAGTTGTCTTGACCAACAGGATGGGAGAGGTGTCAGCCTTCTTCTCCAATCCCTGGTCTGTGTGGAAATACTATAAATACAGAGTCAGATGTTTTAATAAATAGCTCTTCAGCCTTCTTAAGAGAAAGTGTCTGTGTGTGTCCTTGCGTGTCCCACAGTGACAGGGGTTGATTAGAGGTTTTGTGCTTTTGTTTGTCCCACTCATACCTGTTTTCTCAGACAGGTGTGTTCCTGTCTGTAACACAGGAAGTTGTCAGACCCTGTAGGAAACTGAAAATCTCAGCTATTTAAGCTGCTGTCTTGATACTTCATCTTCTCTTAGTGGCACCAGAAAACTAAGTCCTTTATGCACTTAAATAAACAGCTTGAAAATCTCAAACTTCTTGTGAACATGAAATATTCAAGAAAATTTTTTTCATCTCAAACCCTGATGCACACTTTGCATTCTTGCACATCCCCAAAATTCCTGTCATCTCAGGGAATGTGGATTTCAAGGCTTGGATTTAGTTAGACTGACTAATTACTTGTGTTGTAATGATCACCCTGCTTAATTTATCACTTCTTTGAACATTTAATTAGCCAACAGTGCAAGACAATTTAGTTCTGAATTAGGATAAATTAAAATGCTAGCTTTGCAGCTTTAAGGATATGTGAGCTACCACCAATTGCTGCTATGAAAACATTCAACAAGGCAGAGAGAGGAATGCAAAGATCTCAGCCAGGTTAATGATTCTGAAGTAACAGCCTTTGAAAAGCTGACTGTGAAATGAGTCTGTTCAATCACATATCAATCTACCTATGATGAAAGATAAACACAAGAAGATGAAAATGGCAATTTCCTCCTCCTCCAGGCTCAGCTTCAGCTCCTTCCAGTGCAGGAGGCTCCTCAGGGCCCCACAGCTCCACCTGTGCAATTGGAGTCCCAGTTCAATCCCTGTGCACATCCATTTGGGCCAAGGTCACTTGTTCTCCTGCAAACAAAGCTGTAGTTCTTATATCTATGAATTCTGAAACTGCTTTGGAACTGCCCTGGTATCTGACAGTTAAATGTTGTCAAGCTGATAGAGAATAATAAACCTGAATATAGAACTTTAATGGGAAAAATGGGCAGTGGAGATGGTTTAAGATTAGTAATCCATGAACAAGGCAGTGTGCAGATACCCAAACTGCTTCCTTCATGTGTGCTGCCATTTGGCTTCCATGACTAAGCCATTGTAATAAACTGAAAAGGATCATGGATAACACTTTTAAAAGTTCTAAAGAATCACAAGTCTAATTCTTGCAGGTTTTCTGAGAGTCTCATTCTCACCCTTCCACCTGCAGCACACATTCAGGTGCCTTCATATATTTTTATCCTTACTATGGAAGAGATGAGACTCTTGATATCTTTACATGTCTTGATATCTTGGTCAAAGCCACAAAAGGAAAATTGACTGTCCAAATCCTTGGGCTGTTTTGACCTCTGAGAGTCTTTGCTCTTGAGGTGTTTGTTGAAAATGTGGGTATACATTGTTTGTGGAACAGAGAAGAGGACCAGTGAATCCATTTCTTTCTTGTCTAATGAATATAACTCTGCAATTGCAACCACCAGTGAGATGCAAATGCATTCAGCATCTCCAAAAGAGCTCTGAGAGATGCCCACATACGTCAGTATCAGACATCTACTGATACAGAAACCAGGGGTGGCAAGCAGAAATACCAGTTTAGTTCCAAATGATTCCAACTACACTTTTCAATGGTGTATTTAGTGCTAATTAGTCCATTTTGAATTGTTTGCCCAAACTATACAATAATCCCATTTCTTAAAAAAGCTTCAATTAAAGAAGAGAGAAAAACTTCCCAACAGAAAGCTATCTGCACACTTATTATATCTGCACACCCCGTATATGTACACTGTATAATCAGGAATGCTCAAATTAGAGATGAAATTACAGCTTTTCCGTTACCATGAGAACAGCAACATTTCTCACAGCCTGTTAAAATTATTAACTCAAGTAGCTTATATCTTTTAAAACTTCATTATTATTTATCTAGGGTTGTACAAGCTTTGGCTGTGCCCACACCAGCCAGCATTAATCACATCTCAAGTGAACTACTGCCAACATGGAGAGAGCCCTCACCATTTTTTGCCAGCCACTGTAATTAGCTTTTATCCTTCTGTTGTCTTTTTTTTTATTATTTTTTTTTTCCTAGTAGCCATGTGTGGACATTTCAGCAGAAACTGCTACAATGAAAAGAAGCCAGAAAAGCTTACAGGACTCTTACAGGCTGTGCTGCCCAGCAGTGAGCGAGTTCAGTGGTGGTCTGAGTCCAGCTGTGTGGGGCAGAGCAATGATGGTGGGAGCCCCAAAGCCTGTCCTTGCAGCCAGGACAAGCCCAGGTCTCAGTGAAGGCAGGGTCCCCCCAGAGCCCGAGGTTGCCATGGCAATGGGAGGGAGGCCAGCCTTGCTCCAGCAGGACCAGGGCTGTGTGTTCTCCCATCTGGTGGTGACTGGATCCTCTGAGGCACAGCCTGCCCCATCCTGTCCTTCCCTCCTCAGCAGCAGTTGGAGCAGTTTGCTTGCAGCAGGGACAGGGCGAGGAAAAGCTGCTGTGAGTGTTTGGCTCAGTGCAGAGGAGATTAACAGCAGGAGTGGGGTCTGAACCAGAGCTCCTGCTGGCAGCAGAGCTGGCCTGATTCCTGCTGCACTTCACGTGCTCTACGTGTCCTAGAGGCTCAAAGGAGATGGAGGGGACATTTGGAAAAATGGAGGATTCCAGCTGCCTTGCTACCCGCTGACACAGGAGTCACTGTAGCTGCTGGGCAATCCATCATCTCTGGCTCCCTCCTAGCTGCCAGCTTTCAGGTTATTCCAGGAAAAGGGGACTCATTTGGCCATGTGTCAACAGGAAACACAGGTGAATTCCAGTTTCAGTCTGCTCAGCTTAGAGGTGTTTCAGATTTTCTTCATGACATGCTCATCATTAGACTCCTGCTGCCATCCCAGAGCAGGACAGACAGAAGTTTTAGGATTTCAGAAGTCAAATTCACAGAATCCCTTGACGATTCTGTTTCTCTTTTTTGTTTAATTGCTACTTAGATACAAACAGGCTTTAGGGCCTTAAGATGAGCTGTGTTGCCTCCTTTGGTTTCCAGCTGTGACAGACCAGCTCAGAGACTGGCACAAGCCCAGGAAGGGAAGTGAGTGAGTGGCATCACACCTTGGGACACCTGAGCAGCCTCCAGGACCCCTGTGGCTCTGCAGGGGGATCACCATACACGTGCAAAGGCTGGGGCACACACTATAGTTTTGCACTCTGCAAGTGCAGTATGAATAAGAATCATCCTGGATTCCTGTTCTTTCTTCCTTGCTTTTCTGGGGATGAAAATACTCCCTGTAGAGAGGCCCTGCCCTTCCCTTGTCAGTTTTCAGACTCTTGGGGGCTTTGTGCCCCATGTCTGTGCAGCAGGCTCTTTTCCAGGAGCTGAGCTGGAGGCCACACTCACCTGTCCTGCTCCCAGAACAACCCTGGTGCTTGTAAATCACAGAGGTTAGTGCAAACAGCTCAGAGGTGTTTGCCAATAAATCTTTGCAACCACATCGTTTTAGTTTTGCTTGAGTCCTTACATGGTACAAAATATTTCCAGAGGGAAAAGGACTTTATGATTGGAGAGCAGCCCTTTAACTAACCCTCACTGTGACCCATTTTTAAGTAAGCTCAGGCATGAGGCAGGCAGGCAGAGCGGTTCCAGCACAGCCAGGTTATTACAATCTGTCCCCCAACCATATAAATTTGATGTGTGCACTTGACATGCATTTTACCCGTTTGAAAGGGGCCCAGTGTGTTTTCTGCAGCAGTCACAACTTAGTAAACTAAGCTGCCACTTCTCAACACTACTGGAATTGCTAGTTTTTCAACAACTTTGTATTACCTTGCTATCAACTGGATTTTTGGTTACTTATAATCCCAAAATTTCTTCATATCCAGTGCTTCCAGTTTTGCTGCCTCATCTTCTAAAGACTCTAAGGCTTTTGTGATCAGTAGCCACTTATTGTTTTGAAAATAGAAGTAGGATAATGAAGATATGTTCATACTAACTACGAAGGTAAAGATAAGATAAAAGAGGAATATCTCAATAGATGAAAATAGTTTTGAAGACAAGGAATGCCCATGAATTCAGGGGAAAATAATAAGATTCCAGAGATAAAGTAAACTATAACAATCTTTATGATAATGGGAGAGGAACACATTAAGAATTTTATTAGCAAGAACTACAAAAATTAGCTCTCTCCAATTTCATCTTAGAATCAGTGAACATTTTGTTTCCATAATAAAAACAGCAATGAAAAGAAAATTGGACACAGGGCATTACACTTTTTCCTCTGGAGGGGAAGATGATTTCTCCTCTCTGAGGAGTAATTTGGACAATGAGGGCTGTAACTCTGTGGGACACGGTGCAGGTCACAGGGCTGCCATCTCACCCACAGGTGCCTCCACTTCCCAGATCCCACTGCATTCGATGAGCACAGTCCTGGGTGGGACCCATCTCCCCAGGCAGTCACCCCAGAACAGAATCAGCAATTCACTGACAGATGAAGGGGAAATTTTTCCTTTTTTCCTTTTCTGCACAGTGACTACAAATGAACCAGGGCAGAGCTTGTACCCACAGGGTTTTCTGGAGCAGGACCTCCTGAGAGATGCTGACACTGCCTGGCCTGAGCAGGCCATGAAACACCCCAGGACAATAGACACAGTACCTTGAGCTCAGGGAGAAAAAAGCTGGGCCACACTGAAACTGCAGTGAGAGGCTTCTGGTGGCCTCCTGCCTGCCTGCTTTAATAATCAGATAAGGACTTGAGGATTGCACAGCAAAAAGACTCACTGGAGTCCAAGAGAGTGAAAAAATCCTAAAAGCAGAGCCACTGGTAGACTTGCAGGAAGCAGAAATCATCTGGGAACAGCTTTGGATATGTTCCTGGAGCAGAGGGAAGAAATTCAGCTTGACTGAGTCATAGGTTCAGCCTAAAGAACCAATGTTTGGCACTCTGGGTTGTGGCTCAGTTACTGAAGCCATTTTCTTAATCTCTGAGAGCAAGTGTAAGTACTACAAAGCATTTGGTGCAAGAACAGCTTCATCAATCAGAAAAAAACTGGGAGAGAATTAAAAAATTTACTGTCAATTTAACATTAACTTGAATTCACACTCCTGAGGTTTTGCAACAAGACAATCACCACCTGGAGCTGCAAGACTGTAGCTGTGATACGCTTCAGGGCTGGAAATTCCTACATCTTTACTTTTTTAAAAATACATTTCAGCAATCCACATCAGCTGCATCATCCCTTCTTAGCACCATCCTACAGATGTGGAACTTGAAATTCATGAATGCCTCATTGCCAGAGCCCAGATTTGTTTCCAGTTGGCTACTGAAGCCTCACTCTCTGGGATACTTTCTCCCATCTCAATAAAATGTTCCTCACAGTTCAAGACCAAAATGCACTCCCTTGTAATGATCATTATGCTGCATTTTGAAGCCCATTGATCCCTTCTCAGGAGCCATTTGTAATACCATAACTTTGCTCACTCACTCACTGTAAAAAAAATTAACTGTTTCCAATATAGAATCCTGCAAGAGTAGGTTGTGTGCAGGGATTGCTCCAACTGCCTTGCCAATGAGTTGAAACACTTTTTGCTAGGGCCATTAAGCAGACTGGGGGAACATTCAGGTATGTTTAATGCTCAGGAAATAAGTGAAATTGAATTCCAGGGACTGGAGAGAAAACAAGTAAAATTAGAAAGATTGATGAAATGAACAAGTGAAAATGTGCATATGTAGCTAAAGAATCTGAGTTTGTAAAACATGACTTTGGAATTTTTTGCAAGCTTAAGATGCAGGAGTCTCATCCTGGATCAGTTTATCTACTCAGTTATCTTGATATAAGCACTAGCTCTAAACTGGGGCCACTACAGCTCCTGCAGAGCTCAGTCAACCAAAAGGACACATTTAAGGGTACAAGTTAACTGAATTCCTGAATTCACAGCCCTGAAGAGTTAACTGAACACAGCTTCTTTGCATTGTGGAGGCTCAGTCACTGCCCAGGGTATTAGTTTGGATGTGGTAGGTACTCGGTGTTGTGAGTACTCCAAGCTGATGTTGAACTAGGTCAGTTGATAAAGACTGGTTTCCTGTTCAAATGTGAGCAGTGAGTTCTGTGGGTTTCTGCAGTGAGGCATGAGACAAACTGATTGACTTCTAAGCCACTCCAGGGCCATGCCCTCCATACTCCTTCCCTTTCACTGCTCTCCTTCCCTTCCAAATAGGGAGGAAGACCTCACAACTATTTGTGGAATAACAGCAGCTGTGGCAGCTGATCCCAGAGAAGGATGTCCTCCTTCAAGTGTTCCTGCCAGCATCTCATGATGCTTCAGTGCTATGTGTTGGGTGAAGGCCAGTGAATTTCTCCTCAGGCTGCTCTGTGATGTCCAAGAGTAGTAGAGCCCACTTGCCCCCTTCCTGTGCCTCCAAACCCAGTCCGCAGCACTGGAAAACCTTTCATGGTAACCAGAAAGGTTAACCATCCTCTCTTCTCATTTTGGAGCCTTCAGCCTTTTAAAGAAGTCACAGTCATACGTGGCTGCCATTCCTTTGAATCATTCAGCTGCCATGGATCTCATTTATTGCCCTTGGTTATGAGCCCACTCTCCTCACCAGGCAGTAAATAAAGGCTTTTGACTTTAAACACAGCTCAGATATGTCATGACTGCAAACAGCCTGCTGCTCTCTCAACATGTTTATCTAATGTCTGCTGGAGTAAGAACAGGGAGCAGGGGAGCAGATGGTGCAGCACTCTCAGCGCAGAGTACAGGCTATGGATACAATATGTAAACAGCCAGTATTTTCTAATGCAACACTATAATTACTGTGGAGAGGATTTTATTTTTAAACTGCAGCTTAAATAAGATGATTGCTTCAGACCGCATAGGCTCAAGTGCAGCTGGAGTGATGGCAAGCTTTTTCTCCAGACAGGAGGGAGAATCCCAAATATACGGGCTAAGATGAGCAGGAATGTGGGACAAAAGAGAGAAGAAATAAGAGAAAAGGGATTTCCAGTACAACCTATGATTGAAGTGTCCTCTCAAGGACAAAATGTTTTACCTCCTCCTTAGAAACATATTGGAGTGGTGGGAGAGGGCTGATGTACTTTGGAAAGAGTATCAGTTGAAACTGCTCAAAAAAGGGAAGGAACGTAAAGGGAAACTGCAAAACAACTTAGAAAAACTCAAGGCAGAGGTGAGGTCTTTCTGGGGGAAGGGAACTGCTGCAAGTAAAGGTCAGCACTTGGTCCAGGTGGTGAGCAGCTAGTAACCAGTTGTTGCTCCATCATCCAAATACTTGCCTCTTTCCCCTCACATGACATGCGTTATTCAGTAGGAGCAGAGTTTCAAAGACCTAATTAATCCTTGCAATTAAGTTTTCAGCACTTAATTCTAGGTAAAGTGTGGTATTTTAGTCTGGTTTAATAAATAGCCTGTGTCACTTATCTCCGTCTCTCCTGCAGAATCTCTGAAAAATTAAATTGAGCATGATGAAATTTGTTGATTGAGAAGGTTTCCTTCAGAAGCACTCTCAGAAAATGAGGCAGTAGCACAAGAAGGTGTATATCCCTTTGAAATGGGACTGGGGAGCACCAGTCATTTTGGTATAAAAGGGACAGAGCTGGGGAAAATAAGAGGTTGGGCCATTTTTCAGTCCTCCCAGTGTAGAGCAGAGAGAGTGAAGGTGCTGTGCTGGCTCATGGGTTCTGTGCAGGGAGATAAAACAGGCTGCCCTCGCCCCAAGGGCTCAGCCCCAAGGGCCAGCCTGTGCAGTCAGGAGCCACAACACCCCGTGTCCTGTGATCCATCGAGGGCCAGGGCCTGCATTTAGGCAAGAAGCAACCAAAATAGCAGCAGGAGTGATGCAATCTAAGAGTGGTGGCTCAGCAGAGGAGCCACAGCATTGCCCTCCAATAGTCACTCCTGCCAGGCACTTGGAAAGCATTTTCCTTCTTCACCGATCTGAAGCTTTTGAAATTAATATGCACTTTCTATTTCCCCTTCCATCCTGAGATATAAGCAAAAGAATACTTAGTGATAATGAGTACTACTGCTAATTTTGCACTGTCTTTGGTTATTTACTTTCTACTTGTCCTCGTTTTCTCCATTTATATAGTGCAGCTTCTACCTACATCACAAGAGCTTTGAAAGGAAAAAAGGGATTTATATTTGTCATGGTAGTAATACCTTTTGCAGCATATATAAATAATTTTCACAGTGAATATTCAGGCCTGTATCTGGCAGATTTTGACTAACAGTTTTTTTAAAACAAAAATGTATAAAAAACTACAGAACATTTGAAAATAAGTGACTTCTCTCAGGAACATGGGGTAATTCTTGGGGCTGTCCTGTGCAGGGCTAGGACTTGAACTTCAATGATCCTTGTGTGTCCTTTCCAGTTCAAGATATTCTATGATTCTATGATTCCATTTTCTAACAGAAAATACTTGTAAGTCCAAAATGTTTTTACAGTCACAGGCTGTACATAATATGGCAGATGTCTATTGAAAAACAATCCTAAGAAGTTGTTAATAATAACAATTATTAACATATTTCCACGTTAAAAATAATAATGTTATTATCCATTTATTTCTTGCATGTTCTTGTAAAGTTAGAAAGCCAAAGCCCTGTGAACAGGAAGCAGAAGAGATCTCTGTTGGTGCTTGACTGAGCAGGGGCAGGAGAATGATTCAAAAGTAGGAGCCCAGCAGGACAGGGAGGACAAGGGCACTTGGCTGGACCACACAGGTCCTGCCTGCAGGAAAAGAGCAGGGATATTTTTATTGAAATTATATGCTCTCTTCAACCTTAAAATAGTATTTGCACCAGTCCTTCTGAATGTGGCCAGGAGAACAAAGGTTATGTTACCTGAGCAGTGTGGCATGTGTGATCAGAGACAGCAAACTGCTGAAATACTGTGAAAGAGACCCACAGGAAACACATTTGTTTTGGTTATAGGGACTTTAAGGCCAGGTTAAGGAGATTTTAGGCTGCTGTTGCTTTTCCAGAAGAGCTAAACCATTAGCAGAAGGTGCTGAATATCTCCTCCAGAAACGTCTCCTCCATCAGTAGCAAGCTTGGTGCTATCGCAGCTTCTGCAGCAGTAACAATCCTAGCCAGCTGAGGCTGAGGGTGGTGCTGGGTGCAGGAGCTCCTCTCCAGCACAAACCAGCAGCAGCTGTGGCAAGGAGGGCAGTGCAGAGCCTGCAGACCCCTCCAGGGCCAGATGGTGCCCGCTGATCCACAGGGATCCAGTGTACTGTCCTCAGCTCCAGTGCATGACTGAACACAGCTGTGCTGCCCTAGGGGCTCTCTCCAGTGCCTTACACTTGTTTGAACCCCACGTGTAAAGCCAGTGCTTGGTAAAAATGCTTTGAGAAAGCAGCATTATTCATTCCTGAATATTCTGGAAGAACAATTGAAGTTCCCAGGACAGCGACTGAAAGCTTGAGCCTTAAAAATGCAGTAACTTGATCTCCCCAAGAAAACAGGCCTCGGTGAGCTCATGGTCACCTACCACCAAGCCAGAAGAACCCTCCAGGAACTTAGGAACCTGGTATTTTTACACAGAAATAGAAAAATCACATTCCTAGAAATTTGTGGCCATTAGTATCTAGCTAAGGTAGGAACCCAAAAAAGCACCTCTGTCAGGGAAAAGGCAAGTGGGTTTCAGGTGTTCATACCCTGCCTAGTGGTCCCTGGCTGGCCTCTCTTCCTCAGTATGGCTCTCACAAAGGAGGCTGCAACCACTCTGTGTAGTAAAAAAGAAAAAAAGAACAAAAATCTCAACTTCATAGGAAGCTTGACTTCATTAGCTGTGTTGTTCATAGAACAACTTGGTGTTTTTAGAACACTATAAATCAAAGCTTTTGGTTTTAGTGCCAGAACAAATGGTTGAAGCAGCTGGAAATTTCTGAAAATATTAATAGTGGTAGTAATAAAGCACAGAAGGCTTACTCTGTGTTTAGTTCTTGTTCTAATGAGTTCTGAGTAGAAAAGAATATTTTAATCATGACATATTTTAAAAGCAGTTCATAGGTGTTAAATTTTTGTTGTTATTATACTTCTCTAAAGTCCTGAATCATTCAGGGGAAAACCAAAATCCATCTTGTATTTCCCCCACTGACTCCCAACAATTCAGGGCTGAGCTATCACATACTTTAGAATGAGGCTATTTGTTGAAAGCCTTTGTACACAGTCAGCTGGCAAGCCATGTCTGTCAATAGTAGGTCCCAGTCATCTGTGTGACCTGTGTGACCCAAATCAACAGCAAAACACTAATTAAAGTTGAGAGACTTGATTGAGCTAAGGCTGACAACTCTGTATTCAAAGAAATACTGAAGGTTCCTGATGTTTTTATGTATTATAAAAATGAAATGCCCTTTTCCTGACTTTTTGCAGCCCAAGTAGGTAATAATCTGCAGTGTTTTGTTTTGCCATCCTTATCTCAAAGAGAGAATGATCTCTGACCCTGCTCACGGGAGCTGGGGCTCCTCCACTGCCCCATCCCAAGGCTGAAAACCTCACACAAAACTCCCTCCCTTCAAGTGTTTCTGCAGAAACAAGACCTGTCACACACTGCCCACTGAGTTCATTGGCCTCCAAACCTCTCTTTGGCTTTTTTTTTGTGATATTTTTGCCCCTTTCCTGGTGAGTGGTAGCCATGGCACAGCTGGGAGCTTTGGGAGCAGGTCTCCGTGTACTGTTGCTGCAGTAAACGAGTGGTTTCATTTCTCACACTAAACAGAGGAAAAAGTAATCTGTACAAGGTGATGGATGATTGCACTCACCATTTGTAGCAAGTTTTAATAAAACTCTAGGAGGGTTTTTCCTCCCTACCGCATTCCAACACAAGGTAATATTTTAAAACTTCTTTCAGTGTCACAAATGTTACATCCTTCTCTTCACCTTAGAGATATTCTTTTTTTTTTTTAACAGGTGCTTAGAAGGCACAGAAGTTTCCTTTCAAGATTGTAAGGGTGATATATCCTCCACATGCCCTGCCATGAGAAACACTTGCAGTGAACACACCAGGTACCCAGGATCTCCTGTACCATGCCTGCAGACACCTGCAGGGGCACATTTCAAGAACCTGCCCTGTTTTTTGGGGGCATCTGGGACTCGAGGCTGGCTGGTTGCTGTTTTGAGAGTCTGATGTGCAGGTGAGTGGCTGGGGAGCTGCAGAGGTGCAAGGTCTGTCATAGCAGGGAGAGATCCCTGTGCCAGGGAGAGGCAGTGTGTAGATGGGGGAGGCCAGCAAATCCTGGGGTTTGTGTTTTGGATTGCTTTAGTTTGGTTTTTTTAAAAAAATAAAAGAGTAAGAACCTCTCACCTCACAGCAACTCCAAAGAATGGTGATTTAAAGTGCCATAGACCTGAGTGATTTGTGGAAGGATTGCTGTAGTCAATGGTTTCTGCTGGGCCCTGAGGCTGGAGAGGCTGTGCAGGTGCCAGGGGTGGGTGCAGAAGGAGCACGGTGGCCTCTGAGTGCCAGCAGGGACAGGACACAGGCACCTGCACAGCACAGGAGGCACAGCTCTGTTCAAAGAGCTCAGAGAGCAAAGTGCCAGGGGAGCACGGGCATTGCTGGTGGGGCAGGTGAGCAAAGTGAGCCCTGCCGAGGCTGGTGTGACCTCAGTGGAGCAGAAACAGAAAACACCAGTGAGATATTTCCTAGAGAAAAGACTGCAGTTTTAATTATGTGAAACAACCACCTCAAACTTCCTAATGAGGATGGGAGAATAAAGTCAGCTCATACAGGGGGAAGAAGGAGCTTTACGAATTCTGTATCACTGCTAAGTGCTGATTTACAGTAATTCCTTTCATTTCTTTTCTAATTAAACATCTCCTGAAGGATCAGGCCTGTCAATGTGATCTGAGGCCTATAGCCTGAAGTGTAAAGTGAGGCAAATTGCCTGACTTACTTGTGATGATAGAGTCATTTTGGAAGGAGATTGAAAATCAATACTTGTCATCCCTGTGCAGTGCTCTTTATTCAGAGGGGTAATTTGTAAGTGTAATCTGTATGAGTGTAGTGGGAGCATACAAAGTTACAGTACTAGTCATGCAGAGTGAAATGACAGAATATTAAATATAGGCTTTTTGCCATTTTATTCATATTAATGTCAAGGAAGCTTATGAATAAGCGCAACATTTTAATTCAGTGCTGTGCAGTGAGGCCACTTGCTGCAGCTTTTGACTTAAGCTGTAGCCAGAACTACAGGTACCAGTGTTTGACATGATTTCCCCTCTGACAATGTCAGGCAGTGTCTGTGTGCAGCTGCTTTCAGCCACAGCAAGGCAAACGAAGAAAAAAAAAAAAAAAAAAAAAAAGAAATGTTTCAACCTTGTGTATGCTGAGAAAACAGCAAACAAGCTCTCAGTGATCATGGGGTTTAGTCAGACTCCAGGAGGATGGCAGTGCTGGAGTGCAGATGCAATCACAGAGGACAAGAGGCACTCAAGATCTTGTGCTTTTCTCAAATGAGAGTACTCAAGAGCAGAAGACTGACAGCTCCTCACTCCAAGCCTCATACAGCCAGGTGCCTTCTTAGCTCCCCCTTGCAACTCTGGCACCTCACTTTAGTCTGCACTGGTAACCAGGCACAGCTCCTGAACCTCTCCTGGAATGAATTTGCCAGCTATGACAATTATTGGGACAAATTAATTAGGTCAAATTAGAGAGGGCCAAATGGGCTTTGGTTAACTGGTTACTCAGTGTTAAACTCACTTTACCTACTCACTGTGTCAGAGCTAGAGGAGTGAGCTGTAATTCTGGGCAGCATTGCTACCTCTTTGCTCTTACCCTTCTAAAGTATTCTTTTATGCTGAAGAAATAATAAAACATAGTACGATATTTCTCTCTATGTAAAATGAATTAAAAAAAGAAAAAAGAGACAATTATTCAGGAAAAAAAGGAAGTTATTTTGAAGAGAACTTTCTACTCCTCAAAGCAACACCTCCATCCCAAGATAGAGATGTTAAAATTATAAAGGTTATGAAATTGGCCTAAAGCCTTCCTGTGAGGAGTCTGTGCCCAAGAATTATCCAGTGGAGGATAGGGGCTTGCTATTGATGTGCATTTTACATCTCATCTGGCTAGAAGTGCATTTTAAATTGATATGTTTGAACTATTTCTCTGAGGGTGTTTTCAGTTCATTTGCACTCTGCTTTAGCTCAAGAGACAGAGTGGACAAACACAAACCAAACACTTCTTGCATCACCTGCCAGAACTCCTAAATTGCGTTATAATTATTTTATACAATTAAAAGCTTTCATTGCCACTACTTTTCTATTTAAAGATGTTTACTTACAGGCCTGCTGACAAAAGCTGATATTTGGAAACGGTGTAAATTGCCTGAGTTTTAAAGCACAGTCTCGTGGGATTCCCAAACTTTGTGGCACTTAGGTGGGAAGAACAGAAAAGCTCAGGGACATGCTGGTTGTGGTACTGCATCCCCCTGCCAGCCCTCCTGAAATCAATTGGCACATCACATTTCCTGCAGATGGACCACAAATGGCACATGCACAGCTGATGTGCTCTGGCACTCGGGGAATGGGACTGCATGTGCCAGTTAGCTTGCCAGCCAGAAGCCAGATTTAATTTGGAAGAGAATGGTCCACAGTTGTTTAGAAATAGCAAGGAGCAGATTTTTAATCATCCTCTGTTCCTCCCTGTTCAGTCTTATCCTCTAATTGGTAAATGAGAGGCCCAATCAGTTCAAATCATGGGAAAAATGTGTCTCAAGCAGCTAGTGAGACAGAAAACAGAGGTACCCACTCCTTGATACCATGATCTTACAGCTGTTTGCAAGTCAGATTTAGCTAATCACAGGGTCCCAGGGAGCAATTAGTCTCTCTTTCTTGGTTCCATGTGTAAGTTGTAGTAGAAAAGAGCTTTTTTCTTCTTGCTGCCCTGATTATTTTTGCGTGCTCTTAACTATTTGCCATTTTATCCATCAGAAGGGACATATAATGTCATTTTATATGTTTGTAGATAAACATAGCTAGACTGAACAGAAAACGTTTTAAATTGAGCGTAGTAGAGTGCTTGGAAGTAAATTTTCTGTGTTTATCAATCATGGTGGTTTTCACTTCTCTGTATTTCTTCTCTGGTAATGTACCATCCTTCAGTCCAAATGAATTCCTTAAGCCATGATCCTTAAAAATGATTTAAGACTGTCTCAGCCTCTAGACTTTGAGATGCTTGCACAGGGCTCATTTTCAGCTGACAACAGCTTAGCAATCAGCCTTTCATCTTGAATCTGGGCAACTTCAAATTACATCTCAGTTCAGGAGTGTCTGGCCTGATTGTGGATGGTTGTTCTTCGTAAGGAGATGGCTTTGGATAGTGCCCTTCCATTCCCAGGCAGGGACACCCTGTTCTGGGAGGGAGGGGTGGCAGAGTGTAGCCCTGAATATGCAACAAAAGTTTTTAAGTTCTTGAGCATCATTATTTGACAGATCAAGACAGAGAGCTAAAGCTCTTGCTTTCCATCTGATGGAGCCCCAGACATGCTGCAGACATTGAATCATGGTGCCTACACATTATTTGCACTGACTGGTAAGCTCTGGTCTTTAGCCCAGCATTCTGCTCCTCTGCCCCACAGGCTCCTGTCCCATGGGCTCCAACTCTCTCCTTGGTGATTTCTGCCAGTTTATTTGAATTGACAGGAAGAAAATACATTAGACCTGTTTTTCAGTTCTTCTAAGGACTTCTTTATATATAGTTATTGTGTCTTCACTTATTATCCTGCTATCTGCCAAGTATATTTTAAAGTGTGCATTTTACAAGCTGCTGTGTGTTTCTCATGGTTCTTTATGCAGCTTTTAAAGTTGGTTTTCCTTGGCTTTAGTCTGTCAGGTTGCCTGGAGCTTCAGCATTGGATTTGCAGAAGTACACTGATGCCTGAAGGCCTTTGAGCACGTTGAATAAAGCTCTGGCCATCACTGGCCTGGGCCTGAGGTACTATCCATCCATAGCCCTGTTTTTCTCTTGAAAAATGTCGGGTTTATAAAGCCATCAGCAAATACATCCTGGCTGAAATATGATTCAGCCATAGACAAAATCTCATTGCCTCCCACCAGGCCAGGTTTGAGCCTTCAACACCTGACCTGTGATCTCCCAAAGGCCATGTGGTAAGTCCTGAAATCAATGGCAAAAGCCATCACTGGCCATACCCAGAGGAAGAGAGGTCACCTCACTGCTCTGGGCCACCCCTGGGGACACCAGGGTCAGGAATGAGGGTTGCTCTGGCTGTCCTTGCCATGCACGTGCTAATCCAAAGGGGGATGATACCTTGGTGACAGCTTGGGAAGGTACCTGGAGCAAACTGCCAGGAGTGACTTGAATTACACTTTGGAGCTGTGGTAACCATGGAAACCTGAGGGAGAAGCAGCTTCTCAACTTTCAGTGCCTGGTGGTTTGTAAACTCTTCATTGATACATTGAGGTGAGAGCCTGAGTAGCAGACACAAGCTCTTTTGGGGGTAAACAAAAGCACAGAGATGAGCAGAGGAGGAGTCAGGCTCTGACACCAGCAGCACGTGGGCTGGGATGAAGCAGTGCTGGTTGATTCAAGTTGTGTTTTCAGACAGGGAAATGATAGCTTGGTTTTGCCTGGCCTCATGCCTTGCTGAGTATTTCAGTTAGGAATGGGTTTCAAACACGATTCAATCAGAACAGCTGCCAGCACAGGTAGGGCTGCACAGCTACAGAAGCATTTGATCTGGTTAAAGCTGTGATGATGTAACTGGTAACTGTGTGAGGAAGGCAGGCTGTTCACCTCTGAAGTGCTGTAGCTGTACAAAAATTGTGCCACAATTCAGAGCACGCTTGAATTCCATGAAGATAGCAGCTCAGTACTCTACAACTACCAAAAGAGCAAATAATAAAGGAAAAAACAAAAGTTTTTTATGAAAAAAATCGATAGAAAATAAAATTATATCATTAAAAATTGTAGGAACAGTGTTCAAGACAAACACAGTGTCAGCAGGCCTGTGAAACTCCTTGCCAAAGACTGCATTTGCAAAAAGAGCCTGTGGGATGCAGAGCCTGCACAGCATTTGGAGAAAACATCTACTGAGTCTTACTAGATAGATAAATAATATTAGATTCAGGAAATACCTTGAGCTGAAAATGGTCAGGGTCTGTGAGAGTACTTGGGAAATGCCAACATGTGCCCAGTTCTTTTTAATATCTGGGTGTCAACGTCTGGTCCTTAAGAGGCTCCTTGGCTGCATGAACTCAGGTACAGCTGCTTTCATCAGCTGGCTTACTCAGAATATCAGTGAATAAGCAAACAAACAGACAGAAGAGCTTGTTAACACTGATGTGAACTGCAGGCACTTCTCTGACAGTCACAGTTCCATTTTAATTGTTTAATTGTAATAATACTCGTTGTGGAAAGTGCTGTCAAATCTTTACTGATAATCTGACATTAACTTTTTGTTAATAGGGCATACAGAAGTGCAGGGCTGTATAGTAGTGATGACTTTTTTCTCATGAAATTGTTCCACTTTTCAGAGAGATATGTAGAAAAAGATAAATGAAAGGACTCTGCAGACTCTGAATGTATTCTAGTACTAATTGTCTCCCATAAACTGCTGCTAATTTTTTGCCCACTCAATTCTGCCCCAAATTCTTGATGCTGGTTCCTGCTATATCTTTATTATTTCCAATTCTGTTTACTCAATTTCCATCTATTAATTTTCAATTCAAGGTAATAATAGAAAGATTGAAGAACATTTCTTTGTTTGATTTCTTGCAGGGTTTCTTTTACTATGTCACTTGGTCACATTTGTCAGAGGCATGGGCTGGCTGAGCTGAACTGCTCAGCAGAGCCTTGTTGGAGCCTGGAGGAGCTCTCAGAACTCCTGGTGACACCACAGCTACCTGAGAGATGGCACAGGGCAGGGAATGGCCCTGCTGGTGACACTACAGCTACCTCAGAGGTGGCACAGGGCAGGGAATGGCCCTGCTGGTGACACTACAGCTACCTCAGAGGTGGCACAGGGCAGGGAATGGCCCTGCTGGTGACACTACAGCTACCTCAGAGGTGGCACAGGGCAGGGAATGGCCCTGCTGGTGACACTACAGCTACCTCAGAGGTGGCACAGGGCAGGGAATGGCCCTGCTGGTGACACTACAGCTACCTCAGAGGTGGCACAGGGCAGGGAATGGCCCTGCTGGTGACACTACAGCTACCTCAGAGGTGGCACAGGGCAGGGAATGGCCCTGCTGGTGACACTACAGCTACCTCAGAGGTGGCACAGGGCAGGGAATGGCCCTGCTGGTGACACCACAGCTATCTGAGAGATGGCACAGGACAGTGAATGGCCCTGCTGAGATCCCTGCTGAGGTGTGGAGCAGGAGAGCAGGTGCAGTTTAGCCTTGATGTGCTGGGGGTTGTGGTTCTTCTGGACTGGTCTGTGGGCTCAGGCCTTTCCTCATGCCAGGGAAGGTCCTTGCACCAAAGCAGCAGCTGCTTTCTGCCCCTTGGGCCTGAGGCAGTGAGGAGACAGACCCAGATGTGCCTGGTGCTGAGGAGCTGGGACAGTGCAGCCACAGGTGACAGCAGCAGGAATGTCCCCAGCCAGTGCCTGACAATGAGGTGAGCTCTGTGGCTGCCCTGTGTGACCCTGCTTGGCACCAAGGCCAACCTCTCCAGCCCTGGGTCCTGCTGCCCAGGCTCTGACCCCATGGGCTCAGCTGCACGATCTTCTTAGGGTGTGGACATCTCCACAAGCATGAGCCAATGCTAATGAAGTAGGTTGCTAGCTTTTATAATGAATTTACTGTTAAAGGAGAAATATCCCAAATCTGATATGACCTCTAATGTGTGTGTGTCCTGGCTCTGGCCAGGCAGATTTTCTCAGCAGCCAGAGAGGGCATGGCCAGCACTCAGAGGTTAATCTGTCCCATGTCAGGCATTGCTGGGGCAGGGGAAAGTGGCTCTCATGTGGGGAGAAGGGGCAGCTTTGGGGTCAGAGGGGGTGCTGGGAGCACTGGGAGCTGGGGTGATGCTGCAGGGAGCAGTTGGGGTGCTGTGGCTGTGCTTGGGCTCTGCACTGAGCATCTTGCATGTGAATCACTCTCTCTTTTGTACATGTTTGTTGTGGTTGCTGTTACTGTCCCTTTTCTTATCTCTTGGCTGTTTCCAGTAAATTGTTCTTATCTCAACGCTTGACGTGTGCATTTTGTGCCTCCAATTTTTTCTCTCCAGGCACAGGGCAGAAGTGGGAGAAGAAAAGGGAGCAAGTGGCAGTGTGGTTTTAATGGGAGCACTAAATTGGAGAAAACCATTCCTAAACCATGACAGTTTAATATTTTAGAGTCAGTTAAAATAAACAAACACTGAAGCTAATGTTCCCAGCAATCTGGAGGGAATTAACAGCATACTGCAAAGGGTGTTTAAATTACTTTTAAAATTCTAATTAGCCCATGAACAGCAGAGAGTGTGGGACAAATTGCCTGCCTTCAAAACAAGACAATCAAAAAATGACCTCAAAGGAAAGCAAAGGGTGGAGGAGGGTGTCATGAAATAAATGAAAATGACCCCATCCGTTTGTTTAAGTAATGGCCTCTTAGGATTTTCATGTTATATTATCCCATATTTACAATGTTCTGGGAAAGCAAGAGGCAGAGGAGAAGCTTCAGTAGGATAGAAAAAGCATTTTTGACTACTAAAAACGATGACAATAAAATCCCAGATGCCTAGTTGCAATGAAATTAGCTGGAAAGTAGTTTGGGGTGGTTACAGTTAAAATAATAAAAACAATTGTTCTGCCTTAGACTCCACCTTTCCCACAATTATTTCACTTCCCCAATTCACATATAAACCAACAAGAATTTAGCTGGACGCATTTTTGGCTTTTTAAATAAACACTTCTCCCTAAAAACTTGGACTCTGAAGGGTATTTGTAATCTGATATTTTTCTTTATTGTGGATGTGTCAGCATGTGGTCAGAAGGCTCTACCCTGCAGCGTGATCCCTTCATGCTGGAATTGTGCCTGGTGCCAAGATCTGAGATCTTGAAAAACTTGCAAGGGAGAGATTTTTGTTCTTTCAGAGCCCATCTGCCTCTGTTCCAGGACAATGAACCAAAGCAGTGTCAGGCTTGTGCCACAGAACTTGAATGGAAATTCTGGGGTTTCCGTCCTTTGCAATGACCCAGGTTTCTCCTTGGTCAGTTTTGCATATTGCAGCTTTGCTCTGCTGTGTAACTGTGATCCTCCAGGGATGAACAGTGGGAGAACAACAAGTTTGGCCAAGGATTCCCAGGGTTTCCCCCTGGGATTGTTTCCCTGTGTTAACCTGAATCTTTCCAAGCCAAGCAACGCTTGTGCAACATGCTCTATGTTTTCTAATATGACATTTTCAAAGTTGCCTTTCAGTCATGAGGAAGCAGCAGGAAATACAAAAGATAACAAGAACTGTGAGATTTTATGCAGATAATTTCTCTTTATTTAATAGAAGTCTTCAATTTATTACATTTGACTCATGGCATCACTGGTCTAAGTTGGGTTCAGAGGTTTTGACCTTTCAAGTGAAAAAGAACCATGGAGTGATTGGACTGCCTGAATGTTTCTAGGTGTCCAGTAATAGCCATTAATGTAAATTAGCTCTATATTTCATTAACTAAGCCAAAACTTACACTCTGCCTGAATGCTGACAAAGAAAAAAATCCCTGTCTGGATTAGATCAAAGGAATTAAAATAAGAACCACTCAATGGTAGCAGTTAATGAACTGTAACTAACTGAAAAACTCTCCTTCCAGGAGCAAGAGAGGATCACTTTGGTCTGTAAATGCTCTGAACACACAATTTGCATTACCCTCCACCTTTAATTTGTCTGAACATCCCCAGGTGTGGTCTGTGTGCCTGCCAGGCTGCCAATACCTCTGCTGTGCTGCACCAAGGGGAATCTCTCCAGGTCTCCTGCATTCTCACTGCCAGACCCCCCATTCCCTCAGGGGCTGCATGTCACCTCTCTTGGGTTGCAGTTCCAGCTGTCCCAGCAGTGTGTGCTCTGTCACCAGCTGTTGGAACTGGG
>VZTB01013365.1:78046-89574 GCA_013397245.1 Thryothorus ludovicianus | reverse complement strand
AAACTCCACCTTTCTCCAGGATCACTGCTCCAACAGAGCCACATCTGCCACTGCAGGAGGGCTGCAGCCACCATTGAATGGCACTGCCACCAACACCCTGACCCACAGGGGGGCAGGTTGGATTCTGACTGTCAGTGGTTTGTTGTTTTTTACTATTACTGCATTTTTTTAGTTTAGTTCTTCTAATAAGGAACTGTTATTCCTATTCCCATATCTTTGCCTGAGAGCCTCTTGATTTCAAAATGATAAAAATTTGGAGGGAGGGGGTTTACATTGTCCATTCTATGGGAGGCTCCTGCCTTCCTTAGCAGACACCTGTTGTTCAAACCAAGAAATCACCAAAAGATTGTGATGCACAGCCTTCTCTCCAAGTCCTCTAGCACTGTCTGCAGGGTAATTTTTATGAAATATTTTTACTTCTTGAAAATACCAATATGAAAGTATAGAAAAAATTAAATTACTTAGCTACCAAACAGGCGGTTAAAAAAAATAATTTTAAAAAAATGTTTAATATGGTTGCTTATACAAAGCAAAATTGGGAAGTGTGTGTGCAAGAAAGGCTAAATAGGTGTGTACATATAAGGAGAAAAACACAAACCATGGTTTTCTTTGCTTTGAGATAAAGATTGAAAAAGACAATACATGGCTTGGGAAAGCAATTTATTATTCAGCCCTGGTAATAATATTTCTGTAATATTTTTAATCATCAAATTAGGCCTGCTAACTCTGTCCTAAGCTAGGAGTCTCTCACACCGAATTAAATCCACAGTGCTGGTATGAAACAATATGTGGAGACTTACAAAGGCCAAAAAGAGTCCTTGGAGGTAGAGGTGCTGCAGTTCAGGTCCTTTCCCTGTGTGTTCCAGCACTGGTTTCTGGCAAGAGATATTTTAAAGGTACCATTTGAAATGTGGTACTGATTTCCATCTGACATAGAAAATGCCAGATCAGAAAAAAGTTTCTTTCTTCAGCTGACTGTCTAGCTTGGATTCACTCAATCAAGCATCATTCATCTTGATTTCTTCAGCAGAGGAAAGTTTAAAATTGCAGAAGGGAGATTGGTTTCTTTGGGTTTTTTTGGTTTTCCCCAAGAGGGGGGATGCATCTTGATGGAGCTGACTTTACCAGTTTTACCAAGGTTTTCATTCCTCACATTCCTATATGATGACTGGGTTTCTCTCCCAACTGATGCACATAGAAAATTTACATTAGCTTTCTCATGATATCAAAACCACTAATCACAAAACTTTTCCTCTGCTTACAGTAAATATAACTCTAAATACCCAAAAGGTATCTGTAATATATTTGCCAAAATTTCATTGAATAAAGTCAGAATCCTGGATCATACCACATTCTTTCCTTTCTGTCTCCCAAACATTGTTTTCATCCAGTTTCCTGATATAAATTTTCATCAGCTTAGTTTGGTATCTTTCCCCTTAAAACAGCATCAAGGATAAAGCAATTGATACTGGGTTTCTCATACAAGAACAGGTCTCACAATTTGGGGAGTCCAGACCTGTGTGGAGATTGAGATGGAAAGCCTCCGTGTTTGGATTTCCCAAGAGGTTGTTGTGTTTTATTTACATTTCCTATTTCCTGTCAGAATGTTTTCTGAATTCCTCTTCAGGAGGAAAACAGGAGTGGAAGGTGTGAACTAAAAGGTTCCATAAATTGTCAGCCTTATGCTGATCCCGTGCCTGCAGCCAAGTTTCCTTTTCTCTGTGCTATACATGGAAACTCTTGTCTCTGCTTGCCCCTGGGGTATTTTTAAACTTCTAATTGTTCCTCATGTGCCATTCATTGCTAGGGCTCTCTTCCAAATCCCTCTCCTTTACCTGCAAGATTAACTACAAAGCCTTGAAGATGGATGGCCTTTCTTCATGACACAATGGCTTTTTAATTTGACATTAAACACACTGAGAGCTGTTAAAGTGCTGGCAAGGGGAGATGTGTACAAGCTGTCCTTCCCAAAGTGTTACTCAATCACTCCAGTCTCCTGCCCTAGACCTGTGTGCCACCTTCCTGCAGACAGGATGGAGATGTACTTTCAACCTGTCTTATTCTTTCAGTGTCAATACTTTCAACCTGTCAATTCTTTCAGTGTTCAGAAACAAATTTTAATCTATAAGTCTTTCCCTTCCCCCTATAGAAGACTAGAATAAGGGGTGGGGAACCCCACAGGTTATTTGGCTTTGCATCATTGCAGCAATCTCAGTGGGAGCTATTTGATCAAAAATTTAACAGCTTCATGTTCCTCTATTTCCAACGCAGGTACTGGAAAGACATTGTTAAATTATGTGCCTGCATTTCACATGGTTTCTTCTGAAGTCTTTAATCAATAAAATGTTCTTTAGATCAATACAGGTGTTATTTCGCTGCTTGGAGCCATTTGTAAGTGTATGATGGAGGTAGCAACAGCCCAGTCAGTGCATGGTAAGGATTGCTCTTGGGCACGAGGCAGTTACAGCTCCACTCATACACAGCAGGTGTCAATACAAAATTGGACACACCGGCATAAAATCACAACATCCTCTCTGCCAAGCAACTTCAGATAAGCTGCACTGGGGGAATGAGGGTTGAGTGTGTTTAAAATACTGTTTTGTTCCCTATCAACAATGTCAGCAAAAGTGTTTTGCAGATTTATGTTGATTATTGTATCAGTAAACTGTGACATAGACCCTTGCTGAAAGGATGTCTGTAAAATGTGTCTGGTGCCTTGGTAATGGAAAATCTAGAGGATAATTCTAATTCTGCCAGCTCATTTAAAACTAGATGAGTTTTAAGTTGCGTGTGATGGGTGGAAAGTTTGGACACTGCTGATGGTGAGAGGCCGTTGTCACAGTAATATTGGTGCAAATAGCACTTAAAGTGTTGCTGAATGAAGGCTGAGGATATTAGAACCTGGTTTATAATGATTTTAAAACTCTGGAATACAGCTTGTGCCTTCAAAGCATTATACAAATGCTGAATAATTAAGCATTTGGGTTGGCAAAGTAGGCATTCTGAAATGAAACCCCCAGGTCATGGGCAGGTCTAGCAATTTTCTTTTCCTCTTGTGTCAGGTATAGGACTTAGACTGTCTGCTGGCTTTTTGAGAAGCTCAGTGTTGGTGTTGAGCCAGCTCAAGCCTGTCTTTGATCTCTGAACTCGAAGCCACGCTATAAAATCTTTGCATCCATCAATAGCAAACTACGGGGCCACTTTGTCAAAGCATCTGGAAAGTTCTCAGATGTGGCTGTCAGACAGAAGTGAACTCCAGGGCAGAAGGGGGAGCATCATCTCACAGACACAGGGGCCAGGGCAGAGGGGTCTGGGCTGCAGCAGGACTGGCCCGGACAGCTTGTGCCAGGGGCCTTGTACTACAGTAATTAGGCATGCCAGAGTTATGCAGGAACACTGACTGTCTTCCAAGTGCTTAATTTTGCTATCAATTTTAATTTTCATATTAATTGCCATTAGTTAAACTGATGTAATGAGCCTGAAGTGGCAGATAAAAATGACGATGGGGGTGACTGTGAATTCCGACTCCCACTAGTGAAAGCAGCAGCTTGTTAGTGGAGGTCTGTGCTGGCTATCAGCAAACTCACAGTTAAAGCCTCCATTCAGCCTCAGTTTCAGCCTCTTCCTGTTGTGTTTTGAAACCACTGAATCCCTCAGACAAGTAATTGTTCATTTTGGTGCAAACTCCGTGCATTCAGACTCAAATCTCCTGTTTTCAAACCCAATTAGGAGATGGTAATTACCTGTGGGACTTGGGGTTTTGTTTGTCTGCCGGGGCAATGCAGATATTCTGTTTGTATCTCCCCTCCTGGTTATCAATAAAACACTAGAGCAAAACAGTGTTTTCCTCTCGGTGTTTTCAGGCAGTATTATGCCAAATGAAGGCAATATTATGAGACTGCATGTGTTTGGGAATAATCATGCAAGCTATTAGTAATCATGCTTCACTGTTCTCCAGCACTGCTCATCCCCAGCTTTTTTGTGTTTCACACACAAGGAGCTGTGATAATTCCCATCACTACCCCTGGAATGGTGGAGCTGAGGTCACTGGGCAGCCAGTGATGCAGTCAGAAGATGAGTGCAGTCTCTTGAGCTTCAGTACAGCTGTACTTCTGTGAACTCAGACTTTCTGAAAAACTTGTCTATAACATATTCTCTACCCTGGTATAAAGCAGCCACTCCAACTCAAGGACAAGCTGAGCAGAGGAAGGATATTGCTAAGTGGCTGTTCAGTAAAGGAGACCTGCAGAACATGGAGAACACTGATTTCTTTTGAAAAGTGCACAGAAGAGTGGATTGGGAGTCTTTTGTGACATAGTCAGCACTCAGTTGACAACCACTCTAGTAGGTGAGAAGAGATATTCTCAACTCTCAATATAATTTCCAAAGGGCAGAAAAGGCAGTTGTCAGTTCTGTGATCTCTGGATGAGGATTTCCTCTTCATCTTCCCCTTCATAATGGTCCCAGCACTGGTGAGGCTGAGAGTGTTAAGGAAGAGAATTGCTTCAAATATGCAGGTGTCTTTGAAAAAAGAGAACACTTGCCATCTGGCTACCCGTCCATTTGAAAATAATTTCTTCCTCAGTGTGCTGATTAATTGCTGTGGTTGTCAGGAACTGTGGCAATCTTTGTCCTACAAAGCAAATTTAGCACATTTACTGCTGCTGCAAACAGTCCAAGAGTTTATAAAATTTATTAATTCATTTTGTTTTTTTCCTTCTCCTAAGATTTGCAGTGAGCTTGGCCTTGTGATGTGCCTGTGACAAAGGTAATCATTACTGGGACCAGAATGAACATGAATTGAGCAAGAAAGCCACACCACCTGAATCAGCCTAAATGTTTGAATGCCAATTCACTGTTTTGAGGCTGAAATTAGAGCATAAATAAAAACACAGCAAAGGATTTTGTTCAGCTCTGAGATTTCCTGTTGCCCCCGATTTTAAGCATGCTGGAAATCAGAACAGCTGCTGTTGCTTGCTTCTGCTATTAGTCCTGGTAAGAGTCAGATTCTGACCATGGGGATTAAAGAGAATAGTTCAGTATTTGGCATGGTGACTGATTCATGATGTCCTTGCATCTGTTTTACCAAAATCTGTGTCCCCTGGTTTTGCAAGCCAATATGCAAACAGTACGCATGCTTTTCTTACATTAATTCTCAAAGCTGATATCAACAGGAATTTTAATTGCAGGAATATCATCCTGGAGAGAATTGTATGGCTGTGACTCCTCTCTCTCCCTGCACACTTTTCCCAGCCTCAGCTGCATAGTTCAGTTGTGTACTGAGGGACAAGTCATCTTTGCTGTTGACCTTCTCCCTTCTGTATATCATTACCCTGAGGCTCAGTTGGACAGAGCAAGATGCTGATAATGGGGAGGTTGAGGGTTCATTCATCAAGAGCTGGACTTCATGATCCTCCTGGGCCCTTCCAGTTTGGAATATTCTGTGATCCTGTGTCTGAGAGGAAGGAGGCCTAAAGGGAATCTGTGCTGAACAGATTCTCAGGTTGCCTGAGGCACATCTGGGGTGCAGTAAATATGCCTTTCTCCCTTGTTTTACAAGGATCATGGTAATTTTGAAGGCAAGAAGTGCCAAGCAGAATAATACAGATACTTGATAAAAAGCCTGAGGAAAGAATGGTGAAATTGGATACATTGTCTTAGGTAAGTGAATTCCTTTAAACCAAACACTTAGTGTATATGGGTCCAGGGATTACAGAGGAGCCCTGAACTGGGCCAGTCAATCTTTCTGGTATGGAATATTATCAGCTCCTTCCCTGAGGGACACTTACATGAATGAGAGGGCGTCTCTCAGTTCAGATCACCTTCACTATCCAGTAATTGTCAGCCTGCCAGGTTTAAGGCTAAGCAAGTGATAGAAATTGATGACAGAAATCACAGAACCTGCTGAGCAGGAAGGGACCCACCAGGACCATTGAATCCAACTTCCAGCCCTGCACAGCACCATCCCCAAGAGTCACACCCTGTTCCTGAGCACTGTCCAAATGCTCCTCGAGCTCTGCCAGCCCTGCTGCTGTCACCACTGCCCTGGGAGCCTGTTCAGTGCCCAGCCACCCTCTGGGGGATGAACCTTTTCTAACATCCACCCTTCACCTTCCCTGGCACAGCCTCAGGCCGTTCCCTCAGCTCCATCTCTGGTCACACAGAGCAGGATCAGTGTCTGCCCCTCCTCTTCCCCTCACCAGGGAGCTGCAGGCTGCAAGGAGTCTCCCTCAGCCTCCTCTTCTCCAGCCCTCCAGACCCAATGCCCTGAGCAGCTCCTCACACGGCTTCCCCTCAAGGCCCTTCACTGTCCCCATGGCCTCCTTTGGACACTCTCTAGAGTTTAAGATCTCTCTCACACTGTGCTGCCCAAATGTGCCCCAGAGCAGAGCAGGACAATCCCTCCCTGGCCCCACTGGCAATTCTGGGCCTGGTGGCCCAGGACAGGGATGTCCCTCCTGGCCCCAGGGCACTGCTGGCTCAGATCCCACTGGGCACCAGCCAGGACCCCCAGGTCCCTTTGTGTGGTGCTGCTTTCAGCATCTCCTTCCCCAGGCTGTGCACACATCCAGGGTTGTCCCAATCCAGGGGAAGGATCCAGCACTTTCTGTTGTTGAACTTCACACACTTGGTGATTGCCCAGCTCCCTGCTCTGTCAAGGTCTCTCTGCAGGGTCTCTCTGCCTTTGAGTTTTGTATCATCTGCAATCATACTTTGTATCTGTTCAAGTTTTGCGTTAAAATAATCTCAGAAGATGTTGAAGAGCACAGAGCAGAGAATGAAGCCCTGCAGAGCCCCACTGGTCACAGGTCCCCAGTCTGATGTCACCCCATTTGCTGTAAACCTTTGTGTCTGATTCATGAGCTCACCCATCCCATGACATATTTACCCAAGTGGATTGACTATAGGATGGACATTTTGTCCAGAACTCTCCTGGGAGAGACAGTATTGAAAGCTTTACTGAAATCCAAAACGATTACGTCTCCAGTTGAGTTTGGCTGCACAAATACAGTGGGGAGCAGTATCTCTGTATTCTTCCCATATCACCTGACCTTGCTTCCACTGGGTACACACCTTCCTTTTTCACCTTATTTCCAAGAGAAGGTTCCTGTCCAGCCTAGCCAGCCTTCTGTCTTACCAGCCTGACTTCTGACATTTGGGAATTGCCCTTAGGAGGTGATGTTGAACAAGTGACAAGCTCTGGTGGACTCTAGCACCTGCAAAAACATTTTTCCAGGGGACCTTACTCACTAATTTCCTGAGCGGCCTGAGGTCTGCTCTCCTCATATCCACAGCTGACATTTTGCTGTAACTTTTCGTCCTGTCTACAGATTTTAAACTCCATCAGTCTGTGATTGCTGTGGCCAAGATGGCCCCAAATCTCCACTTTGCTCATGAGATCCTCTGTTGACAAGCAGTAGATCAAAGAGGGCATTGTTCCAGTCCCTTAGGATCTGTTCCACAAATATCTCATCCAGCCTTTAGGAACCTTCTAGCCTGAGTTGTACCAGCTGTGTGATGCTTCCAGTTAAGTTTTGTCAAGTTGTAGTCCCCCGTGAGGATAAGGGCAGTTGGTCTGAAAGTGTGCCTTAGCTCCTCAAGGAATCCATTGGCATCATTGTCATGGCTGGGAGGTCCAGAGGAGATTCCCATGGTGACACCCATATTATTTGTGATTTGATTCTAACTCAGAGGCTCTCAACTGTGCCACTGCCAGCTGTGAGCTCCAGACATTCCAACCCTTCCATTACATACAGTGCCACTCCTCTGCCTCCCCTTCCTTGTCTATCCCTCCAGAAGGGCCTGGAACCTTCCAACAGGGCACTGCAGTCACAGAACCCATCCCACCAGGTTTCACTCATGCCACTGAGGTCACATCTCTGGGACTGGGCCAAAGCCTCAAGCCCCTCTTGTTTGTGCCTCATGCTGTGTACATGAGTGTAGAAATAATTCAGGTGTGGTACATTGAGCCAACACCTCATGAAACATATTGTGGGATCCCTCTAGCTCTCCTTTCCTCAGTTCTGGCACTGTCCATCCCATTGCTCATCAAAGCCAGCCTGGCTTTGTCCCTTTCCCCCTTGCAAGCTCAGTCAGTGCCCTGTCAGTGAGCACCAGTGGCTCCTGGGCTGGAGCTCTTCATCCCCTCTGGGACCTGTGCATCCTGTCAGGTGTTGAGTAAAACCTCCCGTGGTCAATAAATCCAAAATTTTTCCACTCACCAGTTTCAGAGCCATACCCATTGGCCTGCTGGATCTGTCTCTTCCTAGCAATATTATTTGTGCTTAACAGAAGAACCCAGGAAATCACTACCTGTGCTCTTGATGCTGCTGCCCTGATCTCAGGGCCCTAAAGTCTCTTTTGATAGCATTTGACTTCTCTTTGTTACTTTGTAAATGATTTAGAGTTCATTTAAATCAGCAGAGAAGCTGGTCTCTCGTTCCCTTAAGACAGGACAGTTATTTTGCAAGGGTGTGTGGAAAAAGATAGCATTCAAGAAGTGGGTGTACAAGAGGATCCAGGTGCTTGAACATGAGAAATCTTGTTCTTTCACATAGCAAATGCTGATTGGAGCATCAATATTAGTGAGAAAAGACCCAAATTCACATAAAAACAAGACACTTTCTTAAAAAATATAGAATAAACTGCTTCTTCATTTCTTATAGTTCTCAAGTCAACACCAGATGCTTTTGCCTTAGCCAAATGCAAGTTACTGATCTAAGCCTTGCAGTAAATGGATTAAGAGTTATGGTCTGTGGGACAAAGAAACTGAGACTAGAAAATCTTCTTTGGACTGAAATCTGAAGAATGAGAATTATGTTGCAACATTATTGATCCAATAATGGCAAAAAAAGAACAATAATAACATGTTCTTGAACAACTGCCAACTGAAAAGAGGATAAATTCTTGCCATCCTATTTGCTATTTAGACATTAGATATGACATATTACAAAAAGGATAATATATTAGACGTCTTATTTTAGGGCATCTGCTTCCTGAAGCCATCTCAGTTAATGCAGTGGATAACAAAGCATCAGTGCATTTTTGGGATGGCCACTTACACTGAGTCTCAGCTGACTGCCACTATGGAGGCAGCCCAGTCTCAAACAGAAACAATGTCTGATTCATATGTTCAGCAGTAAATACAAAAGGTTTTTCTTTTCACCACCAGATACCTGCTGAACTGTTCAGTGCTCTCTATGTCTGCTGCTACTTGTCTCTGGCTTTTCCCCCTCAGGGGAAGTTTTGTGAAGGTTGACTTGACTGGAAGCTGGACAATGCCAGAGCGAGGAGCAAGTGAGCCTCATGCAGATGTATTTCAGCTGAACCTTATTCTATTGGAAGTGGAGTCCCAAAAATCAAAGGCATGGGAACACAATGGGCTAATTTGTGTATTTAGAGTTGCAGTGGCTCTGGGGCTGGATCTAGACCTTCATCCCAAATGTACACTTTTGAGATTCATCCTATGCAACTAGAGACCAAAATCACTCACATGATACGGAGACATCTGAAGATGTAGGTGCTAGGAGATGAGATAAATCATCCTGTATCCCACTAGTGCTAGGGGATGAGATAAATCACCCTGTATCCCACCAGCTACACAGGGAGAGGAGAGGGAAATCTCATGTCCAGCTGTGTACAGCACAGCTTTCAGAATTTCACCTGATCATCCTCACCCTCCATGTTGACAGTGGCTAAGAAGCAATGTAAGCTCAGCACTAAGGAGTTTGGGTTTGTTTTCACATATACTTTCAGTCCAGGAATGGGACAGCTGTCTGTGAATTCACTGCAGCCATTGACTCTCAGGTGCATTTCAGCAACACGTTTCTGTCTAAGAAATTAATTGTTTGTCTCTGGTAACATTAGGGTGATTTTAAAGCACTTCAAAGGATATATCAGGTGCCAGTTGGTAGTGTTAAACTGAGGCACCATGGATCAGAAGTGGAAAAATTTGTTGTAGCTTGCTAACTCTACACTTGCTCTGGCGTCCATGGTGAGATGGTTGAGAATCATGTCCACTCTGTATGTCTCAATTTTTAGTTGGGAAATAGGAACCAGCCTTTTCCTTTCAGTTAAGTGCTTTGACTTTTGCAAGTGAGAAATGTTAAACAAACAGATTGAAATCACTATAGTCCTGGGAATATTTCCTTTAACTTCAAGGAGATTTGGCTTATGGCCTGTACCAAATTGTATTGTACAGGCTCAATTAAGAAAAGGAATAATGAATTAAAAGGTCACAGCTTTTTTAATTAGAATGCAAGAATAAGGGTAAAATATGTGTTGTGGGGCTCCTCTTTAACTGCCCTGAGTGTTTGCCATTGGGTACGAATGGGAATTCTCCAACCAACAAGTTCGCTAATCTCCTTTTAATCTCATTGAGTTCTGAATATTTTCTGGAAAACATTTTTCAGAACTAATCTGCCCAGGCAGGGCGGGGAAAATGTTAAAACACACAAAAATCTGCGCAACAGGAAATAATGTTAGAAAGCTGTGAAAATCATTTATCCTTTTGAAGCGTAATGGTTTTTAATTTTCTCATGCCCTGATCTCCCTGGCAACAATTTAAAAGTACATAAGCATTCATGAATCAAAGCCATTCACGTCTGCATTTTTAATTATGTGTCATAGGATTGAAACTTTCCCTTTGATCTTTGCATTTAAAGGGATTTACAATTTAATGATTACAATCCACCTCCCCCCAGCGCCTGTGCTTGTTACTGAGCAATGTCACAAAGGGGTCACTGTTGGACAGCGGAAGGCAGACTTGTTCTGGGTGTTACAAGCTTGTATGTCTGAAACCTGCCTGTGCTCTGGCTCATGGAGGAGATCCCTGTGTGGTGGTGGGTCTTCCCAGTGGTGGTGACTCCAGGCCTCTTGCTCTAGGCAAGGCTTTTAAAACCAATGTGAGATTAAACAGAGGGAAAATAATCTGGCTGCCCGGGAAGAGTCCAGAGTTCCAGGCTCTGCCTCTCCTGCCCTGTGTGATGACTGCAGTAGCACGGGCACACGACAAAGGGAGGCAGGAACACTCCCAGCCATGTGTTGGTGGGGTGGTGGAAGTGGTTTATGGCTTTGATTGAAAGGAGCACTTTGTCCCTGAAAGCAGAAATCAAGCAAAAAGAAGCACATGAGCATTTTGATTCGAGCTGGAGAAAACACAGGGCTCTGTCATTGTGCCTTGGTGAGAGAATTGTCTCTGAGGAGGTTGGTCAGCAGGGCAGAGAGGAAACCTTGTGGTTGGCACACGGGTTGTATTGGAGTTCAATCAAATATTCCCAGAAGGTTGTGCCTGAGCTGTGCCCTCGCTGTTTCCCTGTCTGGCAGCTCTGTGGTGTTTTCACCCCAGTGGTCCCTCAGGCTCTGTTGGTGTTGTAGCTGAGGGCTTGGGGACAAGGCCAGGCCTGCAGGAGCTCAGGGTCCCCTTTGGCTGAGAGGTTCCAAGGGGATGGTGAAGGAAAGGAGTCGGTTCTGATGGAGGGTTTGGATTCAGAGTTTTATTCCTGGCCCAAAGGCCTGTGAATGCAGCA
>VZTB01013365.1:57456-77996 GCA_013397245.1 Thryothorus ludovicianus | reverse complement strand
GGTCTGGGGTGGGTCTGGGGTGGGTCTGGGGTGGGAATGCTCACCACTGGCATTACCAGAGGTCAGCAGTTTCCCACTAGAAGTATGTGACTTGATGCAATGTGTAGCACAAACTGGGCACCTTCTCATGAATTGTACTTTCGAAGCTTTTTGCTGGATATTTAATTTTCCTGTTTAATAACAGTTTAAAAGTCACAAGGATCAGTGACGCATGCAAAATAATGAAAGTTACTTTTGATGGGCCTGTGCAAAATTAAGGCCTTGTGCAGACTGCTTTGTATGCATAATGATGTTGTATTTTCTTGTAAAAACAGCAATAAAAAAGTACTGAGATAAAAACCCTGATCAGAATATTTTATGTCTTATTAAGCTACTTAAGGGTGTGGATAGGATAGGAAGGATTCTGTTAATCAATGCTTAAAGTTGACTCCATGGTGAGCTGATGAGTTGAAAAATTTGTTTAGATCCCTTTTTGTCTCTGTTTAGAGGGTCTTAATAGAGTAGATTTTGTGCAGTGAGCATAGGTTTGTGCCATTAACCATAAGCTAACATTATATGATTTAACCTTAGAAACATCACTTATTGAGCTTGTACTTTAAACCAACCAACTGGTATTTTCACTGAAATGCACTCTATGATGATCCAATTTTACAATGATTTTCTCAGATGAAAAAATTCATGGTTACGCTATTGACAGCTGCTGTTAAATTACTCCAGATAGGATTATGCTAGAGGTAGATCACTCAGCCACATAAAGGCTACGGGGAAAGATCCTAACAATCATGAAAGTGGGAATCAGGGATCAGGAAACAGTCATGCCCTTTAGAGCACAGGTACCATTCATAGCCTAGAGAAGTGCTGTCATTCAAAGATAAGCATGAATCCAACTTTGGGAATCAGTAGGGATAGCAAGCAGCTGAGAACCAGGGAGGCAAACAACTTCTAGAAAAGGAGAAGACTTGAACAGAATTTTGCTTTTTTTGGTGCATTTCAGTTGGGTTTGGATTTTTGGATTTTTTTGACTGAATGAAAATATTTAGTAGGAGCATATATAAGGTATGACAGAGTACGAGGCAGAGTGGTTTAAGTTTTTGAAGCAGTAGCAATATGTAGATTGTTTTTGCCAATAAGATAATTAGTGCCATGGTAAAATTAGAGAGGAAAGAACAAAAGGAAGAAAAGTATTACTGAAGGCTTCAGTTTAATTTACAAGGAAATCTAGGTAAGCAGCTAAATATAATAAACATATTTTAAAACATAGTTTAGTATTTTATTTTAAAGAGGACAGATCATCAGTTTATAAAGGTAGAAACACCAATTCCAGGAAATACATCCGTACGTTTTAAAATCTCTTCTGTAGGTTGAATCTCCTTTTATTGAAATACATTTTATTTAAATAGTCTGTGATACTCCTATTGAACTATAACTGAACTCTATATCCTGAATAGAGTGCTGAGAATTTTAATTAAGCAGGAGCTGAGCAAGATTAGACCATTTCAGTTTGGTCCCTCCTCCAAGTCCTCCATTGAGGATTCTGCAGTGCTCAAGTCTCCTTTTGGCACATCTGTCTTGGCATTCTCAGGCACAGTTGTCAGTGAGTTCTGTATCTGCAAGGATGCAGAACACATGGATCTGGTTTTGAGCCTGGGAAAGGGGCTTTGGACCTGAGTGATTTGCTCATTGCCTGCACTCATCTGCAGTCTGTCACTCCAGTTGCCTCCTGTGGCACATAGGAAATAAATGGTTTGGAAGGCCTCACTAAATCTGGAACTAAAACCAGGACTGTCTTTGTTGGCAGTGGCACTAGAAGGATTAAGAAAGCAATAACTTTGGTGCCAATTTCCCTTCTGCCTGCTCAAGTGGTTCTTGGCAGAGCTGGCACAGTGTGCCAGCAACAGGCTGCTGGCAGGAAGTCAAATTGTCACTAAACAGGTTTCCAACGTTGTGTGCTCTGAGTTGCTCTGTCCTTAGGTATGGGAACATGGCATCTTCTTTTCCAGGTTGATGTAAAACACAACATGAGGAAGTGCAAAGCTGACATGCTCCTGGCTTGGAACATCCCATGTGTGAGAGTGCTGAGCCTCTTTCTGACAATTTTGCTCTAAAACTCCAGGCTTGGAACACCCCACATGTGTGACTGTATGGAACTTTTCCTGCCAGAATTCCTCTAGAACATTTGGGGACTCCAGCTAAGCCATCACCAGCAAGGGCCTTTGCTGGATCTATAATATATTTCTTCCCCTGTTTACTGCTTTCTTCTTGTCTTTTTTGTTGTATTTCTGACATAAGGTTATGGACTACAGGGGGCATACAGTATTTCATTTCCTGCAGAGTTCCTTTTAGCAAGTTCCTATGTTCTTCACAGTACTCCAAGAAATTATTACAACTGGCTAAAAACAAGTTGACTACAATAGAAAGTAACAAAGAATCAATGCACATACTTAAAATTTGTTATATAAAGTATTCAGCTAATTATTATAAATAATTAGCATATTTGGAGAAAATATTACAGGGATGTGCAGTTTTTGCAAAAAAAGCAAACCCACCAGATTAATTGAAGGAAAAATGCTTAGCTCAGGGCTTGTTTCTGTGATGGTTGTTGTAGCTGGAATGGTGGCACATCAGACACCAGCCACGAACTTTGGGTGAGATTCCAGGGTCTTGGGTTGCACAAATGTAACAGAAAAACCCACTGTGCCCCAGAGTTGGAAAGAATGAACAGAATGTGGGGTTTCAGTGCAGTGGGGATGCAGCCCTGGGCTGATGGGGTGACAGCTGCACACCACAGACACATCAGGTCGAGGGAGCATCAGCGTAGCTTCAGTGGCTGCATTGGAGGAGGAACCCTCCTGCCCCCAGGACTGCACAGCTGAGTTTATGGGCTATATATTCTTTCTGTCTGCTCAGACTTCAAAGATTTAGAACAATTATTCTAGGTCCTGAATGTCAGTGAGCTAGTTTGAAAGGATAGCCTGGGTTGCCAGATGTGTTGAAACCCCAGACACGTTCCCTGCACAAATCAACTCTGCACTCATGTGCAGTGAATTTAATGATACCAAACCCATGCTGAAATCATTCTGGCTGTGCTGTATAATGCCTGAACACAGAGACTTGCTTGGGAGGTCCTGATTGCAAAAGTGACATCTTCCTCCTCCCTTCTCTTTATTTGTAAACCCATGACAAGCAGACAGGGAGCAGGCTCTGCTGCTGCTGGCTTTAGGCTTTGGTCCCACAGTGGGCTTGGCACAGGTCACAATACTCACAGGCAGTTCCCTTGTGACACAAATTCCTGAACAACTGCACTTAGCATCACTCAGAATATTTGTGGATGGTGCCCAGATCTCTTACTAAGGTTTCCAGTAGAGGAAGTCAAACATTACACTCCAGGCTTGGGTGATGACTTAGATTGATGAAAGAAAATTAAAACTTTCAACTCCCTGCCCTAGAGGGAGAACATAATGATCCAGACCAATCCCATTTACCTCTTTGAAATTATTGTTATCTTTTTAAAGGAAGTCAATGATTTATGAGATGTTTAGTGGGCAAAACCCTCTGCAAACACTGGGCTGGCTGGGTTATAAATGATCTGTGCACAACCTGGGATTTTTCTAGCAATTCATATGCTGTCTAACTATGACTAGGTCTTATTTCTCTGAGTTGCAGAGCATACTGAAATAAAAATGATTTGCTGGGATTCAGTATAGCTTAGGCAACAATAATTACTGCACAGAAAGTTCCCTACTTAATCAATGGGCTGATGCATTGGAGGTGTCCTCTCTTGCTCCAGCATAAGCAGAGAAAACAGATATAAAGGAAACAAAACTATTGGTGATGGAGAACACCCAGACTCATTACTGAAAACTTTCTGAACTGTGCATTATACAAATGCAGAAGAATAGAAAATACCGAGGCAAAAAATCCCCATCCCAACAAGGAACAGAAAAGGGACAGTCCCTGACCTGTAAGTTTCTTAATAACAACAGAAAACACGGACTGGCAGAAAGATTAAAATAGACAAGGAGTGCTGAGAAATAATGCAACATTAAAATAAGAGATTTACTAAGTTACAAGTAGGTTTGGGACACAAAGCAATTCACTGTAGAACTAAAAAGAAAGAAATACAGTTGGCAAAATAAAGGTACTTTCCAAGAGTAATAGAAGGTGGGAAAGTTTTTAGTTTTAAAAGTGACTTGGCGCGGGTATTTTTGGGCTCTGGTAGGCTACAGGGAATCAAGATTTTACCATGGCCTCTGGCATTTTACCTACATCATGTGAAGAAGGCTTTGTTCTAGGGGTGATGAGCCAAATCTTACAGGAGGCACTGGGAGAAACGAAGCAATTTGACTAAAGACTTCCCAACAAATTCATCATGGCTAGGCTGCCTCCCTGGCTGCCCTTGGCTCACTCTGCCAGACTTCCTCCAGACTGCTGTCATCCCTGAACTCATGGCTTTGACTGCAAGCACCTGAGGTGCTCAGCCTGTGGGACTGTTACCAGGTTTTCAGTGTCCTCAATCTCTTTGTGCCTTATCTCTTAAGATTTTAGTAATTTTTAGGAACAGGTGTACTTAGGCATCATATTCCATGTCTGCAGGAATGAACAGAAGACATGCACATGCATTATTTTTGGAAGAAAACAGGGGAGGGAGACTCAGAAGGCTGCTGGATTTTTTCGCTCTTCTGAAAATCAGGCTGCTGGTTAGCAAATCTTGATCTTCAAAATAAGAAGCTCTTGTGGGAATTGTATCTGTGCAGGAGTTTGATCAAACTCCCAGCACAACAATTCCCAAAGTGTTTTGATGACGTGGGTGAAAGTGGTGTGTGCCACTCCTGCACTTCTTTCAAGTGAATCAATCCTGTACATTTCTGCAAAATGCTATGTATTCTCTAAATGGAGGAGACATTAGATTAGTCACTTGGAAACTGTGTTAAATAACTGTGTGCATTATAAATCTTAACCTTATAAAGCTGAGGGACAAGGTTCTGCAAATGCTGTGTTTGTTTTCTTCCATGGCTATCTAACTGGAATTTAACAAAAACATAGCTGGAAGCTGTGAAGACTTGTGCAGCATCATGATAGTCATGTAGGAGTATTGTCAAGAGGATATGAAAGAGACTGGGGTCGTAGGCAGAACTGCATTTTATTAGACAGATGTTCCTGGGAAAAACACACTTTTTCAAGCTCCAAGATGGATATTTTCTAGCAACAGCTTAGTTTGAGTCAGATAAATACAGTCTGAGTGGAGGCTGAGATCAGGCAGGGGACAGAAAAGTGGTGTCCCCTCTCCTCCTCTCTCACTGTGGAACACCTGAAGTAGCCAAAATGAACTGCTATGTGTGTCAGGACTTGGGTCTTCAGGGATCACCAGATTAAGATGTTTGGGTGTAGACTGTCCTGTATGTGACAACTCCTGTGTGCTCAGTGTGCAGCCACATCACACAGAAAATATCCTGATGGGCATCATCGTTAACAGAAGGTCAGGCCCAAGCTGCCATGGCCTTTCTGGGAGCTTATTTCTCTGTGCAAAGCCCACGACAGCATTATGCCTCATTACAGAGGTACTCAAGCTACAGCAATGTGATTGTCTCCTTGTCTGGGCATATAACTCCACAAACAAATGTGTGTGCAGTACACCAACTGTGAAAATGAGACATCCCTCTGAGGCTTTCAGGGACACGGGTACAGCATTCCAGTAATGTGCTGTGAACCAGGAAGGTTCAGCTCACAGAGCCCACAGGGGAAATTGTGTGGAAATTCAGGAATTCTTCTGCCCTTTGCATTTCCCTTTGGAAATTTCTCTCTTTGGGGCCTCAACACAAGTTGGAGGTATCTAACCATAGGTACTCTGACGTGGAGTTCTTTGTCTGCATGCCATAAACACTAAACAGCCATCCACAACATGGCACAACAGAAATAAAACTGTACTTGTAACAACATTCAGGTTTCAGGTCACAAGACTGTGGGTTTTTTTCCTGATTACTCCTTATTTGAGGTCTGCTTGCAGGGAGACAGTATTAGCACCTCATCAGTGATTCATTTCCTAATGAAACTGAAACTGGCATCAGGAACGGAGGGGAAAAAACCCCAAAACCTGTGCAAAAAAGGCAAGATAAATGGCTGGCTTTCTGCAAAGCATGCAGTGAAACAATGGGACTAAATGAGATACATTCCTGACAAAGATCTCTTCTGTTCTCCAAAGGCTTTCCTTGAACCTGGAGTCACGTTTTATCTTTAAAAAGTGGTCTTTATTTTATGTGAGCTCTCTCCCTCTCACCCTCTTTTCTGCTTGCTGAGATTTAAGTAAGCTCTTGTAGTGCTCTATCTCTGATCAGGCTTAAAGATTTGGAAAGCCCCGAGTTTGCAAGGATAAAAAAGGCCTTGGTATCTAGACACTGACAGATCTGATTCATCACCCGAGGTGGACATTTCCACTCAGCCTGTGCCACAGATAGTCTTGATAACAAGCTTGGAATTTTTCTTGGCATGCATCTTTATTTAAAGGTCAAAGCTCTTCCAAAGAAAGAGGAGTTGCTGGGTTAAGGAAAAGGGAAAAAAATAGTCACATTATCTTGACAGAATCGGAGTCTTCATTAGGACCAGGGGATTTAGAGCTCAGGGGTCTGATTCCACCTGAAGGTGCTTTTGAGCTGCTCTGGGCTCCAGAGAACGAGCAGAGCCAGGGCATGGCTGCAGGGCTGAGCTCCAGCCTGGGCTGGGTTAAATGCCCAGCTGCAGCAGGTAGACTCAGGCCTTGCTCCTTCCCCACATGGAAGCAAACAAGTGGAAAAACAGGGATATTTCAGCCCAGTCCCTGCAAGACCCCAACCTTATGGATGAAGAGAGAAAGTCACCCCTGTTGCAGACAGGTAGATACATTATAAAAGAAAGGCCTCATAAAATCAGGCCTTGCTCTGCTAAATTAATAGCTAGCTTGCCACTTCTTCTATGTGCAGCAAAGTGGCTGGCAAGTTCCCACGTGAAAACAATCTTAACCATGAAAATAATTAACACAACAAGCTCTTCTGGTAAGAGAACCGTTTGCACCTGCAAAAAATAAGAGATCTGCCTCATGGGAATCAGTGAACAAAATACATAAACTAACCAAGAATAGAGAGATTTGATGGACAACCAAAATACCTTTTACTGATCAATAGAGTAATTGGCAAGAAAACTATTGATCAATTAGAGTTGCACATGAGGTCTGTAAAAACTGTATAAAAGTAGGTTGTGTGAATAAAGGGGCTTTTCTGCATGAAGAAAATGGAGTTGCAGCTCCTATTACAATGCACTAATCCAATCCAGTGGATCCCCAGCCCTGCTCTGGTTTTATGTAGCAAAAGTGAACACCTTCAGCTTTAGACTGAAATGCCTTAGTCTTGTATTTCTGGTTTTCCTTTTCTTCCCTTTCCTTCATATCTGAGCAATAAACTACTGCCTAAGACATGCTAAACTTCATCTGCTCTCAATTAGAATACCTCCCTGGGTAGCAATTAAGCAATGACTGCTGCCACTTAATGGGGATGGTTATTTTTATTTAATTGGGGTGTTTTCCAGTGCCTTAGACTTGTGTGGGTGTCTGTGCAGTGTCTGTCCCTGGCACCAGGACATGCCAACAGTGCTTTCCCATCTCCTCCTCAGGTCTGCTCACTCCACCCTCCTGTATCAGGCAGGGTCAATCAGTAATGACTGTCCTGAAAATTCCAGTGGTCAGCTAACAACATAGGGATGCCTTGCTTTTTTAGGAATTTCTTGACTCAGCACACAATCTCTTTCCTTTTCTCCCCACATTTTGGCATGAATTCACCAAGAGCAGTAAAACAAGGCCCCTGCTTTGTGTTCAAACCACTGAGCAGAGCTGAGTTTCACCACCCAGCAGCACCAGGGAAGGGCAGTGAGGGGGTTTGAGCCCCAGGAGAATGAGATTAGCAGCAGATCTAATTCTTTTCTCCAAGCTGCCCTGTAATCTACTCTTTGACACCAGCCTAATCTTTTTATCACTCTGCACTGAAATTTCATGATCTGGAAAATTATTCCACTGTGGAGTCAGCTGTGTGTGAATAACTGATTTGGTTTGGGTTACTTTGGTGAGAGTGGATCAAAAGGAAGCCAGGTTCACCATTTGACAGAGAATCAAAAAGCTGAAAAGCAGTTTGCCCTGTCATAAAGCATTAGTAATATTCTAAACACAGATTTAAAAGTAAATAACACTGAAGAAGTAGTACATGGTTTGAAGCTAAAACAGAAAAGAAAAAAACCAAAATGTCACATGTCGACAGTTTAAGAATTTTTATATTTAGTTTACTGAAATGACAACACTGAGCATGCACTGCCTGCCTGAGCATTGCCTTCCAGCCTGTCTGATTTAATCTCAAAGAGAAGAAAACTACCAGCAAATGGAAAAATGTTTTCCCACGTGCTGGTTAAATGAAAAGCCCACAAGGCACTCCCACAAAGAACAAATGAGCAAGTCAAGTGTGTTTCTCTAATTGAGCATATACCTGTAACAGGAAATGGTTACATCTTCACTGTGCTTGACAACACATAGCACAGGTTTTTAAGGCTGGAGAGCCCATTGGAGATACTGTTTGTCATAAGTAGATTCCATCAAGGCTCCTGGATATTTTCCATTTTAATCCTATCTGTAAAACTTTGACTTTTCTAATCAATTGTGAAAGTAAATCCCCAGGATTTGCCAGATTATGTGTGAAATGCAAAAGGGAGTACTTAAATCTATCAGTAAATAAACAAACACATAAATCAAAAGCTAGAGCAGGGAGAAAGCAGCACTCAGTATCCTGGCTGCAATCCATGTTTATTATTTAACTTTAAAATGACAAATCAATGGCAAAATGGAATTAAGTAGCTGTGTAAGCACAGAAGTAATTTTATCAGTGTATGAGATGCTCATGTTTTACATTATACAGAACACGGTGTGTTTACTGAGCAAATGCAGAAGCATCAGGGAGGGCTGGAATTGGAGCCAAGGCTGCAGGGAGCAGGGACACCCTCAGAGGGATGAGACCCTGGAGACCAGGGCCTGCTGCTGACAGCACCGACAGTGATGGGAAAGTGAAGATTCAGGCTCTTCAGAGAAGATAATGAATCTTGTTTTAGGAGTTGCAGGCAGAGCTGAGCCAGAAGAGGAAAGACCTTGTCCAGAGGTCAAGACTGACCCATTCTCAACTGTTTAGGCAGGACTGATCTGACAGTGGATGTAGCTCTAACCTTGGGGCTGACCTTGATTAACTGCTGTGTGCCTTAGGAGCCATGAATGTTTTCTCTTGTATTGCAACTGTGTAAAAGTGGTGTTGCTGGAACACAAGCACCATGTAAATTGTAGAGATTTTGTGTTGCTCTCTAAGGCAGTGCCCCCTAGGAAATATCTCATAATAGATATCTGTTTCAGCCATCACAGGTTGACTGTTCGTGGGGAATTCCTACCCTGGCTGTGGTTTAGCTATATTTTATACTTCATTTAAAACCCTTCTTTTTGGGAAAATCACAGAAACAATGTCATCTGTGTGCATATTCCAGGAAAGTGGATTAGGATCAATAACTAGGATTTATTTTAAAATTAAAATAAACTAGTTACATGATAGAGTTCATGAGCTAACAGAGATTAATTAAACCACTAGTTGCTATTCCTGAACCAGCATTTCCTGAGCATGGCACCACATGGTCTGGGTACGTCAGCTGGGGTCAGCTGTCCCAGCTGTGTCCCCCTCAGCTCCTTGTGCACCCCCAGCCTCCTCACTGGTGGGGTGAGGAGCAGAAAAGGCCTTGGCTCTGTGCAAACACTGCTCAGAGGTAATGAAAACATCCCTGAGTTATCATCACTGTTTCCAACAGAAATCCAAAACAGGGTCCTGTACCAGCTGCTGTGAAGAAAATTAACTCTACCCTGTCCAAACCAGCAGAGGTTGTTAAGGTGTAACACACTGAGAGTCTCACTGGACCTGCCTGCACCAGAAAACTGGATCAAATTTCAGACACTGATGCAGGCTCAGAAGCAAGCAGAAATTCCAGGTGTGTTTTTACTCCTGTTGCTGTCTGCCTCTGTGCCAGGCCAAGTTGTGCCATACTTGCAGGACAGGGGTCTCAAAAGTTCCCAGTAAAGAAGAAATGCAATGCAAAACAATACATGGAAGTCACTGAAAATGAAGGCAAGTGAGGAAATCCAGATTTCATGCTGAACAGGGGAATTTTTGGGATCTGTCTTGCAAGAAGCAGTGAGTGCTCTGAATAAACCCTGTATTTGTAAGAGGAAAACCAGATGGGAAAAGTGCTGAGGGAGTGTTGCCCTCTGTTCACCAGAGCTCCTGAGCACTGCTGTCAGTCAGGTCATGCAATCACAGAATCATAGAATAGGCTGGGCTGGAAGAGACCTTAAAGCTCACCTTTAAAACTCCCCTGCCAACACACCTTCCCCCAGACCAGGCTGCTGAGGGCTCCATCCAGCCTGGCCTTGAACACTTCCAGGGCTGGGAAATGCTTTGGCTACCTGGTCTCTCTGCCCCATCATGAAAAGCCAAACCACTCCTGACTCAGATTTTGCTCTCCCAGAGCTGTAGCCATTTTTGCCTTCCCAGATGTTGCAGCTGTGCTTGAGCCAGCTCCTGTGGGACCTGCTGTGAAGGGGACAGTGCAAACCAAAGCAGGAGGATGTGCAGTCCACAGCAGGGAAGGGCACAGTTATGTGGAAAGAAGTAGAAAGGAAGAGAGAACAATTAATTATTTCCCTAAATCAGCAAAGAGGTCTTAAAACAGCAAAACATCCCACACTGTGGATTTTATGGCTCTTACAGAGCTCTATTGATGTATTTCTGGTGTAGATGCTAGAAAATGGTTTTATACAAGGAGAAAAGAAAGCTGGAGAGTAATTGAGGATTGACTACTAAATCAACGAAGGCTTTCAGATGCTCAGGGTCAACAAATTAAAGTGACTGCTTGTTCTTTTCTTATGTGCTGTAGCAGTGTTTTATACCTCAGTAGTACCAGCAGGCTTCAACTAAGATTAGAATCTCCTTGAGCTGCATTAAGTAGGAATTTTGAGGTATTTTTCTTCACAGTCATGAGAACTAGAAACTTCTCTACTCACAAGACCAAATAGCTGAAGCTGTAGAGGAGAGATGAAGTATCACAGTACTCTCGTGGAGTCAAGAGAGCTGGCAATGCTGAACTCTTTTCCTCTGTGTTTTCATTTCAGTTTTTATTTCAAATCTTTATTCATATCTTCAGCAGTCGCTTTGGTTGCTGAAGCTCTTGAGGATGTGATTCAGTAGGTGTTGACCTTGGTTCAAGGGAGCTGCATTAAGGGGTAGGTAGTACTTGAAAATGTTGGTGTGTCAGTGCTGGTGTTACAGTTGTGATTGTTTAAGAGAGATTCAGGGTTTGTAGAAAGATTAAGATCTTTTATAAACTGATCTGATGTGGTTGGAAAAGCAGTTATGGGCACACCAGCCTTTTATCAAATCATTCTTTCAGCCTGAAGTCTGGATAAAGGAGGGTGGACACAGCCCAGCTTGGCTCTGTCCCTCCCTGCTCTGACACCAGGGCCCAGTTCATTCCCCCTGTCCCAGGGCTCAGTTTCCCTGTTGTAACACACATAACACAACTGAATGTGTGCAGGAGTGTTGTTTGGCCTGAGGAATATCACCTTGAAGTGTCCTTGGCACAAGACCTGAAATACCTTCTCTGTATTTTACACAGTCGTGCTCAGCAAATATTAACTCTCTGGTTATGCTTTTCTAAGACTATAAAATCCATAAAATATAATTAAAATATGTGAATCTATTATATTATTTAATGAGTACATTGAGCCTTGAAAGTTTAAATTAGATGTAAAGTTGATACAGACATATTGCTATTGATTAGATATATTAATAAATCATTGCAGCTTTAGACAGAGATTTTTCCCTTACCAGGTGGAAATATCTTTTTTCCGTCATTTCATCCATCAGTTCTTACATTTATGCAGCCATTTTAAACTACTATAGAGTAGCAATGAATAATTGTAACTTTTCTGCAACTAATCTCAATTCTTTACTATAATTACTTCAGGTTCTGTTCCCTTCTGTTCTTTCTTGGAAGGCACTGCAGGCCACCAACAGTAAAAATGAGGCAGCACAAATATCCCCCAACCCCTTCCCCCAGCATTTTAGTTATATCAGACACATATTTCAGGATTATCATTTTCTGGGAGCCTGGATGCCAGTACAGTGAAGTTGGAGCACTAAAACCTGACAGTGTAACAGATTGGGAAGTCACCCTACCTTCTCTACCCCAGGCAAGGAAAATTTAGCAATAAGGGCTGTGCTGGCCCTGCACTGGGAAAAACTCCTTTACTCCTTGCATGCAGCTTGCTGGCTGCTAATAAACATCTATTAAGGGGGTAGAGCTCTGTGGGCCCTAAAGTAGCCAGTAAAAGTCTTGCCAAATGAAGAAAATGGAAGGTAATTCAGATGCCTGTGCTAAAGGGCTATCATTTGCTGTCAAGCAGCTTTTTCCTCTAGTTAAATATATTTTTCTTCAAATGAACTTCGTGCTTATTTCATGCTGGAGGCTTTTTCACATCAGAGTTTGAAAAAAATCAGGGTGCTACTTTCCCACAAGGGCTGTGTGCCAGACCCAGTGGCAGGCACTGGGCAGCTCTGCTGCTCCTCCATCCTACTCCTGCCTGCCCATCTCACATCCCGTGCCTCTACAGAGCTGCTGACAGCAAAATCCAAAGGGTATTTCACAACAGATTATAAGTATTTGAAACCAGAGCAAATGTCAGGCTGCTTGACAGCAAAAGATAGCCCTTTAGCACAGGCACCTGTATTACCTTCCATTTTCTTGATTTGGCAAGATCACAGGCTTCAACCTCATTTGAAACCTTTTATCTGCATTTCCTTCCTGTAGGGTAGGCATACATCTCCTCTCCCCTTACTTGTGCTGCACGGCTCACCAGCTGCATGCCAAAACTTCCCAGGGAAATATTCAGGAGATGAGAAGTCATCAGCAGCAAAGTACCAATTTCATGTCAGGCAGTGTGTCAGTAATATGAGATAAAACTGCTCTTTCACCTGCTTAAAACCCTGTTGCCTGCAAGACATTTGGATCAGCAGTTCAGGCAAGTTTGGTATTTTCAGGTACCAAGGTCATATTCTTAAAGATAGGCAGGGAAATAAAATGTACAAATATGCATTGCAGGGGTGCAAAGAGGTAATTGTGCATATGAAATATGCAGTTCAATCACCCCCTGGGTTATTGTCTGCTCACAAGCATTCAGCTGCACCTGCAATTTCCTGATTTCCTTTTGGAATAACTTGTCTGTGCCTGGGTGTGTGTGTTTGGCACTTCTCTTCTCTGCTCTTGAAACTGTGGCCCAAAGCACAGTGTTGCTGTTTAGCACAGATTTAAGCTTCTGATTTCAAAGCTGCTGTAATTAGTGACTTGCAGTCAGTGTACTCTACCAATTCTCAGCCCACTGGGATATTACCAGACTTTATTGTGTATTTCTGTCTTTGTGGAACTTCTGTAAATCTTTTCTTTGATTGCAGCTAGGGTTTCAAAGCTGCCCACGTTTGAGCCAGAGGAGACTAATAATGATCTAATTAGCGAAAGATGTTTTTCTCAGCATTGCTGTATTTTATCTCTTCCCCAAAGCCTTGTTGGTGCAAGTCAACCTCAGGCACCAGCCAGATGCTTTTTTTTCCTTGTGTATTTGAGAAATACACAGACACATCTGTATATATACCATGTGGTCCTCACTTGAGTGTGTAAATCTTGAAAAATCTTCCCAAGTGTAACTTGGATTTAGGAAGTAGCTTTGTTATTCCCAGAAGATTTTTCTTCCAGCTAAGATTTGTTTCTCTAGCTCAAACCACAAAGCCACTTTAACTCTAAAAGACTCCAGTCTGTGTAAGCTGCAGTGTAGGACATACTTCTTATCCCCCAGTGGGTATTCATTGCCCCTCTCCTCCTGTGTTTGCAATTTCACTCTCTTTTTATTAATTAATGAACTCCCTTAATTATTTATAGAAGCCTTAAAATGCACCAGGGTTGGATTGCACAGTGTCTTGCTTGCCACAGTGCAGTGTTTTGCCACAGGAAGGGCACACATTCCTTCCCAAAGGCCCCAGCAGGGTTAGCACAGCAGCTGGCACTGCAGTGACCCACTCTCAGGGGGTGCAAAGCCCTGCTGTACCCTTGGGATCAGTGATTTGCAGCTCTTTGGGAGCTGCAGGGTCCCAAAGGGCACTGGGCAGGGCCTTCACCATCCTCTTGCTTATTGAGAGGGCTCAGGACAAGGTCTGTGGATTGCAGGTCTCTTCTCTCCTCCCCTCAGACACGCTGCTTGACCTGGCTGCACGGGAGGCATTGCAGCAGCATTGTTTGTCCTCCCCTTTTTGCTCCTACCTGATGGCTTTCTAGGTTTCTCATTTCTTTATAACAGTCATTAATGGAACTATTTTATTTTAGCTACTCCTTTGGCATATCTGTTTTACAAATACCCTGGAACACAACAGTTCAGCCCAGCTTTGCTATCCCTAAATCTTTGCAGCGCTGGCTCTGAGGTACTAAATTAGCCCCCAAAGGGATCTAAAGTGTTAAGCCTGACTCCATCCAAGCACAGAGATGCTGGATAGTGCAGGAGGAGGCACAAGAAGCATGACAGAGCAGGAGAGAAGGGAGCACTTCAGTGGCAGAGATTCCAGCTGGCGAGCAACTTGTGTCACTTTGTGGTGCTTTATGACCTTGTTAAACTGTCTCAATAAATCATGCCAAGTAATTAGAGACATAATTTAGAACTTAACTAGCATGTCACTATGAACATTGGATATACCCTGGTGGTATCTTTGTGTTTCCTTTCCCTCTTCCCCTCCAGGACACTGAGCTCCCAAAACCACCCAGGGAAAGCACAAACTCCAACACCATTGATGGCTTGGTGCCAGGTGCTCCAAATAGCAAGGAGCTGATCCAGCCTGGAGAGTTATCTGCAGGTGCCCAGGAGCCTCCAGCTCAACACACAGCAGCCTCCTCTCACACCACAAGCAAAGCCACAGGTTCTCCTGCAGCATAAATATTTCCTCTCTGGTTTAAATAGAAAGCAGATGCGTCTCACTTGTCACCCTGAGCACTGAGACTGGCAGCAGGGCAACAAAGTGATGGCAAGGTACAGGGCACTGTACAGAAAAAGGGAAATGGCAATGATACAACTCAGACAGAAGCTGTCAAGTCAGGAACACAATTTTTCTTTTTGTTAGAGTCTTAAAAAATAAATGTTCATTGGTGACAGCAAGGAATTGGAAATTTTTGTGTATCATTTGTCCTTATTCCCTGAAGCAGCACAGAGTGCAGCATATTTGAGTTGCCTTGTCAATGGATGGAAGTCTCAGCTCCTGTGCTGGTATTTTTAGAAGAGTTAGGACAGGGATATTGGGGTGTGACAACAGAAAAAGGACTTGCTGCCCCTTAGAGAAACATTCCCAGCAGAGGCAGAGGGAAGAGAAGAAAGCAAAATCTGCTTCCTTAGACACTGAGGTGGAAGAAAATGACTTAATCCAGGTCAGAGCTGGACCATTCCTCTGCTTCTGGCAGGCTCAGGCCATGCTGTCCTTTTATCACAAATGACAAAACAGATGTGGGGGCAGAATAATCCAGATGTTGGGTGTCTGGGCTCAGGCTCTTTGGTAAGTGAGCTGGATAGCAGCAGCTGGGAAGGTTGACACTGGGCACAGGAGCAGGCAGAGACACCAAATCTCTGAGAGCAAGAAAGGAACCTGAACATCATCGAGCAGCCCCTTCTGGTCAGGACAAGGCTGTGGATGTCTGCACAAGAGAAGCAGAGAAATAAAGCAAACCTGACCTGTGATCCTCTGTGGGCTGTATCTGATGGATGGAGGTGTTCCTGTTTCTCTTACACTTTTTTGAAAGGGTGAAACAGTACAGCATATAGCATATTATCTCTGTTTTCTTTGATTTGTTTTTTTTGGGAGTTTTTTGGTTGGTTTTGGGGGGTTTTGTGGGAGCAGGCAGGTAAATATGCCTTAATTTAACATTTAATACTTGAAATTATTGTTGTAGCCTGCACAGTTCAGTTACTTTGACAGAAGATCTCACTTGGTTTCTTTTACAAATGAAGCAAGTCGGGGAGAATGTTCTCACCTTTAAGCTGTGCTGGAGCCTCTTGCCACCAGCTGCTTCAGGATTGTCACCCACCCCTGCCTTTCCACGGGGCTGCAGCAGAGCTGATTTCTGCTGGTCACCACCCTGCTGACAGTTAATCGCCTGAGCACAAAACCAATCACACAACAAAAAAACAAGGGGCTAATTAATTTTTAATTTGTATAATTTAAAAATCTGCTGCATCTCCTTGCAGTTGGATTCCAAAGTGTGCCATTTCCTCAGGCAGCAGGGAAGCCTTTCCAGGCTTTGGGTGGAAGACCGAGCTCTCTTATCAAACCAGTTCCATGCTGGGTAAAACCTGGAGCAGCCCATCTGGATCAGATTAAGTTTGACTTAATTCTGTTTTTTTACATTTTCTTTGGCAAGAGCTTTGGTACTTCATTATTAAAACACAAATTTGACTCCATGCTGTAATTGCCCAGCTTGACAACAATAAATCTTATAAGCAGGTTTGCTGTTTGCATGCTTGAAGGGATGATTTACATTCATTCACACAAAATGTTAGGGCCATAGTTTGTTTTTGGAAGTCTGGGCAGTAAACTGAGGAAGTGGGGTGTTCCCTTGTGGTGCCTGCTCCAGGGGGAGGAAACAATCCCCACCCAGAGAGCCGGGCTGGCTTTCAGGTGAGGAGCAGAGCTCTGAGCTGCACACTGGAGCCAGCTGGAGGCAGCAGGAGTTACCTGAACCCCCGGGAGAAGGCTGTGCTGTGGTTTACTTTGTACCACTCCGTGACCATAAATTTCACAAAAATTTATCGTTTGAGCTGATATTTCTCAGATGTGCCCTGTTGATTTTCAATGAGTTGTTAATTTGGAAGGGTAAAGCAGGATCTGTTGAGTTTGCATTGCAAGCAAAGAATTGCCTGCAAGGTTTGCAGCAAAATGGGGCCCTTGTTTTGGCTGGGGCAGGGTGCTGATGGAGAGTTCTCCTCCAGCCAGGTGTAACAGGGACAGTTAGGTGGTGGCTGTGCCACCTTTCCTGGCTGTGCTGCTCTCTAGTCTGCCCTTCCCCTCCTGGGGTCTTATGTCAATAATTCCTGTGGTGTTGGGCTGGAATTCAGGTCTGCTCCCAGTGCTGGGCTCAGAGGTTCAGCCAGCTGATACAGCATTTCTGGCTCTGGAGATAGCTGGACAACAGGGAGCCTGGAGCTGCCCTGCTCTTATAGACATTCCTAAAGTGCCTGGCTGTGACACAGACAGGATAAATCTGGACACAGTCTCAGTGAGGACTAGCTGCTTAGCCTAACTTGGGGATGAAACAGGAATGCTTTTGCTGGGCCACTGGAAACGAGAAAATTGCACCAATGGACAAAGCTATCCTCTAAATTTGGAACTGCCTGTTTCATTCTGTCTGTGTGGGGACTCTGTTATCTGTAGGGTCTCACACAGATGATAGGGAGCCTGAGTGGAGTAGACAGAGAGCCATGGGGACCATGGGGACACACTGGGTTCACTCTTGTCTGCTCCCATGACTGAAGGAGCTGTAGGTTGGATTCCTTTCTGCTTCTCATAAAGGTGTAATAACCATGGTGGAGACAATGCAGATGCCCAGCAGAAGCTCCCTTCCCAGTCTCCTGGCAGCTGCCAGTGGCACAGCAGTGCAGCTGATCCCCTTGGTGCCCCATGAGCAGCAGCAGCAGCCTCTGGCTGGGTGAGATGCAGGGATGCTCTGGGAGTGCTCCCTTGGGCTGAGAGCTGCAGGCCTGTCCTGAGACCAGCCTGGTGCCTCCTGCCCTCTCACTGCTGGCTTTGGAACTCTGGAGGTGACAAATTAGCAAGACTCCCTTCAAGAAAACAGGGATGTCTGCCCTTCCCACTTTCTGCAATATGAGGAGCAAAGGCACAATGTCAGATTTTCCACACGACAGGGCTCCTTTCTGCTTGCCTGCCTGACCCAGTGCATTCCACTAAAGTCAGAGGTTTCTGTGTGAGAGGGTTTGATCTATTTGGGTTTGCACATGGCTCCTCCAGTCATATTTCTAAGGTGAAATGCTGAGTGAATTATCTCTGGATTTTATCAATCCTATCTCCTCTGGATAATTTCTTACATAGTCCTGATTAAAGCCAATGTAGTCCCAGGTGCTCTGGACAAATCAGTATTTGGCTCTTGAATGTCTAAATCCTGGCCAAATCCACACTGGGCTGGTGTGTGGCAGAGGGCTTTGCTCCTTGCCTGGAGGGGGCTGGCCCTGGAGCAGCACTTTATAGCTGATGGCTTTTGTTTAGGGAGACAGGATATTTGTTTAAAGAGCAGCAGCCATGGTAATATTTCAAAGTCAAGTAATTAATTTCAGTGGGGAACAGGAATATGACACTGGCAGCATCAATGTGAGGCTCCCACAGCAGCCACAGCAATACACCTCCAAATCTGAGCAGCTAATATTCATCTCCTGTAGACTGAGAAAAGTGGCCCCAACCCCCCCTCTCCAGCCTATTTCCCCCTCCCATCTCTGGACACCAAAAATGCAGGTTATGTTTCCTGCAAGGTTTCAGTTATCCCTCAGATCTTCAAGTAAAATGGAAAAAAAAATAATAACTGGCTTCACTGAGCCAAGGGAGAAAGAAAAAGATGAGCTATTCAGAAATATCAAATGCAAATATTTGCTTGCCCCATCCCCCCAACATTGGTTATTACTGAAAAATTAAGGAAGTTTGAAATGCACTTTGCACACAGACTCAGCATAAATAATGCTACTTTGCATTTCATCAGCCTTATTTTCCCTATGGGTTCTCTGTCATCTCTCATTTAAGCACCACAGGGATGATCAGCTTCAGAAAGAGGTTGAGATGAAAGGTGCCAAAATATAAGTGGGTAAAAAAATTTCTGGTACTCAAGAGCAATCCAGAAAACTTTCCACTCCACAGGTGCATGAGCACTGAGAAATTGAGTCAGGGATTTTTTTTAAAAGGAAAACTTTTCTCTATCAAAAGTATAAAGATATTATGAAGTAACAATTTGCTTTAAAAATATTTACCAACAATACTTGGTGACATTTGATGTGATCACTGTGAGACTAGGAATTCCTGTAGAACTGAAGGAAGAAGGGCAGAAAATATATTAATAATTTGTTATTTAATTTTTATTCCAAAGTATATTGAATGTTATGATGTAATTACAGCTATTATCTACAAGGAAATAAAAGAACAAAGGTAAAGATTATGGCATTCAGGTTAAAAGAATTGTAGTAAGACAGATGGGCATTGCTGTGGCTGTGGTGTCTCGGGTAGGATTCAAATCTGAGCTCACCTTCCCTTTCCCTGTCAGGCCCAGTCAGGTCTGTCTCTTGTGCTCCAGTTCCCCAGTTATATAAAAGGGGTTACAAAATCCCTTTCACTGACCCTTCAGAACTCCTGAGATGCATTTTGCAAGTCCTGCCTGATTGCAAAGGGAGGGAGAGGGGTGGAATTTAGTGTAGGACAGAGCAGAGATGGGTGCAGAGAGCTGAGCATAGCCTGAAAGCCAAATCTGTGACTCCAAAGGAGCCCCCATGAGCCCAAACAAGTCCAGGAGCTGCTGACCACAGAAGTCACTGGTCAGCAGTGACTGATCTGTGCAGATGCCTGTGTAGGGTGAGGGTGACCTGGGGAGGGCTGAGGAGAGAACAGAGCACAGGGAAGCCTTTCTTTAAATGGAGCTTGTAAGAGAAAATACAAAGATTAGTAACACTACACAAGTGATTAAAAGTACCTTGACAGCAACAAAAAAGGGATAAGGTGAGATCAATTCTTTTCAATACAGTCTGGTACACATAGATGTGCACAGAATAATTTTGGGAAAGGTGAAGCAATATTCCAAGAGCTAAATATCACCATTTTATTTGTTTTATGTGCAATGATCTTCCAAAAAGCGATTCATTCCAGACATCTCAGTAATATAGAAGAGCTAATCCACAGTGGTTCAGTAAAAGGTCACTATACAGCATCCTCCAGAGGAGATTTATATACCTTGGTATACTTGCATTTGTCTTCTTATTTGACTGTGTTTATTCTTTTGGAGAACAGTGCATTTTAGGTGAATATGAGGTGTCTTTGGAAACTTCGAGGTGCAGGGAATTTCTCTGGCTGCCACTAGCATGGCTTCCCTCTGTACTGCAGTGGCTTAGGAGCAGCTCTCAGACACCCATCATGCATAAAGCTGTCCAAGGGGGTGATCCAGGCTGTGCTTTGCGCTCATTTTTATAGCTATGGATGGTGCTTAGTCAGGCACTCAAGGCCATGGTGTTAAGTGCTAAGCACACATCTTCAATCCAGCAGCCTCAGGAGCTCCCAGCCCTGCCTTAAACACACATGGCCACTGTGCAGGATGTCCCCAGCAGTGTGTGCCCTGTCACCAGCTGTTGGAACTGGGGCAGGGGGCAAGGTATTAAC
>VZTB01013365.1:39477-57330 GCA_013397245.1 Thryothorus ludovicianus | reverse complement strand
CAGAGCCACATCTGCCACTGCAGGAGGGCTGCAGCCACCATTGAATGGCACTGCCACCAACACCCTGACCCACAGGGTGCCAGGCTGGATTCTGACTCTGTCACTGGGTTTGTTTATTTTATATTACTGCATTTTATTTTAGTTCTCCAAATAAGGAACTGTTATTCTTATCCCTGTATCTTTGCCTAAGAGCCCCTTAATTTCAGAATTATAATAATTTGGAGGGAGGGGGTTTACATTCTCCATTCCAAGGGAAGCTCCTGCCTTCCTGAGCAGACATTCAAAACAAGACAGCCACAAAGGGTGGCCATCAGTTCAGCAGTGGCTTCCCTCCCTCCTGCTCTCCCCTGTGGCAGGAAGGGGTGTCTGTCTCACCCAGGTGGCCACAGGGAAGCTGCACTCTTTCAGGTATCTGCCCAGTCTTCACCAAAGGCAAGCAGAAGCCCTTGGTTCTCCAGAAAGCTTCATATCAGACCCTTAAGGTCTCATAAAACCACCTCTAAAACAATCTCTATAGAACTGGCTGTTAAATTGTTTAGTTTAGGGGCTAGCTTAGAATAATTTAGTGGCTGTTCCAGAACTGATAATCCATAATCTTATCCACATGTTATTGCTGTTGTAGCAGTGTCATGTGGTGGGTATGAAAGAGCAGCATCCTTTTCAACTGAGCTTGGCTATCTGTCACTTTGATTTTGTTGGGTCAATGATAAAATGAAGTGCTATTCTAAGCTTTGCTGGTGAGTGTCTTTCTGTCATAATGAAACTTCCTTATGCTAAAGATATTCCAAGAAGGAGAAGTTGTAGCCTTGGTGGCCACTAACTCTGAGATAGAGGGGAAAACATCAGATTAATTTTTTAGCCACTAAAAATAATTGTTGCCCTGCTTTCACTTGGAGGACCCAGTTCTGTTGCTGAAGCACAGGGAAAATTATGAAATGTACTGGCTACTGGTATCATAGCATAAAACAGAGCTGTGCTTCCTTCCTGGAGTTTCCCCTCTGTGTGATCAAGGTGTGGTACAAACAGAGCGTGCTCAACTGTGAACTTTATTTCCTGACCTTAACATGACTCAGGGTTACAGAGGCAAATAACCCAGTCACCAAATGTGGTCGGTGTCAATTGACCCCAGCACTTTTGTCCTGTCTTCTCACAAATGTATTTTTGATTATGGTAGTGCTATTTAAAGGCTTATTCCACACCTGACTTTCTTCCCTGTATCAGGCAATATCTTTCATATTTTAGAAGTCTCATTTTTTCTCATCCACTGTCTGAGCAACAACTTCTGATCAGTCATTTGAAATCACCAATTTCAGATCTCTACCTGTTTCAGATCTCGTTCTGCTAAGNTCTGATCAGTCATTTGAAATCACCGATTTCAGATCTCAGTTCTGCTACCTGTGCCTGTTATGTTACTACTGTTACAGCCTCTGGAAGATGTTTACATCAGACATCATATTAATCCCCACTTTCTATTAGGTAACTTGGTGTATAAAAAAGAAACTTGCTTTAAGCTGTTAATGGGCTTCTGCAGCAGAGACATCTTTTAAAAAAGTTGAATTGTCCAGGTGCCTCTCTGACAGGCTCTCCAATTGGCATCATTTTTGGAAATTCTGTGCTGGGTGGGAGCAGATAGTTCAAGTGCTGATATATACCAGCTACAAATAAAACCTGTGTTATTTCAGAAGTCTAAAATAAAAAAGAAAAATACTGGGAAGAGAGCTATTAACCCCAAAATTACTACAACATTGTCATCTCCATGTGAACCAACTGTTCCAACCCCCTTTGAAACCCACAGAGAATGATGGACTCTGTTAAGTCACAATTCCTCAAGTGGGTGTCAAAAGCAAGAGAACCCTAAGAATACCCTAAGAGTGCAGAGTTCTCCTTTGGCTGAACCCAGGGTGAGCTGCTGACCTCCCCATGGGGGCTGTTGGAGGAGGGACCCTCCCTGTCCCCAGGGAGGAGAGGCTCTGTCCTGTCCCTAGGCACAGGTCACTCAGACCTGGAAGCAGGGCTCACTGCAGATTTACCTTATCCCCTGTCTCCTTCATCCCCTTCAGACATACAGCAGCAAACCATCACTGGAACCCAGCCAGCCTGGGAGAAAACACAGAGCTGGATCCTTTTCATTTAGCCAAGTATATCATTTGAAAACAAACAAATGCTTTCTTAAAAAAACCCCAGTACAGTGATTTATTTGCAAAATTCCTGAAGTGTGGCAGAAACCACATAAAAGCTTTGAGGCTGTGAACTGAACCAAGGGTATGTTGTATTCAGCAGAGGCTAATAGATAAGCCACAGAGGGAATATAAGGGAAGGGGAAAATTTCCATGGCTGGGAAGACAGCACATGTTTATATCCATGATGTTTCTATGACCTCTCCTTTTCCAGACATAACACTCAGCTCACGGGCAAAGGAATGGTCACACACACTGGTTATTGCAACAGCCAAGCACAGAACAATATTGAATTCCTCCTGTCAGGGGCCTCTTGCAGCCCAAAGCAGTGTGGGCCCTGAAGGACAGACCATGTGGTGGCTGTGCTGTGGTCTGGTTGAGCTGTGGTTCAGGGGAGTGCTGTCACAGGAATCCAAGTGTCACTGTTTTACATTTCTTGCTGTTGTTATTATTAATTCAAGCTGTGCCATGGGCTGTGGCCAGAGCTAGGTTGGGCAAACCCAGAAGAAAAGGATGTGCTGGTGTCAGAAATGTCCGTTTCTCTGCTATTTTGCAGAAATTTCTGACAATGTAAAGTCCTTTTTTCCTCAGCGAGAGATGGGAGAAAAGAGCAGAAACTCTTCAGGTCTCGTGTTCAAGGTTGTTTATTTTCTCTTACCTAAAACATTTTCTTTCTGCCCTGCTGAGCTCCTTCCAGCAGGGCAGTCGAAGCCTTCTCCCCCCTCAGAGGGGGTGTTTATCTTTTATACTAAAAGTTACGTACAGACTATTTATTAATTATCTCCAATACCTATTCTGTACATTAGACAGTCAGATTTTACTCTAAACCAATCAGTCATGTCCCTGTCACCAAGAAGATGGAGAGGGAAGAAGAAGAAGGAAGAAACCCAAAAGCCACGAGGTTTCTCCATCTTGGAAATTCTTACCCCCCTGTACCAAAACTCAAAATCTACTTTTACACCCCGTGACAAACTTATTACTACTCTATTTAAACTCTTGTGACCTGTAATTCTTCTTTGAAGGTTGGGAATGGTTCCCATGGGTCACAATCCCAATCACAGGTGTTTTGGGCTCTGTGCCAGGGTCTCTGAGACCCCTGCCCAGGTCCCTGAGCCTCCAGGGCAGCTGGAGGTGAATCTTGTGTTCCCACATGCTGGTGGTTTGGAGTTGCACTTTGCACTGGGGTTTACCATCATATGCAGGAGGACAAGATTTTAACCACATCACAAGTATTCCCTGTCACTGGGAAGCACTTGTCCTATGGGAAACTCTTGTCCAAAGCAACTGAAAAATCTGCATGACTTTGGAAAATCAAACCTAGGGCCATTATTTTGAAGTGGTCTAAACCAAACCAGCAATGACATTCCACATGAGCTGCAATTTTGGCTCTCAATATTTGATCCTAAATACAATATCAGGAGTAAAGAAAAGAAGTTTTCATCCTGGGGAGTGTATGAAAAATTGCCAACACTTTAATTACACTCTTCTGCTGAGGCTCCTCCCAATACTTACATATATTTGACATCATCTTTGGATAGGTACACATTTTAGATAACACTCCAGGCATGAACCAGCTAACTACTAACACAGCACAGCCATGGTTATGGGCTGAGCAGAGACCAGGAGCCGTGAATTTCCTCTGGTAAAACCTCTGTCCTCCTTTCCAGGAAAATCCCTGCCATGGAGGTTGGTAGATTTATGAGGAGAGGATGTATTGGTGTCCATTTGCTGTCACGTTGTTAGAGGAGGGTGAAGGGCTGTGAGGATGAATTAATGTACTGGTTTATTTTATCTGATAAAGTTTGTCATTACAATGAAGGAATTGGATTTTCTCTCCATCCTCCAAAACTTATTTATGGATTTGTGGGATGAGAGAAGAGTCTGACGTGGGAAGCATGATGCAACCTGAGAGCACCTTGGGTAAGAACAAATGCCAGAGGGTCCTTGTTTCTGATCAGTTAATTCTCTCCCACTTGGTGCCACACACATTTTAACTCAGTGCTAGCAATTCATACATTCAGAAAGGAGTTTGACAGAACCAAGGCAGTAATCCTGTCAGGACAAATCCGAGCAGAAGGAAATTGTTGTTGAGTTCTGCTGTCATCACAAACACCTCACTCTTCCCTGGACTCTCAGAGCTATCTAGCAGTACAAATGTGGTGGGCATCTGAAGCAAAAAACTAGAAAAATTAAGAGGTAAAAGAGTAGAGTTTAGCAAAAAGAGTAGTAGTAATGTAGATTATTAAATGCTAACAAATTATTAGTAGAAGACAATATATTATTTACTTGAATTAGTAATATTTGTAGAAGAAAAATAAGGAAAATATCATATCGTGAATATGAAGAAACCATAACTGCAGCTGGGCCTGGAGCCAGCCAAAACCTAGTTAGATGGTTTAGACTGTGCCCAAGGGATAAGTTGCCCTACCAATAAGAGAAAAAGTTACAATGACAAAGAGAACCACTAACTCATTCCAAAACCCACCAACCCATTTAAAAAAACCCACCTGCATAAGCATAAAAGAACTTTAAACTCATTTTAATACAAAGAAAAAATAAGCAAAAAAATACTGCATATGTATAAACATATAAAATAATCTTATAAATATGTAAAGCTTTTGTAATTAAATAAAAAACACCTCCATAGTTTTTACACACACCTTTAAAAAACTATTCCTGTGTGTGTCCAGCACTGTCTTAAATAACTATACCTTTTCTAACTTTAATTAGTTAAAAAAAAAAATCTTTGTGCAACATATTTACATCAGATCTCGTGCTCATTGCTGGAGTAGGGGGGAATTTATACGAAGATTAATATCAGGGAACTGAGCAGCTGCTCCCTGGTTTCAGGCTCCTTCTCCAGTATTTCTCCATGCAAAAAGTGAGTGGGAATCCACAGCTCTAGGAGGGTTATGGGATATGGGAGCATGGAAAGATGCTGGAACTTGCAGAGGGTTAGATCCAAGCCCTGACAACATTCATTTGCCACAAAGAATCTATACCAATATTCTAAAATCCTTGGGTGGAAAGGAGCCTTGTACACATATGGGAGATAACTTTCATATTTCAAGAGAAATGTGGGCATCCAGATCCGCCAGCAGGATGCTCAGTTCACTACTCCAGATATTCTGTTGTTAATAGAAGTGAATTGATTGACCAAGAAAGGAAATGTATCAAAAATTGGTGCTGAATATAAAATGAAATCTCTGCTTTTTGGGCGCCTGCTTGGTTTCATTTTTAAGAAGGAACAAGTATGAATGAGGGAATTTATATTAAAATTTATATTTAAGATTATTGAAGCTTCTTCACAGACTGCAGATATTAATATCTAGACCATGGTAGCAGATAATCTCCCAGCAGGGAGTGGTGTTTGAACCATGAAATGTCAGTGTTCACTTGTAGGATGAATGAACTCAGGGCTTTGTAGACTCATGTAGGAAAGTTTAAGTTCTTACTTGTGAATAAATATAAAATATTAATTATTGAAGGATATTTTAGAGGGAATGTAGTCTGACAGTGAATGGTTGTAAAGCAGCTGCCCCCTGCCTTCAGAGGAAACACAATTATAAAGGAATTGTAGTGGGTGAAGAAAAAATGTATCTAATATATTTTGAAATAAAAATAAATCCTTAGAAATTAGATATGGCCGTCAATACTCTGAGAAAATCTCTAACCAAATTAATGCCATGATAAGTATATTTGTTGTGGGTTTAGTGGATTTTACAAGGGAGGCATGCCTAAGAATTTGTAAACACTATTTATTAAATCTGATGGAGGGGAAAATTTACCCATATGGTGGTAAGGCATGGAGGGAGCATGTTCTGGCGTGCAAAGCATTTCATTAGCAAAGCTACTGCTCCTCCAAAACACAGTCCCTTCCAAGACTGGCATCAGGGAGGACATCTTTCCTCTTGTAGAGGAAAGTTAGCAAATGGGTTACCAGGTGGGGAGGGCTGGTGGGAAGGAGGGACGAGGGGAGGCAGCACAGCCCGGGCTGCTCACAGCGTCCATGCAGCCCTGCTGCTGCCCAGCTGCCCTGAGCAGAGAGGAAGGACACAGTGGAGGAGCTGAAAGAGCTTCATCTTCCTTCCTGTTCTGGTTTAGGGCAAATTTGGGAGAGGGGAAGAAAGGAAAACAAACAAACCTCTAGATGAACCACCCCTCCCCTTAGCTGAATCGGGATAGGAAAAAAAATTTCCTTGGTAGAAAGTGGAAAAAGTTGTTTATTTAACAGATAAAACACTCCCCAGCCCAACAAATGAAGGAACAACCCTGAACAACAACAAAAAAACCTCTCACTGCTCCGCAGAGATGCCAGAAAGTCTCTCTCGTGGCTGTAGCTCGGCTCAGTTGCTGTTGGTTCCTCTGGTGGAAAGGCTGGGCCCAGGCCAGGCCTGGTGGGCCAAGGGCTGAGCTCCTGGTGCCCTTTTGGGTATTTAGTCTAGAGCAGGTTCAAAAAGTTTCAAGGAAAGGGAAAAAAAAACGCAGTTCGGAGAACTTCTCTGCCTCGGCTAGCAAAAAAACTAACAAAAAGCAAAGGAGAGCTCTCTTGTGCTGTCCACACCCTGCTAACAGCACAGGCCGTGTGAGTCCGAAAAAACTGCAGACTCTTATCCTTATGTTTTGAAAACAACTGCCTCAGGAATTCCAGTGTGTCTTCTTCACTCTCAGATCCAATTTTTAAAGGTACAACACTTATTTCTGAGCGAAACAGATGAATGGGGATACAATTTAGCATCAACCCAGGACACCTCCACAGGCCACCAGGAGGATTCCTTGGCCTGAGCTGATCCATCAACAAAGTGCAGAGCTGACCTCCCAGGTTTCCTTCTCAAGGCAAGCAGCTTTGATTTGTTTTTGGCTACTCTTCACTTCTCCCGAAAAACTTGTCCTGGCATTTTTTCTCTTGGGCATTTACAAAAGCCTGCAGTAGTTTTCCATGTATGCCATGGACACCTGCAGAAGGGGGGCCTTTCTGTGGCTATAAAAGGAAGAAAGGGAGAAAGAATGTAGTGGAGCAGTTTCTGTCAAGATATGAACACACATAAACACAGCGCTTAACATTTCTTTTCCTCCAGGATTCATCCTCCAGTTCACCTTCTTTCTAATGTTTTATTTAACCTTCAGTTAACCTTCCTCTTTAACCATCTGCTTGTTTAGTGACTCCCAGCATCTCACCCTCAGTATTCCCTTCAGCAGTCGCTGCTTTATTACACCTTGCATCTCCCTGCACCAGAACCCATCTCTTTCCAAAAGCAAGGAGCAGTTAGTTGCTCTGTTGAGCTTTGGTGTTGTATAAGGACAGGTTCCTAGTGCTGTTAGTGTAATTCCTAAAGCCCATGTCCAACTGGTTTCCAGTCTATTACTAGCTATGGAGCCCTTTTTGGAAGCAGCACACCCATAGACACACAAATGTTGGATCGTGTCACAGCTGAGTTGCTTGAGGAGGCTTGCAGCACTGCATCTCTTTTGTTACTGGAGAAATATATGGAGGAATTTAGAGCATTTCTAATAGTTGATATGATGAACTTCCATTAGCAGATAATCACAGAATGAGTAAGATGGGAAGGGATCACAGTGGGTGATCTGACCCAACCTCCTTGCCCACACGGGTTCACCCACAGATTCAGGATCCTGATTCTTGTGTGCAAGTCTTTAGGGAGGGCCTTGGTCATCTGGGCCCATGAGCAGTGACTGCATTGGAATTCAGCTACTGACTGTACCTATGTCCTCTCCTTAGCTTTCTGGGCCTGTACTAGAGGGTAGGGTGAGGCTATGTTCCTAATTGCACTCTGTAATTTCCAATTAACTGTTTAGGTAATGCAGGTAAAAGAGAAAAACTGAAATAGAGAGAGGCACAGCTTTGCCAAAGGCAGCTTCCTGAGGATGAGGAAGAATGAGGCACTGAATAAAAGAAAATAAAAATTGCAGGTAATAGAAAATTGGCCAATGAAGAGGTCTTGAATTCCAGTTGTTAAAAAAGAGAAAGGGCTTTCATTCTTTCCAGTTTCAGTGTGCTATCCTGCAGATGAGCTCTGTGTATTATGGTCTATTATCAAGTTTGAACAGTAATTCTACATGATTGTTCCTTAAAAATTGCTATTGATGCTTTTGGTTAACTCACCTTTTCACAGCTCTCCTTCTACAGAGCATGTGGCTGTGAGGAGAATATTGAACCATTCTCAGGTTGGCTACTGATTTGAAAACTGTCTCTGTGAATCTGAGAGATGACAGAGGACGGCCCTTCCATGAAATACGTTGTAAGGATCCAGGAAATACATTCAAAATTGTAATACAGTTCCTAAAAACAAGTAAAGTTCTGAGAGTAGAGTTGTTTTCACTCCAGAGCAAAGCTGGGGGTGTTTCTGATGGTGCCTAGGTCACACAGTGCCAGGCACTCACATAAAGGGAGGATTCCTTGTGCTCGGGGTAGGGTGGATGGGCTCAATATCCTTGCTGGTGTTGGAAGGAGAAGAGAACATACAGTTTTCTATTGGAAATGAAACTTGTTATGAGGAAGAGTGTTTGTTCCAACCAGACATCAAGCTCAACTTTAGGTTGACCCAGGTTATGTGGGTCAAACCAGTCTTTGCATTTCTGAGAATTTTTGGAGCTGACACCTTTAATATCAAAAGGTCCAAACACACTTTGACTATATAAAGCCTGATATCCTTTTCAAATGCAGTTTGGGAAATATGAAGTGTCTAATCTCCTACTTTCTTCATTAATTGTGAACTTAATTTGTAAACAGCTGCATGAGTTCGGAATTCCATCTCCTGTGATGAATACAGAACAATTAAGGTTATAAGTAGAAATAATTTATGGGATATGTCAAAACCAAAAATAGATTTACATAGAACTGTATTGATTGAAATGCAATTTCATCAATCTGGAGCATGCTCTGGACAGTATTCAAGGAACCTGGAGATGAAAAAGATGGGAAGACAACACAATAAACTGAACATCTTCATCTGTGAGGCAACTAAAATGTATCACTGAATCCCAGATGCTATAATAATTCCCTTCCTTCTCACACAGCTCCACAATACTGACAAATCTAAATATGAAGAAGAAAAATGTCTGTAGAAGGCTGTTATTTTGCTGCCTGAATTGTGTCAAGGAAGTGTAAATATAATCACATTTTATCCTCCAATCTGAAATGGATTTCAGTTGCAGAGATCACAATGTAGCTTGCCTTGATTGATAACAACTCCCTTGCTCCCATCAGTAATAGGGTGAGGTGGGGAGGAAGGAGAAAGGAGATCAGCTCGTGACAGAATTATTAGGCAATTCACTCAAAATCCTGTAACTTTATTTGTGCCAGGAAGGAAGAACACACCCCAAAGGCTTGTAGTAGGAACCAGACCATTCTAAGAGAATTCTTTCTACAATTATTTAGATGCAGTGGCCCAAGTGGTATCACAGGATACAGACAACACTGTTCTCTCTCTTAGAGTGATCCATAAGAAGCTTATCGTTTTCTTGGACTTGTTATGCATAAACTAATTCTGGCTGATATTTCTTGGTGCTTTCAGAAAGAGCTGACAGAGGATTGGTAGAGACTCAAAGCACAGGCTGCCTTGGTCAGCTCTGGAGGGGATTCTTGCTCCTCCTGGTCTGTACAAACCTGAACTCTTCCTCCCTTGCCTCCTGCAGCCCTCCAGCACAACTGTGCCCTGGAGTGGAAGTGCCTCTGAGCCTGGTTGTGTGAGCTGCATCCTGCACTGCTCCCACCTGTCCCTATCCTGGGCACATCTGTGCCTGCAGCACTTCCAGCCCAGCCCTGCTGGAGCCAGCCTGGCTGGGACTGTGCTGCCAGCAGGGCTCCAGGGCAGCAGTGCTGCATCCCATGAGATGTTGGGGGACACTGAAACACAGCATCCTTGGGATGAGACCCACATTAAGGCACATCCTCCCACAGCCCCTCACAGCTGTATGTTAATCATCCCAATTATGTAATCCTTTGGTCACACCCCACTTCTAGAAGGTTCCTTGTTGTCTGTTCCCTGGTTGGTTCCCTTTCCTTGCCACTCCTACCCTGATCCCTGATTAGTTATTGCTCTGTTGCCCTGCCTTTGTACCCCCATGAACCCTCAGACCTGTTGCTCTGCCTTTACCCTTGAGCTTGTAAACCCTGGACCCTGCTGTGTTCTTTGGCTTTTGTCCCTGACCCTCTTCAAGTGGCCTTCAGCAAACTCCTGGAAGTGTCACACAAAGGCTCCTCCTGCATCTTCCCTCACCAACACAAGCCTGACATCCCAGCACATATCCTTGACATATCCGTGTGTGATCCGGGCATGGAGCTTTCCCTCCCGAGGGGCTCTGGGGAAGGTGGTGGCCTTGGCTGCTCTGCTGCTGCACAGGAGCAGCAGTGCCTGGAGGGGCCCAGGCTGCTCTCCAGGAGCAGTGGCATCCCCTGGCAGCACAGCAGGACCACCAGGGTGGTGTCAGTGCCCGAGGACACTCACCAGGCTGGCTCCTGTCCTGCAGAGAGCAGTGTCCTCACTGCCTGACTGCAGAGCAGGACACAGGACACTTCTGGTGCTGTGCAGAGCCACTGCAGTGGTGAGGGCAAACTGGGTGGGCTTTGGCCTCCTTTGGCCACTTGGCTGATTTATTTGGCTGCTGGAAATAGTGTGATTGACAGCTCAAGGGAACGATGGGAAGAAGATGGAGGGAGGAATTGCTGGTGCTGGCTGTGGTCTTGTCTGACCTCCTCCATGCATGGTCTTTCACTGAAGGGATGGCTGATGTTTGGCACATCTACAGCTTTAGAATCTTAAATGAGTCCATACAGTGCCTTATGAATTGAAAATTAAACCCCAGACTGGAGCTATCTCCTCTTTTTCTCTCTTTCCAGTTCTTCAGAAAATGAATTCCTACCCTGATCATCTGGCCAGCAACTGAATTTTATCCTTGTGTTTGCTGCTCACACAGCTCCATCCATTTCCTCTGCCTTCCCCAAGCGTGACTCTGCAGTAGCTGGCAGAGCTGTGTGAGGGAGCACAGTGTGTCTGAGCTCTGATGACTTGGTAGCCAGCCAAAAGTGACGCATGTGGAGACTCCCCTCCACAGCTGTATCCTTTTCAAAGTGATGTTTGTAGCAGAGAGCTACAAAAGTGCTATTATGTTGTCTTGAGTGGCTGTGTGGGATGCATTCTAAGAGCAGGGATTAAATTTTGCCATCACTGCCCATGAGCAATTTGCCATTGTGCAGCGAGCAGCTTTCAGAGCAGGTTATTATTGCTGTCTGCATGGCATGAAACCTGAAGCAGAACTCCCAACCTTGGAAGAAAAAGGATAATCCCTTTTCCCCTATTGTTGGCATTAGTGTCTTGGAAGTCAGAGAAATGCAGCCCCCCTTCTCCTCTGCTAATGATCCTGTGCACAGTGGTGCTGCTGTGTTTGCTTCTGCTGCATCCCGGGAAATGCTGGGATGGATTTGGCTGTTCCCACTGGAGGGTTCCAGCTGATGGAAGGCCTTGTCTGCCCAGACATCCCCATCTGTGCACAAATGAGCAGTGACAGCCACTTCTGGGGACAGGAAGTTACCCAGCAGATTACAGAGAGCAGAGCAAGAGGCAAACCCCTTAGAGCTGTATTTATTTTTATTATATTAGGGGTCAGAAATAAGAGTGTCAGAGACTGGCTTGCTGGAACAGAAATTTCTAAAGAAAAAGAGATATTTATCACCAAAGGCTGTTTCTTTTCATTATTGTCTTCTAGGCATGGCCAAAATTTTAACAGCTCAAGACGCTTTGAATTAAAGCAAACCCCATTCCATTCCTTTTCTCATCACACTCCATCTCTCCCCCCTGTCACAATCCAGATCACAGAAATGTTCACCACTGCCTCTCAAATTAGTTTTTTTCTTTCAGACAGGCACAAAAGTTACACTTGAGTGCACGCTGTATTGGAGAGGTAGTACTATATGTTTGCACCTTTCAGTTTTTCCATTTTTCTCTAACTGTTCGTAATACTCCCAATTAACCCCAAATTTCAATCCTTTTCCTCATTATATAAGAATTCAATTGATATTCAGTTGACTCCCACAGAATAACTTCATATCTGTCTTAAGTATCAGCTTGATACCAAAGTAAATTTACCATTAAAATGAGTTCCAGTCATTTTTTCTTTGCCTCATCTTCATAATGAAGGAGAACTTGGCTCTTTGCAAAACAAGTGCTAATGGAAATAAGGTGGCAGTTGTTAAGCCTCCTGTCTTATCTCTGATGAACCCTGTCCTCTCAGGCCTCCTGTGTGAAGATAAGGACCCTCAAAACCCCAGAAGAAGTCCTGGGAAGATCTGAAGAAGGCCACTTGTGTGGATGAAATTGCTTCAGGAATCAGAGTGACTTTTCTTTCCTTTTTCTCTGGATCCATTTTCATTCTATCTTATAAAAAGTTCTCTTTGAGAGAAACAATTTTATTAGTTTTTACTTTAAGGACCCATACCAATCTTCTTTCTGAAAAGAAAGGGCTAAAAATTCAAGGCCTAGGGACAAAATCACCTTTCTAGAAGAGGTCCAGACACAGAAAGGGGCCCAGTGAAGACTTGATTTTATTGCTCCTGCTTTTCCCTGGGGTTGATCCAGTGGTGCTGGGAGCAGTGCAAGAATCCAAGGAGTCATTGTATCTGTGAGCATCACAGGGGATGGGGTTCAAGGCCTCACTCTGCCCAAGGAAATGCCAGGGCTTCTGCACTGCGATCCTGGATCTGGGCATGGTTGGCATGAGCTGATGGAAGGAACCTGCTAACCTAGCCCGTGTTCCTCTAGTCCAGAAATGGCTGTTTTGTGAGCCAGAATGTCCCAGGTCCAGCTTCCTCTGGATATCTCTCTCTCGGTTCAGTGTCTGGGAAAAAGTGTAAGCTTTGGCTGAAGCTTTTCCACAGACGAGGCCTTTTCTACCTGCATTGCCCCATGAACTCACACAACAGGCTCTCCCTTCAGCACCTTGGTGTTATGTTGGTCAGGGCCAGGAACAGGATTTCAGAGATCCATTTTCTCTGGGAATTCTGCCTCTGTCAAGTCACGTTTAACTGGGCAAGTGGTTCCAGCCTGTGCTGGGGGGAGGACATGCACACCAATCCAGCCAGCACAGGCACCTCTGCAGCAATTCCATAGGAAACAAAGCCCCAGCAATGTCGGATTGGATTGCCCTGCTGTTTGAGGAGGTTGTGGAATTTAATTATCACTCAGAGAAGCGCTTGTCGAGCTTGGGACACAGAAATGTGATTGAAGTATCTTTGTTTCCATGCTAGTAAAATCTGCCTGCAAATTAAATAACCACATGGCTTTTCTGGTCAACATTTGTTGGTAGGGAATGCCAGTGGTGGAGGAGGGAAGCGCACCAGTGCCTCTGCTCGGGCCAGGGCAGGCGGGCTGGGGCTCTGCCCTGTCAGCTTTGCCAAGCACTGGGATTGCTCAGGAAGGGCTCAGAGGAGCTCTGAGCTGCAGTTCCACGTGTTGGAATGAAGGAATCCCCCTTCCCTGCCCGCCCCCAGCCCCTCTCTCAGATGCAGAGCTCACACTGCGCTCCCGTGCAGCTCCCGGCAGTCGCAGGCGCTTTGCAGAGAGGAGTGGAATAATCTGCTTTGTGCAGTGTCCCTTGCTGGAGATGAGACAGCGCTGAGCTGCGGGGAATGTAAATGGAGTGAACATTCTGCAGTGGCTGGACACGGCTCTGGCTCTGATTGACACGGCCCACCCTGCCTGGGGACATGGCACCGTGTCCCTGCTGCTGGTCCCGGAGCCCAGCCAGGGACAGGCTGTGCCTGCCCACCATGGCACAGGAGATTTCAGTGGGTTTTCCATCATAAATCTTTCTTTCTTTACCTTTTTCCCCTCTTCCCTTTCAGCGAGCAGATGAAACATGCACTTAATTTTCAGGAAAGTGACTGCTGTGGTAGCAGCTGTGGGAAATCAAATGCACAGCAGGTCCCCATAATTCACAATAATTTTGTGTAGCAGTTTCTGATGATGTGATATCAGGTGAAAATTATCCCTGCTACTTTCTCATGTCCCACATCTTTGAACTCCAGCCTTCTTTTCCATTGGCATGTGTGCCTAAGGCTACCAGATTATTGACAGGGGAGAAGTAATATCATAGATTTAGTTCCTAAATCTTCCTTGTAAACGTATTGCTGGGGATGCACAAAGAGTGCTGCTGGAGACTCAGCAGCAAAGACCATTGTTGTTAGCCCTTTAATCTCCACTGTTTCTATTTATACAGACTTTTGCTAAGAAGCATCCATTTTGCTCAATTATATTTACCCTCAAATGGGTTAGTTACTTGTGATGAGATAAAAATGATAATGATATTGCTGTGTCACAGGATTTTATTTTAAATGAAAGATCTAACATAGCGTATCATGTTTTATTACTGCTCTAGGTTCAGTTCCTACTATCTGAGGAGAGGCAGGCTTCCTTCCCTATCTCCATTCAGGGTGTGCAGCTGGAGCTTGGCTCAGGGCACAGGAAGGGATGAACAGGGGCTACAGCTGAGTTTAGCACTTAGCACAGGTGGTGCAGCCCCTCCTTTGAAAAGATTCTGGGAAATGCATTTGGAAAAACAGGTCCAGGATGCTTATCCCCCACCAGCTAGTGCACACTTGGAAGACACGACACCCAAAGATCCACACCTCCTCCCCAGGAAGGAAAAGGCCTCCAGGAGCCACTTGGCTCAGAGGGTGTTGTGATGAAAGCAGAGAAGCCCTAAGGGTTCTCCAAGGGGCCCTAAGAGGCCAAAGGGATGTGCAGTTTCCTGACATCACATCAAAGGGACACCTGCCCTCCATTGGCAGGGCAGCAGGGTTCTGGGATCAGAGTGTGGGCTGTAACATCAGATTCCTGAGTGAGATGGGCTCAAGAAGGGCGAGAACCCAGGACTGTAGTTACAGAAGATACTGGTAAAGGGTGAAGCCTATTGCAATCTGAGACATCATTTCCATTGCTAGGTATCAAATGGGGCTGCTACAGCTTGGTTTGAGAGAATGTTTAAATATTGATGATGATTCTGCTCAGCAGAGCATTGCATCTACTGAGAGGACCCCGTGAATCTGGAATATTTAATGCAATCAGCTGGAATGTAATGCACAATATGTACAGCCTTGTTCAGCCTGTGCATTTAATCACTGCTCTCAAAAGGCTATTACCTGCAGTAATGCTATGCCAAGTCTAAAGTGGGGAACAAAAACTCTGTTTCTCAAGGGAATAGCACAGGAGCTCCTTCTATGATTCTGGTTCCCTTGCAGACGTTTCATCGGAAATAAACTTGTCCTAAATAGTACAGACTTAATTTGCAAATAAAAGCACTAAATACTATTTATCTGTAGTTACTGGTTTAGTTACTGTTGGGAAGCCATTGTATATATTATCCTAGGAACTAAGAGAAAAGGTTACTTGTTTGGAGACATACAGGAATTCTCACTCCTTTTACAATTAATTAAAAACATCAGCAAATATTGCCCCACTAATATACTTTTCCCCTTCTTTTCTCTTGGAAATTCCCTTCCTACCAGGATCTTCCAACTACCCTAGAAGACCACATAATGCTATCATGAGCAAGGCTAATGGTGAGCACAAAATAGGTCAAATTATAGAAAATAGTTCACTTGAAGTTTTAAGCTGGAGATCGGTGCTTGATGGATTCAGGAAAGACAGACACCAGCAGTGCACTACCAATGTGTTATTTGGAAGGAGAGGTGTGTTCCTGACACATCAGATGTGCCAAGAGTTTCTGCTGTGGCAGGGTTCTAATAACTGATGCATCCTGTTAGTGGAGACAAGGACAAGAAACAGAATGATAAAACATTCAGCCAGCACTGATAAAATGAACACAACCTGAACAGACAAACCTGTGAACTTGTGGCTAGCTGTACACAGGTGACAGCAACACAGTTCCAATGGCAAGACCCAGCTCTTCCACGTGGATTCTGGCTCCTGGCAGATTTATCCAGGGACTGGGTGTGACTCAGCCAGTGTGAGGCAGAGGAATAAGCCCCAGGAGCACCCATAAGGATGATTATGAGGGGTAGAGCACAGGGACACACGAGAGCTCAGCTCTGCCCCTGCACTGGCCTGTGAGTTGGTGCAGAATAAGTGACTTGTGCACATGTGTATTCCAGGGGTGGTTTCCTGGAAATAGGATACTTTCCCTTTAACAGAACACAAGTGCTCAGTACATGCTTCAAAACCTGCCTTTTCCCCCAGATTTTTGCCAGCTGTGTGTGGAGTGGCTGCAATGTGCATTTCTGGTTTTAAGCAAGAGCTGTTGAAGGTTTGCTGCTTGTCTGAACTTACTGACCAGCTCTCCATGCACCAGCACTTCTGGACAAGGGCCCCACGGTGCTCTTGGAGTGCTTTTTAGTCATTTTGTTGTGTACTGAAACTCCATAATCCCAAAATGAGAGACATTTCTTAAATCTGGATTGAACCAGAGAACAGCACAGGCCCCACAGCTGCACAGGCTGCTTTCCCTGGTTATAGAGAAGAGTGCACTTGGAGAGAAATGCAGGGGAGACCAGTAGGGAATCTTTTTCCACTAATAAAAAAATTCCCCCAGACTTACAGCAGCTGACAAGGAGGATTTATTGGCTAAGTAACAGCACCCAACTACTCCCCATTCCATGAATTCTGAGTGCCTTCATCTGGGTGTGTGACCCAGATCCTGGTTTTACTTCCTGCACCACTGAGTAATAAAGAGCAGGATAAGGAGGGAGAAGGCAATGCTGCTGTAATGGAAATGTGGAGGTCCCCAAAGAGCCACACCAGTTGCATTTTCATTTCCACTGGTGCTGCTGAACACCTTACCTGGGAAGAAGCACAAACAAGCAGAGAACTACAGCCCTGTCATGCTGGAAATAAAGCCTGTTGAATAATCCTGAGTGTGCCTGTATTTATCTGCCATAGCCCTAATTCCTTACAAGCAGGCGGCCACCACAGAGCACAGCTCAGCACTGACTCATCACAGCAGCTCCTCAGACCAGGCAAAGACATTAAATGAAAGTGAAAATCCATCAATTTTTTATTTCTTCTAAGAGCATGGCACTGGTCATGCAAAGGTTTATAAGCAGCCTCTGGACTGCACCTGGCTCCCCCCCAGGAAGGTTTTTGGTGAGCTGAGACACTGCGTTCCTCCAGAGCTAAATGCAAATAGCAGCACTGCATCTCCAGTGCAGGAGGAAATGGAGTTCACAGAGAGGTGAAGCTGCTCCCCCACAAACCACTGATCCTTAGCCCCTTTTCCAGGAGTGCTAAAAGTAATCTCTCACACTCCCAGGCAAAACCCACGAAAAATAGCAAATTACTTGATCCAAAGGCAGGTGATTCTTACCCTGATCTGAGGCCCTGGATCTGTGAGCAGCTGAACCCAGCTCTGTTGTACAGGTGCCTGACAGCCATTCCAAGAGCAGGCTTTGCAGAAAGCTGATTCACTGTCTGAGATAAAATACCCTCTCCCTTTCACCAACAAACTCCCTTCCCCTCAGCAAGTCCCCCCCACCCAATGCAATCAGCCCATGAGCTGCCATGACCCAAATTCAGAGCATTGGGGCTGGGGGAGTGGGAGGTGGTGTCCTGCCCACACCTGGGGGTGTGCTGGGAAAGGTAGGATCAAGTGGATCAGGCTTTGTTTTCTTTCAGGCAAAATTAAAAGACCCACATTTAGGAAGGAG
>VZTB01013365.1:24071-39442 GCA_013397245.1 Thryothorus ludovicianus | reverse complement strand
AAAAAAAAAAAAAGCAAATAATCCAGAAGTGGGGGGGAGGGAGAATATAAAAGGCTCTGGTTTTAATCAGGAAAAGCAATTTAGTTGCAGTTTTCTGCATAATTCTGCTGAAGAAATAAATTATGCAGAAGAATGTACTTTTCTCCTGAGGCTAAAAAAAGAACAAGTGGGGCTCAGGGAAATTCCTGAGACTTACATGTGTTTGCTATTTAGCTGTGTTTTTTGACAATTCCTTGTAGGTTGAATGGTTTATCCTGTGAGCTTCAGCCCTGAAATGGACTCCTGACAGGCGTGCAGCAGCAGTGTCCTCTCATATGGGAGAAATTAGTTTTCTCTTCTGTGGTGTGGGAGCATCTGGGAAAAGCCTTTTCTGCTCTTCCTGGGGCTGTTGGAGCCCCTCACATCCGTGGTGGGGCAGCTCTGCCCTGCGGGGCTCGGGAGCTCCTCCCTCCCTGACCTGCTCCTCGGGTAGGTGTGACTGCTCCTTGGGATTAACGTGCAGGATATGGAAACCCTATCAAAAATAGATGATGATGGAGGCAAGGTTGGCTTTCCATTGCTATGCTAAAGGGAAAAAAAAATGCTGTGGTTTTTATTTCTTGGATGTTTTGTGCAGCAGTTTCCAAACTCATGAAATGAAGTGCTTTTCCTGAAAAGAAGAAAAATCCAGGCATAGAGCACTGAAATTCTGGGTGCCTTAACAGGAAGAACCAAAATTTTAAAATTACTTATTTTCCACTGAAATACTTAGGCTTAGGACTTCAGAGCTCAAAACACTTAGCTATATTGGAAAGCTTTTATTCTAAGCTTTAAAATATTAATCTAGAAATCCTTACATGCAAGATTCACTAACTATCCTATCAAAAGTTTGTTGATTTTTTAAAATTGATTAAACAGAAGTACAAAACTTGTACCTACAGTGGATTTTGCAGGGGGGAAGTAAATATTGAGAGGCAAAACACAGATTTTGGGTCTTCCCTGTAGAGATCCTTCAAACTTTGGGTTTTCCCCATAGAGATCCAGCTTCAGACAATTTCTGAGTCACTCCTGCCCAGTCTCGAGTGGTGTTTAGGAACTGGGAGCAGCATTTGTGAAGTTTTCAGCCAGGGGTTCTGAAGGGGCTCGGCTCAGGCTGTGCCATCAGCTGTCACCCACAGGGGGAGGTGGCATCAGAGACTTGGGGCCCTGGAGAAAAGAGGCACTGATGAGGGCTCAGGGGCAGGAACGGGGGTGAGCCCTGAGGCTTTGGAGTGCAGAGGTGTCTGGCTGAGGAGAAACTGGATTCTCCTCAGGAGTTCCTTCCCCTGTGGCATTCCTGTCCTGGAGCTTGTCTGGGAGACTGCAGATGTCGGATTTTCTCTCACCGGTCCGGACTCGGGCTCCTTAATTCAAGCCTCGAGCTCACCCAGAGACCCNTCTCTACATTAGACAGTCAGTTTCTACTCTAAACCAATCAGTCATGTCCCCATCACCAAGAAGATGGAGAGGAGAAGAAGAAGAAGAAGGAAGAAACCCAAAAGCCACGAGGTTCCTCCATCTTGGTATCAGACACCCCCCTGTACTAAAACCCAAAACCTACTTTTACACCCTCTGACAAACTCATTACTACCCTATTCAAACTCCTGTGACCTGTAATTCTTCTTTTAAGGTTGGCAATCATTCCCATGGGCTAAAATCCAAACCACAGGTGTTTTGGGCTCTGTGCCAGGGTCTCTGAGTCCCCTGCTCAGGTCCCTGAGCCTCCAGGGCAGCTGGAGGTGAATCTTGTGTTCCCACATGCAGGGATGTCTGTGGCTCTGAAACCACCTGCAGGGGACGTGTGTCCCCACATCCTCCTTTGCCATGGCTGGCATTGCTTTGGGGTCAGCTGAGGGGATGGATAAATGGGTAACAGGCGCCTTCTGTACATCAGAGGGGAGGAATGCTCCTGGCTCTGGAAACTTCAGTCCTCTTGAAGCCTTCAGCAGTAAGCAGGAGTTTCTCAGAGAGAGGTTTGCTGGTGTCTCCTGAAGTGTGTGGAGGAGAGGAAAGGATGGCCAGACAAGGATGGCAGCAGGGAATTTGTATCCTATTTCCACCAGTTAATTTAAAACCTTGGGCAGGTCACTCTATTTCTGGGAGGGATGTATTGTTACTCTAGTAACACCCCAAAAGGAGGTGCAGTACTGCCAGAGTAATTGGAGTTTATAACACGTGGATTGTTCCTGTCACAGGTGCCATGGAAGCTCCTAAAGATAATTTTATTTTTTGGCTATACTGGTGATGTTTTCTGTGAGGCTTATTTAAATAACTCTGATTGTAAGGAGATATAGAATTTAATTTAATTCCCTGTTTACTGTGAATTTGATTTGATGACGCCTAACAACTGCTTTATGACAAAGCAGACATGCATGATTGCAGTTAATAGACATCTCACAGCTAGAGAAATAAATATTTTTTCTTAGTGATGTATTTGGAAACCATAATGTACAAGCTGCCTTCCTACTCTGATGGCTGCAGGGAACCCCCACTATTTCTAATGGGGGTAAGAGCTATGTTTTCTATAGCAGATGACTCTAATTTTTCTTCCTCATTCCATAACTGTGTGTAGTGACTGATCCTGGAAGATGTATGAAGTGCAACCAGGATGACTATAGTGCAGTGGGGACTGGCCTCTCCTTGAAATAATGGCCTGGTTTGTGAGCATAGTGGTTGAAAATATACAAGACAGAAACCTTTTCTGCTTAAAACTGGCCCTCTGATCTGTGAAGGAGAGTTTATGCTCCTACTCCATATAAAAGGAGCCCCTCTAACTGGAGGTAGGAACTAGGTGATCTTTAAGGTCTCTTCCAACCCATTCTGTGATTCTCTGTCAACGGATGGAATGCATATAAAATCACTGATGGAAAATCATTATTTCTTTTAAGGAAAATTGGAAAATAAGAAAATTCCTAAATCCCATTTTGTTGTTGGTTTTTAATGCAGAGATTTTGAAATGTCAAATGTCCAAATGCTCCACATCCAGACAGTCTGTTCATACTCTTGGGGAAATCACCTGTTTTGTAGGCTCGTGTGTCTTTAGTTCAAGTAATGAAGACAGCTTTTAGACATCAATTACAACATGGAAATGGGTTGTGTGGCAGGTGAACACGCTGAAGGTCATTTGCTGTGTCAGGGCAGTGAGAGCTGTGTGCTGTGCCACTGACAGAGGACAGTGCTCAGCATTTCACAGCTCTGGAAGGGCTCTGTCCTGAGCCCAGCACTCTCTGGCAGTGGGTGTGTGCACAAAGACATGATTGGTGCTGAACCAGCTCACTTTTTGGGCAATTTCCCCCTTGTCCTTCCCCCAGCCCAGCTGATTTGCCTAATGGAAGCTGACAGTAAACCTCAGCCCTGATTGTCAGATTTCTCTGGAAACCTCAAGGGAAAGAGAGGAAGGCAGGCATTTGAGGAACAAAAATAGCAGACATAATGAGCTCCCTTATTTAGCCAAACTGCTTTTTTAATAACCTTGCTTTTCCTTCTCACCCTGGCGCAGGCAGACACACTGAACTGGTGGCAGCATGGAACAATAGGATTTGCTCTGGGGGCTGGCATGGGCAGGGAATGGATGGATGGATGCCACTGCTGGCCCCTGGGTTATAGTTCGGTCCCTCTATGGAGGTACAGCTTGGAAAAGCCATTTGGGAACAGTCTAAAAAGTGATCTCTTCCTTCCTAGTACTTTTGTTTAACTCATCTTAATCCTTAACTCCTGTCTGATTCAGACTGCACTTCACATGCTGTCCCTCTGGCACATGCTCAGCTTGGCACTCTGTTGTGAGCTTTGGGCAACAGGGCCAGCCCAGGACAGTTTGTGCTTTTTACACCCAGACAGGAAAAATATTTTTTCCCCAAGGAAACCTGAAAACTATCTTTAAAGCAGGAAAAAAAAGATGCAGAAAAAGCATGTAAAGGAAGTTATTCTTCTTATTTTTCTTATATGCTCTTTAGAAGTTGGACATGACAGTCTTTGATTTTGTGTCTGGTAGTTGGTGTATGATGTTGTGTTCTGTGAAATAGTCCCCTGGGAAAGGGTTGTGTTTCTTAACTGTTCCAGAAGTGTGACTGACAAGCAAAGAAAGAAAAGCTTTTTTATTGACTTCCCATAGAAAAATACAACAAAAGATAAGATGGAAAATATGATCAGTGTCATATAGACAGTCAGAAGATGTGACAGATGATATAGGGTTTGATTTATTTCAGGATATGTCTGTTCTACCTCCTGGTCTTAGGGAGGACAGAACTTTTCCCAATAACCCAGCCCTGGAGGTGATAAGCTGTATTTTCAGCATCACCCCCCCATTAAGCAGGCTGTCTTTACCTTACTCCTCAATTGCTCTGGAGCCTGACTTTATGGTAACCAGTTGACAGTGAGATGTGTTACAGAGACACAACACGTCTTTTATAGTGGTTTTTTGTCCAGAGAGGTCCCAAAACTATAAAGTACTTGATCTTTATAGCTCAAGTCTTTTTTTCACTCTGAGCAGTGAAGACTTGCAGCTTCTTCAGAAGCTTCAAACTAACTTGCACCACTCAAATGTTTGGGCTCACACTGGTGCAGCAACTGGATGCTGAACAGTATCTGTGCTTATTATTTTCCCTAATTTCATAGCCAGTTTTGCTTACAATGAAGAAGAACTTAAAAGGAAGAGTAAGCTTGTCTATTAATTATCTAAATATTTTCAGATGAGACTGATCTTAAAGAAGCAACTTGTTTTATCCTTTGGTTCAGCTCCTAAATAACACTGCCAACTTTGGCTGTGCATTGAGAGATAAATTATATTTGATGTTATCAAATCTTAGCCCCAAATAAATCCCAATAAATTGTCTGGGTAAGGAGAAGAGGTGAGGTATAGCACATTTTGTGTTGCCTCAGAAATTTAAATCCATTTACAGAATATGTCTTATATTTATCTATATTCCAGAACTGTGTCATCTTTGTTTTTTCTTGTGGATTCCTGCTGCTTTCCAGTGCTTTTAGTTGGTAAATTAGATCCCAGATAGATATTTCGTCTTAGATATATCAAATCATCTCCTTCTAAATCAGGAGAGGGGCCTAAGTTTCTGTTCAGGCATGTTTTTAGGGTAAGGTACCCAGCTCAAAACCAGTCTGGGGTGAAGCCAAATGCAAGTTTGAAAGTGTTTCTTTATAAGAGAGAGATTTACCAGCCTCACAAGAGCTGTTATTGTTAGTTAGGCTGTGTGTGTCCAGATGCTGTGGCATTTTCTGCTGCATCAGGTCTGTGCTCCTTTGTTGCTTTGGAAAGTTTTCTTAATCATTCAGCAGGCCAAATTTGGAAATAATGTCCAAGAAAGTAGAGAAGGACAAGTTTTGCACAACTCTTTTCTATCTCCCTTCTTTGCAAATGTCTTTTTCAAGACCAGGTTTTCTCATCTCTATCCTTTTCTGCTTCCCTGCTCTGTCCACTGTCTTCCCTTCTGGCCAGTACTACACATGGAAAATGATAAAACAGCTCCTGAGTGACTTCACCAGTCAGGTTCTGCCTTATTTCTATCAAAATTAAACTTTCTTCTTGCCATAATATGTAAAAAAGACACCCCCCGCCAGCCACAGGTGAGAGGAGTGCAGATTAAATCTTCCCATCATTGTGCACTGCTTTACCTCCTGCTGCTTTTATTGACAAGTCTCGAAAGTTTGCTATTGAAAGTGGAAGAATATAGTTCTTATTTGCCTAGCTGGAGTGAAGACAAAAGTCCTTCTCATCTTCTTAGGCTGAGATAGCCCCTCTCATCCTCTTTGCTGGGGTGTTGTTTCAGTCCTTGTTAAATCCATTACACCCTGGGAGGTGCTCCATTTTAAGGGGTCTGAATGCATTTCTCTCTAATCATCTGGGAGATATAACTACAACAAATGTCACTCATGTGATCTCCTTTAAAGAGCAGAAATTTATCTGTAAGTCACTGTTGTGGCCCAATGAGGATGATTTTATTAAAGAATATTAGGCGGAAAAAGGCCCCTTTGGAATTTAGAAAATAAACAAATATCAAATTTGATTGTTACCTCCTTTCAGAAGTTGACACAAAGATTGATGGTTAATAAGCATGTGTTCTTAATTTGCATTGCAAAATTTTTAGCACAAACTACAGACAGCCATCAAAATAATCAGTTTGTTATTTTGTGAGTCTTCCTTTTTCCTATTGCTTCCCCATGGGAGAGTAGCTACATTTCTATAAAGGAGCAGTGAGAAACTCTGCTGGAGAGCAGCAAGAGAACAGATTGCAGTGAGTATCCCCAGTTCCCTGAGTGGGTGCCAGGCTAATGTCTCACACCAGCTCAGAAAGTCAAAGGACAATTTATTCTGTACTGGAAATATTTGCCCTTGTTTCTTTATTTTTGCTAGCAGTATATTTATACACACACAAATTGAATTTCAGATTCAACAGAGGGACAAGATTATAAAGGAAAGACAGGCTGCTAAAGAAACCCAAGGAGCTATTGTCTTTGATTTATAGATTTGTTCCAGTCTGAGAAGCTCAGAGCATTCTTCAATAAGGGCCGTAAGTGATTTGGAAATAATGAACTATGGAGACAGGTCAGAAGATGCTGAGATTAGATCAGATCTTCATGGCTGAACAAGTCATGAAGATGAACCAATCTGCATGAAATTCTGTCTCTGTGTCATCTTCCCAAAACTGTTGGTTTGGCCCTCTTATCTGCACATTTTGCTTCCAAGGACCAAGATATGGGGAATTAAGTAGCCAGAGATAGGTACATTTTCACTTAATGTTTCATCAGCTTCTGCATGTTTCTGGTTTACTTTAAACCTGTGCAGATGACTGTTTTTCCCTTGTTCATAATCTCAGAGATTCATGTTTAAAAGAAGATTCATAAAACGTTCCCAAGTGGAGAGAAAATTCTTAGGTTAAATTCAAAGTCTCTTTTGATCTCCCTGAGATTTAATCATCAACAACTCTCAGTTAAAGGGGAAACCCATTATATCTACATTAGCCCAAGGGAAGAGTATTGCACCTCTCAAAAGTCTTCAGAAGTTTTTCCTTGTAAAGTACATAATATTAAAAACTGTTTCTGTTTATTTCAATATCTTCTCAGTTGAAAGTTTCTTATTTCACTTGTAATTTTCTCACGAGGATTTCAAGCCAAGGTGGTTCTTAGTAGCAGCAACACTCTGATCCCTGTGATGATCTTGGGGTGGAAGTGAAGCAGGATTTGCAGCAGTGCCTTTCATCTAATCATCTTCTGCTCTCTTCCATGGAAAGATAAGGTCCAACAGCCTGGGATGTCTTGGGTTATGATTGTCTGTGCTGAATATATGGCAGCTCCAGCAGTTACCTTGGGGTGGGGAGTGAAATGTTACATAATGACTTCAGAAGACACTAAGTCCTCATTAAATTCTATTATTTTCAACTAAGAGTAGACAAAGAAGATTTTTTATCCCTATTTTCTATTGGAAACACAGTTATACTGCAGTGTGCTTGCTCCTTACTCAAGAAGTTTGTACAAGAGAGACCAGTTGTGTCTAGAATTCCTGAATCTCATTGTGGTTGTCCCAAGGCTATTTTCTGGCATTTTGATTTCTGTTATTATTTTAAGAAATGTCTTATTCTAGCTTTCCAAATTCCTTAGACTAGTAAAACTTTGACACTTTTCAGTGTAGTTCGGTCAGACACCAGCTTCTGTTACAGGATAAACTTATTGGCCCCAAGATCTGTATATTCAGTGAGCTGTTCAGATTTTGGTGATGAACAGCCAGACAACATCCTTGTGGATGTAACGGAAGCACTGTGTTTGTGGTATTGAGGAGTTCAAATTGATAGTCCTGGAAATGATGTGTAGAAACAAGTCTTCCTCCCTCTCTTCTCTTCCAGTCCCAAGCCCAGGGCTCTCGGAGCTACCAGTTGTTTTCTTTGTCCTGCAGTACTTTATGGTATTATTTCAGGTGTTATTTCATCCTTTCAGCTTCGATCCAGCTACAAAAGGCAGTGCATGTTCTTTCCCAGGTAGGAGTGGTATCCATCTGTTTAAAGAAGAAAAGACTATGTCTACTCTTTATTGAAAAAAATGAAATGAGAACTTCTGGTTTTCTTGTCTTCCACTTGAAAAGTGAAAGTTCTTGATTCCTCAGCCATACTCAGCCATGTAGATGTGATTTTCCTCTGTCATGTCAGATGAGCTGAAAACAAACCTGGATCTGCTGTTTGCCATTCCCAGGCTCAGGAGATCTCAGCCACGTGGGTGGAATATGCATCTTGATGCTCTGTCAGGTGTCCCAGGATTTGTCCCTGATTTGTGTTTGTGCCTCCTGTAAGCAGCTTTTTTCCATCAGATTAAGCTGGGATTCTTTCCAGCTGAGGCATCTTGGTGCAAGAAGCTCGTGTCATTATTTGTCTAATGCTAGCACTGTGCTGTGGACTTTAACTCAGAACAGAGCTCTCTGTGTTCTTCCCATTTGGATGAAAAATGATCATGTGGTTTTTGGGGCTGTTTTTGTTATCAGACTCCAGTAGTGCTTGTGCAGGAGGAATTACTCAGGAGCAGTGGTTTTTAGCCAATGCATGGAACAGGACATTGGACTGGATACATAAAACTTACCCTAACTGTTGGGCAAAGATCCATTGCACAGATTTGAAGGAGGAAACTTGTAGGAATTTCACCAACCCAAATCTGTTAAATCACAGTGAATTAATATGGGTTGTCTGGTTTGTAATGGATCCTCAAAGGCATCAAAAGTAGTTTCAGGTATGAGATGCAAATGAGTTAACAGATAAACAAGCCTGTTTGCATAATAATTAAGTTAGTTTAAGTCCAGACCAAAAAGCCCAACAATCTTCTTTATCCCCCAAATTGTTGAGACGGATTGATGACTGGATTAAGTTGGAAAGGTCATTTGGAGTGATGATTTTAATTCCTGTCCCAGAGAACTGGGGTAGATTTGGATTGGAATTTGTTTCCTGTAAAATGCTGGGTGTGTGTTTGGGTTTGGTCTCTGGTGACTGAGAACTGCTGTATGATGGAGCCTCCCCATCCAGCTGCCTCAAAAGGCCTCAAGGGTGTTGGTGGGATCCTGGGACCCCAGGTGCCTGTTGGGTCAAGCAGGGACTCCAAAACGCCCTGAGGTACCCTGACAGGTAGAGCAGGAATATTGTCATTTACTGCTATTTGGTTTACTTCAGTGTCTGATGAGACAAATTAACATCACAGCCCCAAATCAGCCGTTTTTAATCTTTTCAGGCTCCTCTCCCCCAATGGCACAATAGAAAAAAGTTCAGTAATTACACAGCAACTCATCTTCAGCTGCAGAGCTCTGCCTCCCTAGCCAGAGCTGCCAGGCCCCCTCCTCCCTGTTACCCAGCCAAGTTTCCTTTATAAGTCCTCTTAATTGGCTCGTTAGTGTAACCTGAGGCTACCTGTCCTGCTTGGCTGCTTCACTAATGAGGCTCAGCTGCCTTTTCTTGGAGCCAGGCAGGCTGGAGAAGGATCTCTAAAACCTGGGCATGTGGATTTCAGAGCTGTTCCTGCCAGTGCCATGGTAGCCCAGTCTCTGGCAGTAATGTCACTGGTGGCTTCTGCACAGGCAGACACCTCGTGCACTCCTGGCGCCCACTGCTCCCCTTTCAGACAGGGACTTTGTGCCTAAAAACCAATCTGCTGATAAAACCTGCAAATCTAAAGAGCACTGGGAGTGGATATTGCTGTGTAAAACCAAAGAAAGGCCCTTTGTGTAAATTCATGGCATTCAAATGCTACTGAGAAAAAGTTTCCCTGGATATCATTGAGAACACAACTAAGTTCAAAAGCAATAGTGAGTTGGGATTTCTGGCTCTAAACCCCCCATTGGTCCAATCAGACTTTTGGTACCTTCTTGGCAACGCTCTTGCTCTCAGCCTGATGAGCAGTACACACTTCCAGAGAGAAGTGGGGTGGCACAGGCTGCTGAGGGACACTGGGGAGGCTGGTCCAGCTGAGCTCAGTGCCCAGCAAAGTGGGGATGGTGATTTTGGGGGCAGTGATATCCCCAGACCTACCTGTTGAACAGGTACACTGCAGTTCTGGCAGCACAAAGGTTTGGCTTTCATCAGCCACCTGCAAATTGGGCTCAGCAGCTGTTACTGTGCTGGGCACACTCCTCCTCAGAGCTTTGAGGGCTGTGCTGTGAGGAGCTCACTTGACATGGGCAGAGCCAGGGCTCCACATCTCTTTCTCTCCTACAGCTGCTCTTGGAGAACAGCTCTTTTGTTCATCCAAGATCAACAGAGAAGAGGCTGGCAGAGTCCTGGGAGCTGTGTGCCAAACCTGCGGGAAGAATTGGAGCAGGCAGGCTCAGAGCAGTTGTAACAAAACAAATTTTTGTTGGAAAAATTTTATCCCATGAACAGCGTTAAAGAGTTTGCAGCATTCATTTCTAAAATTTAAAAACATGAAGGGAGAGGTCATGTGCTTGCTTGGACTAATAGCAAAACTTTTCAAAGTAGAGTAACAGACAGCAGCTAAAAACAAATGAGCTGATTTCCTTTTGTGCTGGTTGCTGATGGGAAGTGCCCCTGTGCTGCCGCTGTGGAAATGTTATGATGTTGGGGTTTGTCAGAGGAAGGTTGCCTTCAAAGGAAGGGGAAGTGTCTGTGCCAGCTGAGTCTGAAACAGCACCACTGCAGTGAGTCCCATCCAGGAAAGGTGAACTTGAACAGAGAGATTAAAGGAACGTGGAAAGTAGGAAATGGGACTGGAAGAGTTTGGCTTGTTTAGTCTGGCAAATCACAGACCAAGAGATGAGCTGATTGCTGTCTGAAAATACCACATGGGAGTAGAGAGCAGTGAGAGAGGAATGCATTGTCCAGGAGCAAAACATAGATTAACCATGAATTAATCTAGCCTGGAAATAAGATGGTATTTAGCCATTAAAGTAAGAAGATTTGGGAACAGAGCATTAATGCCAAAATACCAGAGACAAAAGTACTGCCAGTTTAAAGATATATCTGGAAGCATGTGTGAAAGAGATGATGTGATGTAGTGGCCTCTGTTGGCAGGGCCTGGGACTCAGTGTCCCACCTGGTCCCTGTCAGCACGGGGACCCTGTGTCCCCACATAGTCACTGCTATCACCATCCACAAGGAAATGTCACTGGCTGAAGAGTTGCTCACCTTCAGATGCTTTCTGCTTAATCACTGATCTGTGGCCAGATGCTTGTTTGAACCAGAGGGCAAAGAGGGTTTGCTAGAGAAAGGAAGTTTTTCCAGAGCCTTGATGTGCCTTTATTATAAATGGGCAATTCCTACAAAGGGCCAGAATTTAGGGAGGTGCAAAGAGTCACCGGATGTTTCAAAGGAGAATTAATCTACTTAATAAAAGTTCTGTTAGGGGGTATAAATTCCAATGCTCAAGTGTATAGGTGAAGCTATGCTAAATTGGGATTAGGCTGAAGCCTTGAGTAGAAGTGGTAGAGTTACATTATCCCTTGTTTAGCTCTTGTAAAGCTTAGCACATCTTCAGTGAGGCACCTGATCCTGGGCATTGGCAGAAAGAAGGTTTTGGATTAGATTTCTTGAGCAGCATCAAAATCCCCAGGGTCCTGTTATTTCCAACTCTTTCACTTTCCAGCAACCTGGAAGTTATACAGGGCAGGAGTTTCATCAGCTTTTGAGTTCCTGAGGGTGATCCTGTATTGCTCTTAAGGAAGCTAGAGCCTATCACTTGACAAAAAGTAATTCTTTCTTTTCCTGCCTGTCCTCTGGGGCAGAGGTTTTGGTTCTCACTGTTAGAGAAATATGCACTACCCAGATCTGTCCAATTCAAAAAAGCTGCCCAGGCAGGAGCCCCTTCCTGTCCCAGCTCACACAAGGGGGAGTAGGGGTTGGCCTGAGCATTGACACCAGGAATTGTGTTCCCCTGGCCTTCAAAAGTCTCAGCAATAAAAGCCTGACCCACATCCCATGAGCAAAGAGCAACCCCTGATGCTGTTGGCAGAGCAGGGGAGGTGCCCCACGTGCCCTGGGAATGGCTTGTGCTGGTGTCCCCACCTGGTCACCAGGGTGTGTCCTCTGCCAGGGCAGCTTCATGCCAGCCAGCCAACATCTGGTGAGCCACTCTGCTAAATGACATGCAGCACGATCATGTCCCTGGATTTTATTCTTGGGAGTTCTGAGCAGATCTGATGCCCCAAAGGCTAAAGCTGCTGCTTCCTTTTGGGAAATTCTAGTGAAAAGTAATATCTCATCTCCAGGAGAAGACAGCAGTCACACAGCACAGCAGGCACTGGCTTTTATCATTTCAGCAGACACCACTAAATCACACAGCACATCATTTAAAACAAACACTGTATAAGGGCTTGTAAAATAACAATACAAAGCAGCTCTTAAATTTCCCTGGTGTCACACCAAGCCAGTTATACTGGCAAGACTCCAGCTTTTAAGGTGCACACCATGTGAAAGTGTCTCACTCACTGTGGACAAGACTGGAAATACAGTCCCAGCATTTCATTCCTCCCACTTCATAAGGAGACAAGTTTTCCCTGTGTTGCAGACAGGAGACATGCTGAAATCATAAAACAATTTACTATGTGGGCAGGTCCTGATTTCAAGCTGAGAGGTCTGGTCCTCACCTCTAGCAATCCCTCAGCTCAATTTTCTGAAGAGTTCATGGAACAGGGAAGGTGAAAATCCATAGGGAAATTGCCTGAGTGATCCACAGTGGCTGGTGTTGCCTTTTCTGCTCAGGAAGTATTGAACTCCAATACCACTGTTTGGCTGTGGAGGGAAGTGCTGTTGGCTAAAAATACAGTGACTGGGATATAAACTCCTTTAGTTCCTAATATGGAGTAATTACAGTAATTTTCAGCTGGATAGAATATCCTGCATTTCTACCCTAATCTCTTGAGCAGCATTGCTCCTAAGCCTCGAGTGACTGACACCTTTGTCTGATGGATGACTTGCTTATTCCACACACAGAAATCACCTGGCACCTGAAACCAAAGGAGCAATGACATTGTTAAATTGCAGCAAACCTTCTGCCCTGGGCTTTCAGCCCTAGATGGTGAGGATTCCTCTGAGCCCTGGGGAGTGCTGCCAGGGTGTCCCTGTGTGCTCTGGACACTGCAGTCCTGTGCTCCAGTTTGGTGTGTCCCAGCTTCACACAGGTGTTACCCCTTTTCTCTTGCTGACTTCTCTGCTGCCGCTGTAAAGATTTTGGGGCTCTTGCTAGTCAGGGATTGACCCTTTTGTGAACACCTGCTGCTGCAGAGAGACAGGTGATCATCTGTAAGATCAGAGCATACACACTCACAGTTACTTGATCACCTCTGATAGTTTGCATTTATTATTATTATTATTATTATTATTATTATTATTATTATTATTATTGTTATTGTTATTGTTATTGTTATTGTTATTGTTATTATTATTAGCAAGTTCCTCTTTCTGGAATGATGCTGAACAAGTTACTGTTTCAGATCTATTCTGCTGTCTGGTAGTCTGAATCTAGTCCTTATACTGCTTGTCTCATGTCAAAATGGATTTTGCCATTCGTATGCTGGGATATTAGGTGGTGACAAGCTGCTTTGGAATAGCAGGATTTGAAAAATCCTCATTGCTTGGTGGCATGTTTCTATTCATTCTTGTTCCTTATAGGTGGTGGAGTAGCACTGAGTAGCCTCAGGGATGGGTGGGGAGTGTAGGAGAAGATCCTGAGAAGTCAAAATGAAAAAGCAGCCCTAGCCAAGACAGTATGACTTGGGAATTCTGCTTCTCTTAAGCAATGGAGAAAGAAAAATATGTGATTTCTAGATTGTTTACCTACAGCAATTAGTCCTAGATTGATAGAAGATGATTAATCAAGTCTTTTTAGTGACTTTTCACTAAGTTTTGTTATTTTCCAGTACAGTTTGATGGGTGGAATGGACTTACCCCATGTTAATCAAGAAGACCCATCACTGTGCAGTCACTGATAAGCAATTATCATGTAAAATAACAGCAATGAACTCAAATTGCCCCTCACTGCCCATCACTGCTCTGCTTTTTATAGTAATAATATAGTCCATTAAAACCTACAATCACTGTAATGTTTATGCATTATTGGGGAGATAAATTGCATAATTCTCATTTTACAATTTAAATGTAATTAGTAGCTTACTAATGACTAAAACCTGAATTTGCTAGACTATCAGTTTTTCTAACACTTGCCAAAATTATAGGTAATTACTTAGAGCTTGCAATAATTATAAGTCCATCTTTTAAATAATTAATGTGCACTTTCATGGTACAAAACAGGCAGTAATCAAACGACCTCTGGCTTTTACAACAAGCCCATGCAATTAGTCTTATTGTGTAGGTCTATAGAAACATTCCCATCACAAGAGTCTCTTAAGTTGGCAGCCTTGATAGTGATGGCTGTTGTGTTTTATGGTACCAGACAATGATTAACACCCAACAGCCTTTGGTGACTGGGGGTAAGCACAAAATCTGAGTGCATTTCCTGAGCCATGGGATGCAAATCCAGAAAAGTAATTACAGGTGAGAGGAGTTTGAAGTTAAGTTTTGTTGTCCCCTGGACTGTCAGATATTCTGCTGAGGGGATATTTCAAGTCCATTCATATTTTGCATACGTCATTTCAAGTCACTTTTCAATGTTACTTGAATCATTAGCCCAAGAAGGAACTCTCTGTTGTGGGGTCCTATGTGATATAAACTAATATGTGGTATAAAACTATTTTTTTTTTTTTTTTAGGTGGTAGCATCTTTCACTGCTGCTCTAGGATAGATGCTGCAGAATCATGGAACCATCAAGGCTGGAACAGACCCACGAGACCATCCAGTCCAGCCACTCACCCAGCACTGCCACTGGACCCCTAAAGCATTAAATCACCCAGAGCCAGATCCAGATGTCAACACATCCAAGGATGGTGATTTTATCACCTCCCCAGGAAACCTGTACCAGTGCCTCAACACCACTTTCAACAGTGAAAATTTCCTTTCTACTATTTAATCTGTATCTCCCCTCTCTCAGGTAAAGACCATTTCCTCTTGTCCTCTCACTGCAGGCACGGCAGAGGAGCTCAGTCCCTCCTCACTGCAACTTTTCAGGCAGTTGTAGAAAACAGAGGGGTTCCCCCTGAGCCTCCTCAAGACTGAACAAACCCAGCTCCCTTGGCTGTTCCTCATCACACATGTTTTCTACACCCTTCAAGAACCCTGTTTCCTTTCTCTGACACACCCAAGCATCTTAATGTCTTTTTTAAAGTGAGGGGGTGTCCTGGTTTAGGGCAAACTTGGGAAAAAACCTCCGGATGGAGTCCTTCTAGAAAACAAATCCGAACCACCTCTCCCCCAGCTGGTCCGGGACAGAAAAAAAATTTCCTTGGAGGAAAGTGGAAAAAAGTTGTT
>VZTB01013365.1:0-23982 GCA_013397245.1 Thryothorus ludovicianus | reverse complement strand
CTGAGGAAAGCTGAAAACTCTGATCTTTGTGTTTAGAAAACAACCACCTCAGACATTCCACTGCTTCTCCTTCACTCTCAAATCCAGTTTTAAAGGTACCACACTTATTTCTGAGCTAAACAGAGGAATGAGGATACAATTTAGCATCAACCCAGCACAGGGGCCCAGAACTGAATGCAGCATTTCAGAGTGGTCTCAGCAGTGCCCAGTTCTCTGTCAATGTCTGCATTATGCATTATCACTACATTATGGCTGATACAGGACGAGATGTCACAAGCCCTATATAATTTTTTTTTCCCTCCATTGTCTCAAAATTTAATGGACAATCAGTGGGAAATAGATACATAACTTGTGAAGCCCAGAGGTGTCTGCTCACCAGATACATGTGGCCCAAATTACCTTGACTCCTGTGTTTGCCATTAGCCAGTAGTGAAGCCTTCTTGAGGCCTGGAGGCTCTGTACAGAAATCAGAAGGCACAGGATTGGCTTGGTTGGCTAAATTGGAGCCCATGTGCCTGAAAAGATTTGTAAATTCAATCCTGTTTCCCAAGGATGCACTATGTCCTCTCACTTTACATTTTCAAAATCCAAAAAAAAAAAGGCTTTATTAGGCAAAGCTGATAACAGCAGTGATCCTGGTGTTTGCTGTCTTCTCTTCAAACCTGTCTCCAAGACAAAGTTTTATGATACTATTTTCTGTGAAGAAACAAAAGAAAAGAAAGAAGAAATTAAGCAACTCTACTGAAGGCAAAATCAAACCTTAAAATTAGTGTCAATGCTTCTAGGGTCAATGAATTGATCTCAGCAGTGGAACTAGCACTCTGTGGTGGGCTATAAATACAGTCCTGTCTTTGTAGTAGTGTAAGTGAAATGTTTTCGTCACAGTCTTGTTCCTGAGCTTGAGTCTGCCCTTTGCCTCAATACCCTGCACCCTTCTCCTCCCATAGTCCCAACACCTGTTACCAGGAGCTGGGAGGGTAATCAATCCCACCTGCCATCCCAAAATGTAACAACAAGCAAACCACTTAACACCTGAACCCCAGTTTACCTGGCCTTAAAATGACAATTATGCTAACAGTTACCACAGCAGGGCGATGGGATTAATTAATGTTTATAAAGACTTTGAGGTCTTCAGATGAAAATTGCTACAGTATATAAGTGCAAAGTAATTATGATTATCGTTACTTTCACTTGCATGTATAGACTGTAATTAGCTGTAGATTGTACTGCATTGACTGTGAATAATTTAAAAGCTCTCTTCAGGAAGGTGTCATTTTAAATGTTTCTATATTTTGCCTTTAATAATACCTCGGTTTAGCTCCTTTTTCTCTTTCCTTACCCTCTAATAGTGATATATCCTACAGTGTTGGTTATTGTTGGATATTAAATATAAAGTAGTGTGTTTCTTATCTTGCTTTCCTTTATTTGGGAGAGGAGAAAATATGGTAGAATAGATTCTATACTGATTAAGAAGTTGCCTTAGGTTGAAGTGCCAGCTGTCCCCAGAAGTGCGCATTCTGTCACCAGCTGTTGAAACTGGGCTGGGGTAACCCTCTGTTCATGGCCCAGCTGTTAAAAACCAGCTGGGGCAGTTTCTTTATCTCTTCCACAACCCATCCTCCCTCCAGGGACAGATCTTCTGCTCATGGGCCACTGAGTGTCACTGATAAAATTCCATCATCCCATTGGGAAACGCTCCATCCAGGGAGGAGCCAAGCATTCCTACCTGGATAAAAACCTGAGCTTTGGAACAACAAGGCAGCCTTTTCCACTGGATTCTCAGAGGAACACCAGGCCCATCTATCACCACCGGTCCTTTAGTGGAAAACTCCACCTTTCTCCAGGATCCCTGCTCCAACAGAGCCACATCTGCCACTGCAGGAGGGCTGCAGCCACCATTGAATGGCACTGCCACCAACACCCTGACCCACAGGGTGCCAGGCTGGACTCTGTCAGGGGGTTTGTTTTTTTTTTTTTTGTAATACTGTATGTTTGTTTTATTTTAGTTCTCCTAATAAGGAACTGTTATTCACATTCCCATACCTTTGCCTGAGAGCCTCTTGATTTCAAAATGATAATAATTTGGAGGGAGGGGTTTACATTCTCCATTCCAAAAGAAGCTCCTGCCTTCCTTAGCAGACACCTGTCACTCAAATCAAGAAAGAAGCTTATTTAACACTGCAGATTGCCCTGGCAGGTCCTTTCTGCGCAAAATGCTGGAGGGAGCTTTGGGCCCAGCATCCCTGGTGCCTGGGGGCTGTTCTTAGGGCACCTCCAAACTGCTAGCACAGTGGTGCTCTGGGTGTGACAGGGTGTGCATCTACAGCTCTTGTGACAGCTGTGTTGAGTACCCCCTGCATACTTATCTCGTGCCTCCACTCCTTATTGAACAGAGAAGATCCTAATTTTCTCCTCTTCTCTGCATGTCCTGCAGTAGGATAGCATAAGGGAGAAAGGAACAACAGCTGGAGACTCCTTCTCTGGGCTTGTGTCCTTTCAAATGCTTCCCAAGTGTCTCTTTGAGCCTGGGTGTGCAAGCCCATGTGTCACGTGTGGCAGCCACTCGCCTTTGCTAGACATAGCCTCAAGCTGAAGGCAAGAACAGTCCTGGCAGTAATTCCCTTTCTCTTGGAAGTGAATGGATTCAGAGAATAGACTTGCACCCCTCAGGTTGGTTCAAGGCTCAGCTGCAGTTACAACCAGTTTTATCCACTCAGAACTGGGACAGGTTAGGAATGTGGGTACCAAGGACACCCCTCCATGGTCTGGGGAAGGAGGAGGACAGGCCAGTCCTGATGACTGGAGCAGATTATACAGGAGCCAGGTTGCTCAAATTAGAGTGCCTCACTAAAATGCTGAGCATCCAGTTTTCTGCTCTGTACCTTCTGGAAACATGGACACTTAAATTGCTTAAATGTCTAAAATCCATTTGGTCTGATCTCTGCATATGTCCACTCACCATTGGAGATGAAGGCAGGAGCTAAAATTCTGTTCCATAATGATTCCCCAGAAACTTGGGAATTTGCCTTCTGAGAATATAATAAGCATTAGGTTTTTATCTGTGAATCCCAGCAAGTCAAAGCCAGTTTGTTTGTTTAGTAACCTCAAACCCAAAGCCCTGTCTTTGTAGCTTATTTGAGATTTTTATTTTTTCCTGTGAAAACAGGAATAAAGAAGTAATAGTGCTTCTTTAGGCAAACACCAAAACCCAGACTTAAATTAGTATCTTTTAATTAGGCAAAGGAGAAGCAAACAGCAAGCAGTTGCTGTTTGTTTTGCATGTCAAACACATGTGATGATAGAAGGCAGGAGCTGTAGCTCCTCTTGGTCCAGCTGCAGCCTGTGTGCCATGCAGTCTGTGAATTGGGACCCTGCTCATGTCCCCTTTGGTGCTGGGGGACACTGCATCACACGTAGGGCACCTCTGCTGCTCTGTCCTCTCAATGCAGCAGCTAAAAAACAATAGAATGTGTCCAATCAAGTGGCATAGTCTCAGAGAAGCTTCCAATTATTTTGTATTGTAACCTGGCCTCCCAATTTCAGCTGATCATCTCAGAATCATTGTAGAATCATAAAATGGTTTAGGTTGGCAGCAGTGTTAGAGCTCATCCAGCCATGGGCAGGGACATCTTCCACTGTCCCAGGCTGCTCCAAGCCCTGTCCAGCCTGGCCTTGAGCACTGCCAGGGATCCAGGGGCAGCCACAGCTGCTCTGGGCACCCTGTGCCAGGGCATCCCACCCTCACACTGTGGGGCACTGTTGTTAACAGCACACCTTGGGGTGGCTTTCTGTGATGATTTCAGTGCCTATCTGTATGTGAAGGGAGGGTGCCAGGGGATGGACCAGGCTCTTCTTGGTGGTGCCAAGCAGTGGCACCAGAGCCACGGGCAGGGACTGAGCCCAGCAATTCCCCCTGCACAGGAGGCACAACTTCTGCCCTGGGCAGTGCCCAGCCCTGAACAGGCTGCCCAGGGAGGGGCTGGAGTGTCCCTCAGCGGGGATATTCCAGAGCCCTCTGGACACAATGCTGTGCCCTGTGCTCTGGGATGGCCCTGCCTGAGCAGGGAGGTGGCACCAGGGACCCTCTGTGAGTCCTTCCAGCCTTACTCTTTCTGTAATGATGCAGAAGACCACTTGAATCTGTTGTGAGGGAAATGCCCTCATTTTCCTATGCTTGAGCTAAATTTACCATTGGCAATGCTATCCATCACTTCAAAGTACCTTGAAAAAACTCACACTGCCTACAGTCATATCTGGAACTCCTAATCTTCTAAATGTGTTTTTCTCTCTGAGGAAGGGAGGCACAGCACTGTTGTCCTGTTGTTGCCAGTGAGGAGCAGAAGCACAAGGAGTCTGTGGAAGAACAGGTTGTTAAGGCAGAGCAGGGCTAAGGGAAGAGGGGACAACTTTAAAAGAGGAAGAATGTAGTTTGTCCTTGTTATCTACAGGAGATAGAACAGGGATGTTTAGGCTTTACACTGCAGCCAAGGAGATGCAGATTGCTGCTGTGAGGAATAAATGGTGAGGCCTGGAACAGGCAGCCTTGGGGCACTGCAGCTGAGGCAGTGTTTTGGAAACATTACAGTGGGATACAGTCAGATAACAAGGGGGATTGATGATACAATGTTTTGAAAACCCTTCTTGCCCTGTAAGACAGGACTGAGTGGATCACTCAGGCTTAGAGTCATGGGTCAGCTTCTCCCTCCAAGACTTGCCTCTTTCACATGCTGAAAGACACATAATTCACACATTAGGTCCTGGGTAGAGATTTCACCTCTGCTGATTCATACAGGCTAAATTCAGGCATCTAAATTGAAAGAAGCATGGAGCATGCTGGTTAGGGCCAGGTACCTCAGAAGTGTTTGAAGGAAATATTTTTTTTTTTAGTAGAAACTTTTGACTTGGGACTCTCTGTCTGGCTTTGCAGCCATCAATGAGAGCTACCACTGAGCACTGCAGTGAGCTCCCCAACAGCAAAATTAGCTGAGATCAAGCTGGGGACTGCTTCCTCTTCCATTGTAACTATAGTCTGGGCACCCCTAATCTTTTAACCACCAATAAAAGAGAGAATCTACAATGAAAACCATTTTGTTTTCTTTAGGCTTTTAATGGAACAATGAATAATCTTTTAAAAGTGATAACAGAAACCCAAATCTTGTTGATTTATTTGAAAAGTCTGCAGGAAATCAAGATATCCTGGGGGTGTGTTCATACCAATAAGCTCTGAGTTTCTCTTCCTCTGCAGGAGAGTGTGCAGTGGTAACCTTGTGGGAAAGGTTTGGATTCTCTCAGTAACAAGGTGGGTGTGTGTCCAGCGTGCAGCATTGGCTGGAACTACTTAGCATGCTCAAGTGTAGGAGCTGAAAGAAATCAAGAGTTGTTTACTGTATCTGTAAATGTGGATCAATGGCTTGTTAATCCATGCCAGCCTCACTAAAATTAACAGTGACTGAAAGAATAAATGGCTTTATGGTGATGGATAATCCAGCTAGAGTAAGACATTATTAGGGAAGATGTAAACCCTGGGAATGCAGGGGAGGTAGTTCATTTGAGAGGAGAAGGCTATTGTCAGCAAATGCTTTTGCAGGCATTTATGCATGTTGAATTATTGTGGAGAGGAAGGGCAGGAGCATCAGCTGACATCACCTGGCTTAGCTCCGTGACTTCAGTCTGAAGATCCAGGTCTGATCCAAAGGTGAAGATCAAGTCCATGAAGACACTTCTGGTGATTTCAGTGGATTGAGATTTCCAGCCTTTAAACCCCCTCATCTCAGCCTCCTGACCCCCAGTGCTCCTAAGGTGTGAATATTGCTCTCCTGCACACTGGAAATTGCAGTGACCCTCCTGGAACAACTGAGCACCTCATCTCCCTGGAGGAGCTTTATTCATGTGTTCTATCTGTATCCCAATGCTGCATTGATATTGAGGTAAATCAGGGCCAAAAGAGTTAGACTAAAAGGTGGGGGCAAGAAGAAAGCTCTTCCTCAGTCCTTGCATAGAATTCCTTATTGTCTCATGCCATGGAGATGTTAATCCTCCCCACAGAAATTTAATTGTGTAAAAATGGCCACACCAGATCAGACATTCTCCTCTCCAAAAACATGACCTGGTTTGGGGTGTAACACATGAGTATATTTGGACTTTCTTTTTCCCTGTGCTTTTTCCCTGTGAGGTTTCAGGATGCTGGATTGGGCTGTGATTTGAAAAGGGTGCAATGCCATTCCTGGCCAGTCCCAGTTCTCTGCTGTACAGTAGGAGGCAAGTTTTTGTGTTGCATTTGGTAAACAGAGGCTGGGAACCCCTCTGAGTTCCTGGCATAAGTTATGAGAGAAGAAGAATATGCAAAAGGATTTTTTTTTAAGTTGAACTCCCAAGAAGAGTAAATGAGAGTTATTCTTCGGGGCCTCAGTATTCAGATCACAGCTTCTTGCAGACAGGTCTGTTGTTGCTGTAATTAGGCTTAGTTTACAAAACCTCTCACTAGCATTTTACAAATTGCCTGGTGATTTTTTAGTGCCCAGTTACCCTTAAGACAAAACCATTAGAGACTGTGATGCTAGAGGCTTGAACAATTGTAGCATAAAGATCTTAGGTAAGAGTACTTAGCCTCGGTAAGATCCCAACTGTGGCTTATGATTAGCAGTGACAACCTGTTACTGTTCTCTCCACCTCCAAAACCTGCTACAGCCTCTTCTCCAAAAGCCACTGCAACAGTTGATCTGTCCCTTTAATTAGAAGTATATTAATAAATCCATCTTGTTCTCTAATCCCCACACACATAGCACAGTGATTCATTAGCACAGGAAGAGACAATTTAGATTTTCTCAGATAATAGCAGCTGTCACTAATCAAATTAAAGGAGGAAATGCAAATCCAAAGTTGGACAAACTGGTCTGGCAGGGAGGAGGTGACAGGCTGGTGTGAAGGACTTTCTGCACAGCTAAAGGGGGGACAGGGACAGAGGAAATCCCAGGGACATCAGCAGCTCCTCTCCAGAGGAATTGTCCCAGTGCAGGGACAGACTGCCCCACTGCTGTCCCCACGTCTGGAGCGTGAGGGCTCTTGCTGATATGCACACCTTCAATGGGGCTTTGAGAGGTGCAGAAATTGATTGTGCACACAGTGCTTGGTGCAAAACCTCCTCTTAACACAGAAACATTCGGGTTTGAACCAAGAATATATTTGTCAGAAATTATCAGGCTTCTTTTGCCAAGGGGTACACTCACATCCTCAGTGGAAGCCCCTCGGGGGCTACACTACTTGGACAAATAGAAAAAAAGGTTAAAAATAGAGCTGTACTTAGCTTTTCTGAGTGAAAAATGCAATGTTTGTTTGGGTCTTTTTTTTGTTTGGGTATTTTTTTGTGGTGGTGGTATTTTTGTGGGGTTTTTTATTATGTTGATGGCTTGGCTGGTGCTGGGGCTCAGCATCATGAGGTATTGCTGACATCAGTCCTCAGCAGCAGCAGAGAACCATCCAGGCTGGACCAGCAGTGGCTCTATCTCAGGGGCCTCTCCCTGACAGCACCAGGAGCAGATACCTGAGACTGGGAGTGTTGAAAGACAGACAGATGAGGAGCAAACACCTCACAGGAACCCACACCAAAAGGAAATTTTCGGATTCTCTTCCCCATTTTGATAACCATTGACTTTGGACAGCCATGATGGGCATGTGTATTCCCAACACCTTTTAAAATCTTTGTGCTTCTCCTTCAGGAACATCCAGTGTCAATGAGTGCTGTAGGCTAATCACAGTATATATTTATTTTTGTGGCTTTGAATTTTTGTCCTTTTAACTTTCTTGGAAGCTCCTCACTGACATGCTGTGGCAAGAACTAAAGGTCTCATAGTCCTTTTCCCAAATTTATATTTATTTGTGGTGTGACTCACTCCAGTTTGTGCCCATTGTGAAGCAGTTTTTATGTATAAAGAGGTATTTTGTTAGTTGGTTTAACTCCATTGCCAGCAGCAGGAGAGTGCAGACCATGGGCAGGGCTCTGACCCTGGGGTAGGCATTGGCAAGGAGTCTTCAAGTATCTTCCTGGTTCCAATTTTGATAAATTAATGAAGGCTCTGTTGTTTTCGTAGTGTTCTAAGCAAATTAAATGTTTGGGATAACAGGATAGAGGTGGCCTGTCCCCAGGCCTTGCTGCCACTCATGCTCTGTGGTTTTGGTCATTCCACATTTGTGCCTTGTGCTTTACCCTCAGCAGAGCAACTTTGAAGGTTTGCCTGATGTCCAACATTGCCTGTGTGTATTGGGGCAGGAGATCAAAGGAATGAAAGTGCTCCCTTCTCTATCACTTCAATGATATGAGCAATTAAAATATGAATTAATCTAAGCAAGATGAAAATGCAGATTTTTAACAGAGCTGCTGGAGTCACCTTGAACTTGTGCCTAGTGCTGTTTAGCCTGGGTGATTAAGGACACTTACAGTCTATTGAAAAACTTGTCATTCTAATGTCAAATCATAGAATTATAGAATTGTTTCGTTTGGAAAAGACCCGTAAGATCATCAAGTCTAACTGTTAACTCAGCACTTCCAAGTCCACCAGTCAACCATGTCCCTAAGGGCCACATCTACAGATCTTCTAAATCCCTCCAGGGATGGGGACTCCACCACTTCTGGAGCCCATTCCTGTTCCAATGCCTGCTCCCTGTTCCAATGACTGACGGGTCCTTTGGTAAAGGGCCCAATATCCAATCAAAACCTCCCCAGGTGCAATTTGATGCTGTTCCCTCTCCTCCTGTCCCTGTTCCCTGGGAGCAGAGCCCGACCCTCCCCGGCTGTCCCCTCCTGTCAGGAGCTGTGCAGAGCCAGAAGGGCCCCCCTGAGCCTCCTTTGCTCCAGGCTGAGCCCCTTCCCAGCTCCCTCAATTCCTCCTCATCAGACTTGTGCTCCAAGCTCTGTTTCTCAGATTCCATGGGGAAAATGGGGTTGAGTTATTCAGGGAAAGGGAAGGGAGTGACAGGAAAAGAGGAATGTGTGTTTGTATGATTATAAAAATCATAATGTATGATTATACGAATTATTTGGGTTATCATATGTCCTTGACCATAATAATCTGCCTCCAAGGAGGGAGATACTGGGTCAGGCTTGACCCTTGAGAAGGACGTGAGGCTGCTCCTTCCCAGAATGTGCTGGAGGTGTTTGAGCCAGGACCAGAACCAGGGCAAGCCAAGCATGGGGAGGGCTCAGAGAGTGGCAGGGAGCTGGTGACTGTGGCCCAGGGGCAGCAGCCTCAGCAGTGGCACAGAAAATCTTCCTGGATATCCGAGCTGCCTGCACTCCAGCAAGCTGCTGAGCACTGCTTGGAGAGAAGGCTTTAAGGAAAGGGATCTATTCCGCAGGAACACGGTGGGAACCCTGATCTTATCTGCAGTCCTGAGTAGTGGAAAAAGAAAAGCTGTTAGTTCTGTTTCCTGGGTACAGAAAGCCTCCTTGGGGTGTCCTAGGAGAGAAGGTTGGGCAGATGGAGCACAGAGATGTGCAGACTGCCTCGGCTGCTGTCACTGTAAGGTTCCTCAGCTCGTTTACAGTACAGTTTTTAAGATGTTTTCATTAGATGCAGAAAAATCTATTCAATACTGGTCATTTTACATTGTATGCTGCATTCAAGACATACAGAGCTTATAAAGACAGTCAGTATTTACTGTACATGGTTGTCAGCTTTACCAGACACTAAATCTCAAATGTCTTTTTTTCTTTCTTAGCCTGAAAACCTCAGACATTATTAGCTGGTCTAAAATTTGTTCTAAAACATCTCTTCTGTGAACTGCTTCTCTTTTCTTGTCCAGCCAGTAAATACAGCAGTGGAAGAACTCAGGCCTGTGGGGACAGTTCCTCCTCTCCCTGGAGGACAGCAGGATTGATGAGTGGAACTCATCATTGGACTATGAAAAACAGCACATTCTTCAAACTGAGGTAGGCTTCAGTCTTTTTATCCCCTCATAAAACCATGATGGGCAGAGGGCTCGTTACCACTGCTGCTTGGGTATTCTAATATGAGTGAAAACTTTTCCAAGTGGCTGTTGGGAATTCCTGGTTCTGGAATGCCAAACTGAACTTTTTTCAGGATACATTTTCAGAGCAGCCATGGAGGTTTTTCCACCTATCCTAATAAGAAAACTTATTGGAAACAATAACGCACTGGGAGAAGTAATGCTGATTATGCCAATAAGCTGCATGTAAAAATGTTTAATCGCTTTCCCTCAGCTCCATTACTGATTATTTTTAACTGTAACTGTCAGTAAAGATCCAATGCAGCTTCCACTGACACGTGAAAGCTTTTTAACTGTAGCTGGTGCTGAATTAGTTCCTAAATAAACCTCTAGTCATCACTTGAAAGGACTGTGCTAAGTATATTATAATGGAACACATAATAAACACATTTCCCTGAACTAATGCTGGAGGATCAAATGCATCAGGTTCCTGTGTTAGCCACTGAGCCAGGAGAGGGAAATGGAATTGAAACGTCTCTTCTGTCTTTTATACATGGGAATGACACACATGCTTTCTCATTATAGGTACTTTGGGGCTGTGTTTAAATAAAACACCTTCTGTTGGCTTGCCCTTGAACTCTGTCCCCTTCGTCCAATTAAGCAGAACTCTGAAAGAGAAATGTAGCTCCAAGCTCACCCTGCAAACTGTTCAGACTCAGCTCTAATCCTGCCATCAGGAGGGGTTGGAAAAGTTTAAATCAATTGTCTGTGGAAAATCAATTATGAAGCAGACAAGTTTGCCTTTGTGGCAAGTGGAAGTGATTTGGCTGTGGAATGCTTTCTCTTCAGAAAGTTATATTTGAGGTCTACGGCAGCAAATATTGGGAGAGAAACCAAACAACTTTGTAGTTCACGATAAATCCCTCCGCAGCCAGAGCTGCTTACAGCCCCCTGACTCGATGCTTCAGCTGCTGGTAGCAGTTCCCTTGCTGTCCTGTGTGCTGATGTGCTCCAGGCATTCTGGTAAACTCACTGTTCTCCTCCACTCTGTTATTTTTGTGAAAACTTGCATTTGGTTGACAGTGCAAGTTACTGCAGCATATACAATAATCTAGCAAAACCCCAGCTAGCAGTGATTTCACTGGAGACTTTATTTAACAATGTAAAAATGTTGTTGGCCATTTATAAATGGTCTCTGACACCACAGGATGTCAGCTATCATTGATGAGAGAACCTCATTAACTTTAGTAACTGCAGAGTTAGTCCTTAGGACTTAACACATCTGAGGATGTGAGCACTGGACATGCTTATTACAGAAAATTGCACAATCTTGATGCTGTCAGAGGTCTCCACACAGTTTGATTCCAGCTTTACCTCTGCCAGGAGAAGAGGAAAAAAAAATCCAGTGTTCAGTGCAGGAAATTGCAGAGACACAAGGGAAGAGGAACAAGGAGACATTTTCAGATATGGAACCATTCTGGATAAACTTTTGCAGATATTAAGAAAACATTGTCATCATGAGAGGGATTCGACACGACCAGGGGACTAGAGAGGTTATGGGATCTCTACCAGTGGAGATACTGAAAGCACATCAAGTCCTCTGCAATCTAAAATCTAGCTGAGACAGCTGTGAGCAGGAGGTTAGCCTAAAGGCTTCCAAGGCCCCTTCCCCCCTGAATTATTCACTGGTTTTGTGTCTATCCCATAGACAAGCAGCAGTGAGAGAATGTATGACAAATAACTATCATCATAAACATTTTCTGGTTGGTGGTGCACATTTAACACTCTCCAGAGCTTGAAGATCATTCAGAACAAATAAGAATCCTCAGTGAAACAAGTTAGTGTCAACAGTAAGTAATTTGGTTTCCTATGCATCAGGTATCACCAAGGGAGCAGGGCCAATGCAGTACTCCAAATCATTAAATCTCAGGTTTGAACTGTGTACATTTTTCTCTGAAAACCAAGCATTGACTCAGTGTCTGACAATCTCTGAGTGTCCTGGCATGACAAATAAAAGATGGAAATGTGAATTGCTCTGGAAGACCACCTTTGCTCTAAGCATGTAGCAGTCACCTCAGCTCCACTGAGCTGTGCCCAGTCTCAGAGAAGAGATGAACCGTGTAAGCCCAACATCAGAAAGTAGTTTCTGGGTTCTTCTTTCACCAGTTTTTCTTCCTACCTCTAGTATTTTTTTTTCCTTCTTCTGGGGATATTTTCCAGAGCTGTGTGATTGATACTTGATAGGACACAATTGAGCAATAAAGCAAAAATTGTTGCAGAGTCATTTTAGTGAAGTGACATTAAAGTTGTCATTTATTTGTTGTCATTTAATTGGCAGCTTGAATTAGAGGAATGTGCCAATGGATTTCTTCTGCTGGGTATGGGGGAAGGACATAACATCATATGGTGATGGGGAAAGGAAGTATTTTAGCTTTTCTCATTGCACAGGAAACATTGTCTTGCCATAATGTTCCCCTGAGTCTGTGAGTAGTCCTTGGCTCCACAAAAGAGGAAAAAAAGAGTCTATTGTAACTCTGTTGTCCATTTGTTGTTAAATCTGCCTTTGTAGCAGCATAAGTCTTCAGGAAGCCTTTTAGTAAAAGAATCCATTCAGAAGGAAAGGGTGGTTATGGAGCTGAAGTACTTGGTGGTATTTCTCATTCTCATTGCAGCCTGAATAGTGGTGGAGAAAGTGGAAAGGCAGAAGTGGATGAAACTCCACTTTGGAATGGTCAAGCAGCTGCAGCAAAGAGAGATTTGCTCACAGAACCAGCAGGCACAGGCAAACAAGAGGTCAGACTGAAAAGCAGGGAACATCAGGGGAGTAACTGGTCAGGCAGGGGGAGCAATGGAATGAGTGGGGATTCATGGAGAATGTTGCAGTTTTTAATTTCCTACGGCTTCCATTTTATTGTTGTATAAGGTAGTATTGAGATGATTTTTAAAAATGCAGGTCTCACACTAAAACTTACCACAAGTGATTTGCTCTGAGGTTTTTAGAGCAGCACCACAAAAATCCCAGAGAAGCCTCTCCCCCCTTGCTACTTGTATTTGTAGAGTTGTACAGCAAATTTTGTAATTACAAGTTGGTACAAGTTAAATTAATTGCCCACTAGTCTGTTTTTAATTAGAATCAGGCAAGCTTGGTAATCTTCTAACATGTCCAGGAAAGCTGGATGAGCATGTAAGTGCACCCATGCATTTTATTGATTTGAGTTAAAAATTCAGCTCCTGAAATGAAACCCATAGAAACCAAAGCACGTTCTGGGATCTGAGAGTCTCCTTCACACACAGAGTACCAATGTTTCTAAATTTCCTTTTCTCTAGATACAGAAAAAAACCAAGAATATTTAACAGTTAATACCCAGTACCTTATTTTAGAGATTTTTTCTTTAGTAATAGTTAGAGACATTGTTTTATAATTGCATATTTCATACCAGGGATGTAACAGTCACCACTATAAAAGCATCTCTGAGACACAGAGGGTGAAACACATCCCTCCTCCAACTCAGAATGAAATCCATCCCACCAAATTTGAAGCCTGGCACGGAAATAAATGTCATCTAGTGGCTTTGGTGGCATTTGCAATATATCTCACATTTTCTGTCGTAGTTACTGGAAAATACCAAGGTATCTCAGAAATCCTGGCAGTGGGTATTGATTAGAAAACCCTGGAGGAGGGCTGAGTTGAAATGCAAGCAGTGTGTATCAAAGGATGGCTACAGCACATGCTGACAGCATGGACGGGGCAGAGTGAGAGGAATAACCCCCAGAGCTGAGACAGAGCCAAGGAATGACAGAGGCAGTGCTGAGTTGCCAGGAATACAGCCCCACCCTGCCTCAGTCCGGGCTGGACTCTGCCTGCCTGCAGAGCAGGCTGTGGGGACACCGGGCCAGGCTGAGCCTGTCCCCCAGGAGATGGCATCATCACAAGAGTCAAGCCTAGCTGAGCTGCCTGAGAGGCTTTCTGCTGTCATGCCCCAAAATACTTCACTGACTCAAGTAAGGGCCTTAATATAGATTTAGATGCCAATCTTTTAAGCACCTAAGATCAAAAATCAGGCTGCAGGTTTGATCTGGTGTGTCTTGTGTTTCCTTTCTGGGGTGATGAGTGAAGCCTCTTTCTGTGTCCCTGGAGGAGAAGCTGTCCTCTGTGTCTCTGAAACCCAACAGAGAGCTGGACAGTGCCACAGATCCTGGTGGGGTTCATCCTTACAGGGAGGGGTAGGAAGTCAGAAGGTTGGACTGTGTCCTGGTTTAGGGCAAATCTGGGGAGAAACCTCCAAATGGGGTCCCTCTAGAAAGCAAACCCAAACAGCCCCTCTCCCAACTGGTTCAGGAAAAGATTTCCCTGAAGAAAAATGGAAAAAACATTTTTATTTTACAAGCAAAGTATCCACAAGCATAAAACAAAGGAATGAATAATATTAAACAATAAAACCCCTCGCTGTTCAATTAGATGGCAAATTCAGGAAGTCCTTGTCGTGGGGTGTAACTGGGTTTGCTTAGTCTCTTATCTGTCCCTCTGGCACTGGGAAATGCCAGGCCCAAGTCCTGGTGGGCCACAGGTGTGAGCTCCGGTGTTCTTCTGGGTTTTAAGTCCAGAGCAGGGCTGAGCAGTTCCAAGAAAAAGGAAAAAAAAAACCACAGTCCCGAGAACTTCTCTGCCTCAGCTAGCTAAACCCAACTAAAAGCAAAGGAGAGCTCTGTCCCTCTGTCTGTCCGTGCTGCAGACAGCACAGCCCAGGAGCAGAATGTGTGGGAGCGAGTGCAGTTTCTGAAAACAAGCTCAGAGCTTCTCTTCCTCCTCACTTTGCTCTCAGAACCAGTCTTGAAGGTACAGAGCACAATATCCAACACAAACAGAGCAAATGATTGGGGATACGAACATCATAACGTCACCCCAGGACAGACTGGCATGGGGATCTCATTCCCTTGGCTCTTCTGAGACCGGGCCACCCTTAACCTGCAGGACTGGGGGCAGATTGCTCACGGCTTTGTGAGGTGACAGCATACAGGAGGGGAGGAGAAAGCAATTCTTAGAGGGTAGAATTTGGGGCACACCTCTGTTTGGCTCAGAAGGCCTTTTGCAGTGTGTGATCAAATCCTGACCATTGTGTCTCCTCATTCTGGCACTGTGAGTCCCTCCAGAGCACCACTGTCATTTCCTAAATGCACAGGGATGCTCTCTTAGCTATTACTGCTGCTCTCTCCTTTCCCAGCTCTTGGAAAGCTCAAGATGATCTCTCCTGAGTCTCCTTTATGCACCAAACTTTCCAGCAGATTTCTTCTGTTTCTGTGGTGCTGCTTGGATTAAGTATTTTCTTCTTTCCAGGTTTCTTGTGCTTTCTTGTAAGTGCATTTCCCACTCTGCTCTGCCACGTTGCACCTGCCAGACTGTTTTTTTTTCTTCCTTTTTAATACTGTAAATGTGTCTTACTCTCATTAACCTCCTGGTTGGTAAAATAAGAACCACAGCACAGACAGGTTTATATGAGGCTGACTTGATTATCCAAGACTGGAATAACAAGTGTTTCTGTGGGATGAGACTGTGGAAAGAAGCATGAAGGACAGGCACTAATTGCCCTTTAAGGAACTCAATCCTAATACTCTCCTGCTGTTAATTCCTCATTTTCCCGATCTCCACAGTCACGGTAGTAGAGCAGTTTGAGGAGGTCAGGGCTATATTGGCTTAAAAATGATAAATGCTTTAATAAAGGGATCTGTGCAGCCGGTGTCAAAGTGCCACAAAGAAGAGCCAGGCAGCTGCTGGTCGTGCTGGGACAAAGGGCTGCGCTTCGGCCGGGAGGCAGCCCCGTTTCATCTGCCAGCCAAAGCCCCTGTTGCTCAGGTATCTCTTCTTGCCTAATTAAATTGTCCGTGTGCTTAGGTGGAGAGAGATGCAAAGTGCAGCAGCAGTGTACAGTGCTTACATAACCTGAGTGATTTCTGCAGCAATCACGGGAGGAGTTAGCTAATGGCAGGGTACGGCAGCCTCCCGCTGAGTTTCCATTACCTTGTAATTTTCAGCTTGTTCACTGTTGCAAGAATGCCCCTGTCTTGTAATTCCTCCAGCATTCATGTCTCATCTTCCCCAGGCTTGAAGTACATAAGATGCTTTCTGCAGGGGGATTTATTGAGATAAGTTATTGAAGTCGAGCTCTGAGGCAAGCATCCAATATTATGCTATTCATCTCTGAATTTATGTTCCTTCTTTCTTTTGAAGGTCTAATGTAATCACAAACAATTTGTTTTGTATATGTTTAAAAATTCATCATTTGCTTGTACAATGGAAAAAACAGCACTTGTAGCTCATTAGTGGTGGGATTCACAAAACATCTGGCTTTTCCTTTTGATGTAATTTCTGTGTGACTAAAATTCTGCCTTAATTTTGAGTGGTTTAAATGAGGAGGTAAAACCACTCTGCCAGAAACTCATTGCATGTGCCCATGAGTCAACCTACACAATCTTACAGTTTGAGACAATTATTTTATTTTCCCTCTGGCATATTCTGATCATCTTCCTGGGATATGGGAGAAACCCCTTCCGCTGACCCTTTCACAGGGAGGGTCTCTGTTCCTTGGCTCTTTGTTCTGTTAGAGCCCCTGGAGCTCTCTGGGCTCAGTGCTGTACAAACATTTTGGGGCACAGAGCCACGTACTGAGCTTCCAGCTTTCAGTGAGTGAGAGAAAGGTGGTAGAATTGTCCCTGTCCTACAGCTATGGGTGTTAGTAGGGGTTTTAAGGGCCAAGCACATAAAAATTCCACAGGGTAGCAACTAAATTCAGTGCTTCTGGAATAAACCAGACTTTTAGCAATCTGGCCAGCCTCACTTGGGATATCTGTGGTTGAGCTGGGAATTTACCAAGCCCTCTTCTTCCCATTCCTTAACCACAAGCCATCACTTATTTTTGAGTAGCTGACATTTGACTGTAAGCTGAATGTTCAGAAAGAATAGAGAGACCCCAGGAGCCTCAGCAGATGAAGAGTCAAGTGCTGATCACAAGGAAGACTACTGGGGTAAAGCGTGGGCAAGGTTTTTAGGACTTACTCCAAAGCACACCAGAGTCAGGAAAAGTCTCTTGTAAATGTCAGGTCAGGAACTTACTCCTGCTGTGTCAGATGTTGGAACTGTTGCTGCTGGGTGCTGTGAACATAATAGCCATTTTCTTCTAGGGCGACAAATCACACTGCCCAGGTTGGTAGGGAGGAAAATGTGACCAGACAGCAAAATTTCCAAATTTACAGAAACAGTGAAATATCCTGGGTCTGCAAAATCTGCTTTAGGCAGGATGTATTTTCATTTGCACAGGGTTAACAATATTGTTGAACTATTCAGTTGCTCCTGACCAGAAAGGTGAGAAAGCAGCTGTAAGGTCTGCAAAGCCACACATAAAACTTCAGAGGAGGGTTTTCTGCCCAAGTGACTCAGCAGCAGCTGACAGCCCCTGATTCCACCTCCTGCCATGTCTGTCAGTCTGGGCAGATTTATTCATTGGTAGAGCTTAATCCACTTCCAGCCCAGTGGAAATGTCAGAAATTCAATGGAGATCTGTACCTGCCTGGGATTGCTGTTGCAGGGCTCAATATGCAAGTGATCTCTTTTCACAAAGGTGTCTGTTTGCAGATAAATGCACAGAACACTGTGAGGGCTCTGGGGTCACTGGGAGATGCTAACATTCATCCTGGGATCAGCCTCATTCCGTGGTTGTGTGCATGCACTGCTGCCGAGGCACAGCTGTGTGCTGCTGGTGCTGGATCACCTCTGCCTCCAGCCACACCGATTCCCCTCATTGCTCATGACCTCCTGTGTCTATCCTGGTAGTCTGGCAGGTTGCAGTTTACAATCCTGAGGCAAATCCTAATTTCCAAGGTGCATCCACTAGTTACAGTATCCCGAAAGCAGGTTTCACTGGCATGGTCCATCACTTGCAGTCCCCAGCTGTTTGATCTCCCCCGTGGCAATCATGTCAGACAGAAAAATATTACTTTCACAGAGGAATCTGTCTTTCCAAAAGGGATTTACAGGCAGTGAAAAGTCAAGCTGCCATAAAGCTGTGTGCAAGCTGCTGATGGGGGCTGTGTCACAAATGAGTGTTTTAGGTCACTTAAAGAATCGCTGGCAAAGGTGTTGGCAAAAGCAGGTTCAATATAAAAGAGAAAGCATGACAAAGTTCATGGGCAAGGTTATCTCTGCTACTTACTAGGTGGTTAATCACACAGAGAAAAAGAAAACTAAAATCAATCAATTTAAAATCAGAATTGTCTTTGTGAAGGCTGGGGGTGGAGGGTGTGGGCAGAGATGTGAAGGGGTGAGGATAGGTGGGGTTAGGCTAAAAAGGAGCATTAGAGACCCTCTGGTTGAGGCACAAGGTTCAGATGGACCCCCCTGCCAAAGTGAGCCCCAGACCCGACCAGCAGTGAGGTTTAACAGCACTTGAACCTAACAGCACTTATTCAGTAGCACAAGTTAAACAACAAAGGATTTGTGTAGAATTTACTGCAGCACAACAGCAACTCACAGGCCTAACTTACAAATCTAAAGTATTTAGTGATTAGGAGTGCAGTATTCCTGTACATTTGCTGTGGCACATTCCCAATTGCACACACCCAGACCTAAAGAGGCTGTACAAGGTACAGACCTGTGAAAGAATTCCCCTTGAATTCAGGGAAGTGCTCACATGGAAAACCTTTGGATCCTCCCAATGGGCAAAGGCTTGAGCCTCGAGGAGGGGGGATCAGCCCAGGCTCCATCAGTGTCCTCCAGCAGGTCTCCAAGCACAGCAAATTTGAGATTTCCTGAGCTGGGAGAGGCCCCAGCAGAGGGAGGTGGCTGCTGCAGCTGCTGCAGCCCAGGAGAGCTCCCAGGGTCTCACTGGGGTTTGTGGGGGCACCAGAGATGGCCTTTGGTCACTGTCACTCTCCATCCTGGCTGCAATGCAGGACAGTCACTTCCTCAGAAATTTGGATAACAGCATTGTTATTCCAGGGGTGTTACTGGAGAGAAGAATGAGTTTCCAAGGCTTGGTTAAAAAGCAGGAGCTCATTGGACAGCAGCAGTTCCTGGGAGCTGACAGAGTTTCTGATAAGCTCAAGAGGAGCTGTTCATCAAGAAGGAGGCCTAATGAGCATTTATGGGATCATAGTGTGGCCTGGGGAGGGCAGGACACACCAGCACAGGCTGGCACAGGAATCAGGTGCCAGGACCTCAGAGCCATCCAGGTCAAGTACAGTGTGGACACAGTTAATGAGATCTGGGTTTCTGGTTCCTGTGGCCACTTTCTAATGTCTCTCTTGAAATATTCCATCTGGTCAAGGGGCATCTCTCCCCAGCCTGTGTTTGGGCAGGCTGCCTATCTCTGCTCTTACCACTTACAGAGAGACAATCAGGGGCTGTGTCAGGGGTCAGAGCTGTGGAGAAGCCCAGGCTGGCTCTTCCAGCCTCCCCTGCTGAGCCTGGCAGGGCAGGTCAGTTCAGACACCCACCGGGGTGTCAGCAGGGCAGCTGCAGATCTGGGGTGCCTCCAGTGCAGCTGTGGCTGTGGACACAGCTGAGGATGGGTCTCCTCATCCCCCAGCCACTTCCCAGTGTCTGGTAGGTTCTGTTTCACTGTATATAAACATGGTTGAAAGGGTACCAGAGGCAAAACACAAATTTTAGCTGAGAATTTGGCCTGTAATTTTGGAGGTGCGTTTATTTCTTTGTCACTGAATAAGTCTGGAGGAGGTTACTTCTTCTATTTAAAAGATTTTTATGTGCATATCATGTTCACGTACATATTAATTTTTCTTGCCTTGCTGTAAGGTACCAGCTACTTATCTGCTCAAGCAAAATTTTTCCAAAAACTAAATATATGTTACCCAGTTATTGGTCCAGTCAGGTAAAACTGTCCGAGGCATTTGTGAAGCTGGAACAAAATTCTCCCAATAGTGCAGCTTGCAGATGCACACCAGAAAATATCAGGCCCCCTAACATCACCTTGATAGAGACTATAATTACAAGTGGATTATATGGCATACAATTAACCCATAGTTAACATCTGTGTATAAAAATAAACCAGGAGTCTTCATATTCATTTCACCAGAGAAAAGTAACTTTTGTAAAAAAAACAAGATATATTGAATTTATAATAACCTGGCAATTACAAAATGCCTTCTGCTTTAAAAATAAGCAACCCCATGTTTTGGTCTAAAGTTTTGCTTTTCATAATCTATTTTTGATGAGACATGATCATGTTGGCTCTCATGTTACTTAGGACACCCTCTGAAGTGGTGTGTCTCTGCCTACCCCTGGAATTTGTACTCTGCGAGATTTTCTAGAGGTTCAGGAAGGCAGAAGTTGTTCTATCAAAGCAGCCTTTGAGAACCATCAAAATGTGTGCACCAGGTTTGATCCTGATGCAGATGGATGACCCAGTTCCACTGAGGGCAAGAGTTGCTTCACTTATATTTATTCAGAGCTTTCTTTAGTAACTTATTTTGTAGATCAAGAGTATTTTTTCTAGAATATGATAAAACATTAGATCTGAAAGTTTATCTAGTTATTTCTGCCTTATGTTAAGCATATTTTGGGGTTCTCTGTATGCCCTGCAGTTTTACTAGCCAATATCTATCCTGTTTTAAAAGAAGCATAATTTGGAAAACTTCTGCTTCTATGTCAAAGGCTTCTAGTATTGGCCAGGTCATACTCTGATATTATTTAGAAACCCCTCATTACTGGTTTGGAGCAGAGGAGGTCATGTGCACTCCCAACTCCTTTGATCTGAATGTGGCCAGTATGTCCTTCAGCCCATGTGCGTGTCACACTGGAGACCCAGGGAGCCTTTGCAGCCAAACCAGAGTCTCATGCACATCTTCTCCTGGAAAGAGAAGTTTGGAGAGATTGCCATGAAGCAGATGGTGAGGAAGCTGCATGGTGTATCACCGTGGAGAGAAAACCACAGCTAGCTCTGAAGGCAGGAAAACAGGAAAGCTCAGCACAGCACATCCTGCACGAGTGATACACTCCAGAGGCCATTGTTTAATGTTGGAGTCCTCCTTATTGTGCTCCAACATGCAATAAACATCCCTGGGGCCTCTCTTAGGCAGCACTCAGGGGATGCTCGGAGCAGCTGGGTCTGAGGCACAGTGCCCTGTGCTGTGTGTGACACATCAGGGACACGTTCACAGCACATGGGGGGTGTGGAGCCAGGCTGGACTCGGCCCACCTTGGGCTCCCCTGGCCCTGAGGCCTCTCAGTCCCTGTCCACTCCTGGTGGTGCCTGGCCAGGGCAGCTCTGCAGCTCCTGGCACAGCTTTGGAGTTTTCTCCCAGCGCCCAGTTCAGCACATACAGGGGTGAAATGGCCCCAAGGAGGGCATCAGGCCAGGACCTCACACATTCAGTGACAGGAGAAGGCTTCTTCCCCCAGGGACAGAGATTTTGTGGAGTGTCTTGTTTCTCAGTGCTGTGTTTTCATTTCTACAGCTCAGGCTCTTTGTAAGATACCCCCTTCTGTCTCCTACACAGCTTCATCTCCCCACCTGTGCTTCTGGTTTGTCTGGGGCTTACCTGAGGACTTAGGTTAAAGGAACAGTATTTGTAAAGGGAAACAGGTTGCCTGACATGTTATTTAATCTGTGTCAACTATTTAACATGAGGGGTTTCATTCATTTATTTCTTCATCCATCCAATTATTTTATTTACTTTCCTGTAAACACATGGTTGTAATCACTGTGAGGTGCTGCAGTTTGAAGCATTACTCTGGTAAAACATGACAGCTTTTGTCTTTCCTCAGAGCTCCCAGAGCTTCAGATGGAAGAAGATGGAGAATTAGAAAGTGATCTCATTATCCTCTATTGTGCATTAACAAAACCCTGGCACTAACGCAGTGAATACATATGGACGTGAAAATAATTGCTTAGTGCAAGTCGGATTTGGATTTTTCCTCTCACTTTATTATCTGGATGCTGAAGGGAATATTAGTGAATTGTAGCATGGGAAAGTAGGTCAACATCAAACCTGGATGGAGGGGAAATGTGGTCAAAAGGTACAATACTGACCCTCTTATAGTGGGCAATTGAAAGACACACTGAAATTACAGCCAGAATGATCCGAGAGCTCTTCCTCTGCTTGCACTTTTGAAGAGCTTGGCAGTGAAACTGTTGTGTAGGACAGTCCTTAAAAAAAAAAAAAAAAGAAAAGAGGGAAGAGGAAAGAGAAAGAGCCCTGTATTGATTTAGACAGAAAAGTCAAATGTTTCTGTTGCTGCAACTGTGCTAATAAATTCAAAAATATTTCAGAAACTTCTGGCTCTCAACAGGACCCACCAAGGGGATATGTGTCCTGGAGGAGAAGCTCCCCAGTGTGGCAGGGGGTGGTGGGAGGAGATGGATGTCTGCTGAGCCATGAGCAGTGCTCAGCATTGGGAGGGCTTGGCTCTAATGAAACCTTCAACCTCCCCTGCCTTGCAGCCCCTGAATAGCAGCAGCCAGCACTGGGGAGAAGCTCGGCACAATAGAAGAAGTGTCAGACTGAAAAAGTGGAACTGGACTTCCAAAGTGATAGAGATAAGGGGACAACAAGAGTGTAAGGGAAAAAGTGGGGTTTTTCTTGCCTTTGGTGACAGCTGATTGCAGCATTCCTTGTTGGGAAAGGCATTGCTGTGGGAGATGAGGTTTGTACACAGGGATTTCAGTGCATCCTCCCAGGGACTGGCCTGTCTGCAATGGCTGCAGGGAAGGGCCAGAGCTAATCCATCCTCCTGTTTGTCTCATCTTTCTTTCTGGGCCTGCAGAGTCTCATTTTTGAGGTGCCATTACCAACTGAGACTGAACACCCTCCTCCTGCCCCAGGGTGGGCACAGTTTCTGTGTAAGAGAAAAGGCAAAGTCATGTAAAGAAAAGCAAAGCAGGTGGAAGACATGAGGTGAAGTGCTGGTGTACCACCTGTCTTCCTTAATGTCAGGAGGGGAAGGTAGGCTTAAAGCATGTCAAACTCAACACTTTCTCTAAACTTCACTGTTCTACAGTTAAATGGACTAAAAAAGATAAAAATGTCATTTCTTCTCACAGGTGGTGCAAGGAGTGTTGACTTAGTTGACTGTAATTTGGAAGGGTGTTGGTCTGATTTAGCTCTGGGGAGCACAGAAATGCCAGTTATGGCACAAGGAAAGTTTTGGATTAAGCTGCTATGAACCACTTAAGCCTAATCAGCAAATTGGAAAATAATTTTCCCATTGCCAACCTGATAAATGACCTGATGCAGATGGAGCCACAGTTTTTGAGATCTAAAGTCTGTTTCATTACAGGTGCATTGACATGCAAAACACCAGGGTGATGAGGATTTTTTAACCAAAAAAACCAACTAGAATTTTCATTAAAAGGAATCATGATTCTTTAATTTGCTAATCACACCTCTTTTTTAACAATTGTCACAAACATCTCTAGCACTGTGGCAAGGACACAGCATAGATTTAAAAGAAAACAAAACTGGGGAAAATATTGCATATAGTCTTCTCTAAAGTGAGAGGTGGAGCCTGGGCAGCCCTTGGTTCCATGGCCTAATGCAGTCAGGAAACATAATATTTCCCTGACCTTAAATGCTTTCATTGGACTGTTTTTTTTAAAGGAATAACCATTAAAACAACGCATCTGCTGCAGTGCCCTGCAGAATCTCTGGGGTTTTTAGGCTAATACAGATTTTGCTTTTCAAGAGTCAGAGTTTTGTTTGTCTTTTGAATACCTGTTTGCTTTTCCCCTTGAGTAGGCACTGTGGTACTGCCTCTGAGCCAGAACCCCCCGTGGCTCTGGGCACATCTCTCGCCTTCTTCAGCTGCTTGTGCTTTGGGATGGGAGCACCAACACATCCCAAAGATGTTGGTGTGCTCCACGGATTTGGCTGCACGTGGCCTGAGTGGAGCAACCCAAAGTGCAGGAGGCTGATTTGTTGTTCATGTGTCACTGAAGTTAACACTCCTTTTCTTCACGTGGATACAGGCACTGGTTCAAGCACTAACCTGAAATGAAGTGGTGTAAAACTGGGTGTTCTGGTTTGAGAAGC
>VZTB01013364.1:1396-29594 GCA_013397245.1 Thryothorus ludovicianus | reverse complement strand
CTCTCACTTTCTCTGACATTAGGCCTCATGCTGTGTCTTTTCGTATCTCGTTTGGTCTCTTCTTTCTGTCACTAGGCAAGATTTATTCTTTGGAAGTTTCAACTGGTCAGGAGAGAGTTAACAAGAGGCCACAGCCAGGCAAGGGCACTCAGGTGAGGAATTGAAGCTGTACTGCAGCTGTGCTGGANTGCATGGGCTGAGAAGGCAGCTCAGGTCTTACCAGCTTCCCTTCTCCCTGTCTGGCAGCTGGAGCTGGCCCACCTGGCTGAGCCATGGGCTGTGGCTGCTCCCAGGGCTCATGGCTGCTCCTCGTCAGCAGCTGTGCGCCAGCCAGCCTTGGCTCCCTCTCTCTCTGTCCTCCCAACACCTGCCCAGACACTGACCAGCCTTGGCTCTCTCTCTCTCTGTCCTCCCATCACCTGCCCAGACACTGACCAGCCTTGGCTCCCTCTCTCCTTCCACCACCTGCCCAGACACTGGCTGCTGGGGAATGTGGATGGAAAGGGAATTCAGCTGGGCCCAGCCACATGAAGGGACTGAACTAAGTTTTACCTTTTTCCTCCTTGCTGGAAACCAGAATGATCTGCTTCCAGGATTCTCATCCTAAAATGTATGTTGCCATAAGGTATATCCACCCTTTTCATTGGTTTAATTATGTGTTAATGTTACAAAATTGTCCAATCAGGTCAAACCAGGACATCACGTTCCGTGATCTGACAGATTTCACAAGCTGTTGTAATCATGGCTTTTCCAGGTCTGTGCCTGGGTAGGGGATTTCTTACTCACGGTAGGGGAAGGCAGAACAAATGTTGCTGGTTGCTTGGAAGTCCTGATTCACAGTCCTCCATAGGCAACTTAATTTTTTTTTTTGGTCTGGGATATATGCTATTTCAGTCAAAAGGAAGAATAGATGTTATTTGTTGAAGCCATTACTGGCCGTCTTCAGCTTTAGAGGATTATGTAGCTTTAGGCACTGAAGACTGGACTGCTTATAATTGGGAAAAGATAGTCTACAATCAAATCTCTCCTCTTGATTTTGTATTGCTGTGGGGGAAAAACTAACTATGTTCATAAAGAAACATATGCTAAGTAGCTTCTTAAGTACTTTGGGATAGCAGATGCTATTAGAAGTGCAGTTTATCAAAATTTTAGAGCAATTTTTTTCCCTGCTGCTATAGGAAGCAAAATAGATCAAGAAAATACCTTCAGTCTTGTGAAGATTTCAATTTTACTTTGTTGTGTAGTTTAGGTATTTTATAATTAGTACTTTTTTGGAGGGAGATAAAACACTTAAAGTTATGCACATACATGAAAATTCACTCTCACTTCTGACTGGTCAAGCTCACTAGAACTGGGTGTCCCAACTCACAGAGTCTTCATTACGATTTATATGTTAGATACCCTTGTGCTGTACAACCCTTCACTCACAGGAACTGACTGAGCTAACTCTGGCAGCTCTAAAGTTTACATGATATCCCACTCCTAATGGGGCTCTAAAGTCTGCATTTCATTTTGTTCAAAGTGAGTGAAAGATCAAAGGAAAATGAAGTAGAAAAATCAGAGTGGTTTGGTGAAAAGAATGGACATCCATCCCCAAATTACTCAGGAGTGTCAGAGTTTAGGTGATGGACTATCATTATTACAGCATTTCCAGTTTTTCATCCTTTAGATGTTCTGCACCATGGCTTGTTATCTTGTGTCAACATCACTTTCTATCTTTTTGGGGAGTAGTCAGGGTGGAACCAACAATTACACTGAAAGCTGTCCTAAGACTAAAAACATGTGAATTTTCGTGCATTTGGTGATGGCAGTGGACGCAAAGGTGCTCTTACTTTTATCCTGTTTATCTCCTCTTTTCAACCAATTGTTGCTCTGAAAATTTAGATGAAGGTTTTTTTTTTGGAATAAAGGAACTTCAATAATGTGGGAAAAAGTCTTAAAGGAATTTTCTCACATAATTCTAACAAGATACTGCACACCATTTGAAATTTCAGAAAAATTTCACTGTATAACTTTACAGCAAATTGTTAAAATGCAGGTTAAAAACAAACATTTATATTATTTTTCTCCTCTAATCTCCAACACACTAAAAGGAAAGGAAATTTCAGAAAACTGTACACTTGTGTTCTACAATGCTCAGAACTACATTATCCATCTGGTGTCTATATGCTTATGTCATATTTTCTTCTCACATCTAGTCATTTTTTTGTGCTATGGGACACATTTATTTCTATGACAGGATGGTTTTGGTATGAGATTCCAACCATTACCGGATGATATGATAAGCTTGAACATATACTGCCCATTGAAGTGTTTCCTTAGGTCTTGTAATAATTTGGATGTCAGTCAATCACTTTGTATTTCTGCTTTTTTTTTTGTTTTTAGTAGAATATATGCTATAATTCAGAAATTATTTCAACAAAAGAGGTACATCCACTAGGTATGCACATTGGTGTGTTTTGGGGGAAAAACTATATCCAGGATAGTCCTCAGTCTTATATATGCTTTACTAGAAAAATAAATTCTTGCAGTTCACAGGTAAAAGAGCAATGTTTTGAAGGAGGTTTTCAATATGTATGAATCACAACCAGAAAAATGGTAATTTCAAGTTATACTTTAGGGACCATGTAAATGTTTTGTTATTAGACTGCAATATAGACTGATCTATGATTTAAAAAATACATAAGGGGTGAAGTATGGCTTCACTGGTTCATAATCTGTGCCATATTTTGCACTAAACAATAAAGTCTCCAAAGTGGTTTGGATTTAATTCTGGAGTGTCTGGAATTTACCTTGTGAACACAGTAAAACATTTTGAGTATAATCCAAGGCAGTGGTGGGTGGATTCTGTGCAAAGGCTGTCCTGGTTTGGGGTAGAGACTGGAGGCTTTTGGGTTACTGTATTTAGTGGTCTTGTTCTGCAATCTGAGGCCAGCATGCTTAGCAAGGGAAGAGAGTTATGTTCTCTGCTTTCCTTCTGCAAGCCTTTTGCTTGTTTGATTTGGAAGTAATAGACTTCATGCCAGGTGAGTGGAAGATGAGCAGGGGGTTCAAGTGCATTTTGTTATGTTATAAAGGAGAAAGCACAGCTGTAGGAGCAAGTGGAGATAGATCCTAAGAGAGGATGTGAGAAACATGAAACATGCCTGTGGTCTCCCCTGTTGAGGAATTGCACACACCTTATCAGCTGGTTTTCTGTATGTGTGCTGGAGCGTCTTTTGTCAGAATTGACTCTTTAATTTTCTTTTTGCAAGTCCCTGACATGATGGAGCATGACTTAGACTTTTTTTCTTGTGTGCTTTGCAATATCTGGAGGCAAGGTCATACATAGCCAGCCTAGTCATTGCCTCCTTTTTACTGTGTGTGAAGATATATACACACTTCAGTGGTTTGGGGTAGAAATATTTCATTTGCATAGATGCTAATGGGGTCAAACCCAGTAACACATAAGTTCCTCTGCTCTCCAAATAGCCCTGAGGAATTACACATTTAAACCTCAGCAGCAATGGTTTAAAGCCTGTACCAAACCAGAAGTGTAAATGTCATCTAACAGGAAAGTTTACAAAAATCACAGGAAAGTTAAGTCCAGGAATAAATGTACACTTTTCCAGAGCTTTTGTTGTCATGAGTTTGGGTCCTGAGTATTGGGCATACTGTGGACTGTATGGCAGGATTGTAAGCTACCACTTGAAACTGTGCAGTAGTAGTTGCTGAAAAAACTACAGCTTCACTGAGTGTAATTTCTCTGAGTGTCCCTACCCTCCCATTGCAGAGGTTCCTTTAGCTCTGAGAGCTTGGTGACATTTTAGGGAAAGTTTGCAATATTTCTTGCTGTACCTGCTGTCCTGATCAAGGGCAGGCTAAAGCCTCTTCTCTAATTCAGATTCCCAAAATATTTAAGTGACCAAATCCAAGGGAGAGAAACTGTGTTAGGTGCTTACCTACACTTGTCAGACTGTCAACTGTCAGGAATCAATTCCCATTATTGCAAGATGAGATCTGAGTCTCAGTTTCTAGGCCCTATAATACAAACCTCTTGCCTCTAAAAGAAAAAAAGTAACGTATGTAAATCAACTGATTCTGAAGAGCAGTTGATGCACTGCTCTTCCACTCATTTTTATCCATGTATATCTCAGTCACATGGACGAGAGATGGATATAAGATATTGACAGGGTATGCCACTTGGAATGTGTCAAAGGCTTTGGCTTGTTCAAGTTTGGTTCCATTCCTGTGTGTTATTAGTAGGAAAATCTTTAATATCTTAAGGCATAAAATTCACAGATTGAACTCTTATTGCTGAAGTAAGAGAAACTGCATTTCAAATGCCTTATCATCAATGCCTCACTATGCATTAAGAGCTGTAAACTCTATTTCAAATGGGCAAATTATATTGACAGAGGTAACTGCAGGAAACATAAGTGAAGCATCTTATGTTTGAAGTGGAAGGTCTGCAAGTGACAAAGGGCAAATTGCCAGTGGCCTTCTCTCTCTGAAGCATCCTCTGTAGCTTGAATAGACATTATCTACTCTTCACAAACTACCTCTGGGTGTTTTAAAATATTTCTTAATTTCTCCCTCTTTAAAGTCAAAGCCTGCATCTGCCCACCACCAAACAAATCTTTTAAGAATGGATGTGGCTTGCTGTTTCTCTGCAGTTGGTACCTAGCAGTGAAGAGAGAAACTTGTGTCTGCAACTAGAAATTAAATTCTTCATCCCCCCTGCTGTGTGGGATGTCCTCATTCCTTCATTCTTGCCCCCTTTTGCAAGGCTGAGGCATCTGGCTATCCTGAAAAAGCCTGAGACAGACATTTAAACATTATTAGTAATAATTAAAAAAGATATTCAGCTTCCATTTACAAGCACTGAACTGTTCTTGTCAAGTAGGTAAGAACTGAAGATGAGTACTTGTTATAATTACTATTCTTTGGGAAAGTATAAATGGACAGTTAACTACTGAAGAGTACCAAGATGTCTTGGGAGGAGCATGACTATCTTTTTGATATCTGTGGATATAGAAATCTAATTACAGTGTATTTTTACATAGCAGTTATATAACTGCTGTTCTTTCCAATGGACCCAGAATAAATCCTCCTGATTTATTCTAGTAAGCAGCATCTTAGTTCAAAGTTGGATAAAATAACAACATTTCCATTATGAACAGTAATATCTTTTTTCCATGGTTATCTCCAAGTTGGAAGGGAGGTGGATAACTAAGCTGAATTACTGAATTCTGAGTGTTTGCCCTTAGATTAAATATAGTTTTTTCATAGCAAACTAATCACTGCTGCTTAATGTATGTCGCTATTGCTGCAGTATTTAAGTACAATCTCAGATTCAGCATAACTAAAGGATAAGGCCTAAAACCCTAGTGGCAAAAGCTCTGCAGAGCTCAGAAAACTCAGAGCTCTGTCTTGGCCATTAGCCCCAGAACCACCATGAGTAGCATTGGTAGGAACATGTTTTGCACCATTTGGAGCACGAGAGAGAAGCTGCTCTGCTCTTTGTTCACCCAGAGCAGTCTGGGCTGCCTGAGGCACAGATACTCCTTCTGCACGGCCACTGATCACAGGCATGTTCAGACTCTTAATTCAGTACAAAAAGCTTGCCTGTAGCCACAGACAAAATTTGGGAGTTTTAGCCAGCCTCTATTTAGCAGAGTTTTGTCTTTGGAAGAATAACAACTTCATCCCTTTTCCTTTCCACAGGGAAAGCAAAACAGTTCCATAACACTTGCTGTCGACATTTAGCACGTGGCAGGTTTTGCCCCCTGCATCTGATGTCACTTTTTCTAGTGCCACATGCAGGTGGGGCTGTCACTGTTGCCCCAGACTGCTGCTTCTCTGCTTTGCTGACAGAGCACTGAGCACTCCCTCTGTGCTGGTCTTGTGGTCAGTGTGCAGTGATTAGAAGCCTGGGAAAGGTCCAGTTGAGGACACAGAGTTCAGGTGTGAGAGCAGGTGTGTGGAGCAAACAGGCAGAGCTTCTGGGAGGGTGTCCCCCACGCTTGGCAGAGATGATGGGTAGTCCTTGGTCAGCAGAACACTGGGACTGGGACTTGCAGTTAACATAAGTTCCTCTGCTGGGATCCTCTATTAGACTGGGATCTACACCAGAGCTACTGCCCTGAGCAGCTTCATGTGAGAACACTTTGCTGTGTTGTCCAAATGCAACTATATGGTTGAATGCCTTGTGCAAAATGCAGCAATTCCTTTTCTAGAATAAGCCCATTCTGTGTTCTCCAAATCAAATCCAGTGGAAAAGCAATTTGGACTAGTAATTATTTAATTTAAATGTTAACTTATTTCTAAGTCAATATTTAGTAGTAGATGATCAAAAACTATTTTGGGAAAAACATTGAGAAACTTGTTCTGGGAATGTCAATAAGAATTTTATGATGTTTCTATAACACTATTGTTTTTTCTTCTTGTTTCACTCCAGTAAAATTTGGTAGGGATCTCCTGATTCAGTTTTACAGAACATTGTAAGGTTGTAATTATTTTCTACCAACTTTCCATATTGTATCTCTGTTGCTTTACTCTGTGCATCAATATCTGGAAAGAATACCTGTAATATTTATTTTTTGTATTTCCATACAAATAAAAAGATTTTATTAAAACAGTATGTAAACTTATCCTTCATAAAACATCTAGATATTTTTCTGCTGGAAGTCAACAGGCTTGTTGACTAATAGATTCACTCACCAAAGTTTGTATAACATCTCCCTGAGCATGAACAAGACTGCTTTTCAGAGATGTGGTGTCCCATTAAGAACTGTGCCAGTGAGGATGTAGATTTCTCAATGTTAATCTATAAATATGTAAACTCTGATATCAGAGTTTAGGGCTCATTTTCCTTTTCTGAATGGGCTGTGGCGCGTCTTCTCTGACTATCTCAGTGTGTGAAAATGTGTGTATGTCAGCTTGGCTGAAATGTGGTGGTTTGGTTTTGTGCAGAGGCTTTTGCAGTCATTAAGTTCACCTTCTCTGACCAGGAGCTACAGGCTCCATGCTACCTGCTACTAGGTGGGCATCATGACCAGCTTGACCTTTGAGTATCCAGTCAAAATTTCTTGTCCACTGAATAACTATCAAGTGACTCTAAGTCCTATGCTATTAACTGAAAAGTTAAAATAATATCATGGCTGTGTCTGACAGCTCTGATATTTTTTAAGTTTACATAATGCTAAATTAACTATGTGAATTCTGACAACACAAATCACGCTGCTTTTCCTCCAAGCCCTTCCATTGCAATGAAGGATCATTGCAATTCACAAGGGTCTCAGGCATGGATCTGGGCTGTGCATTATTACATCTGTTTGAAAAATGTAGGCAATAATAAAACTTACATTGTTGACTTAGAGTTGTTTCTCGGGAAGAATGTATGCTTGTGGTCAAGGTCAAAGCAGAGGAAAAACATGTTGATTTTGTTTGGGGAAAAGAAAGCTGGTTTTGAATGACTAAGGTTCCATCAAAAAAATGTATTATATAATCACCCCAATGTGGCCTTTTCCTCCCTGTGGATGACCCATTTATTTTGTTTTGCCTTGGCAATCCACAGCACTACTGATGTGAGTACATTTCTCGTATAAACTGTTAGGATGTTGTCATTTGGTGTCATTCCTAGTTACATGCTTGCTTTGTCTTTATTTTTTTGAGACATTGGGGAATAAAACTTAAATCTTCCATTGTGTCTCTATCATAAATCAAAAATTTGGGTGGAAAATAATGGTGCACTTTAAATGAAAATGACAGAGACTTCAATCAATATAATACCTAAAGAGCAACAGCTTGTCTGCAGCTTAAATTGGAGTTAATTAACTTGAGTCAGCATTTACATATTTAGTATGGTGTATTAGTTTAGAAAACAACAAAGAATAAATTCATCCTTCCAGTGCATTTGATCAATGTATGAAAATAAGAACAAAATAATTTTATCCTGTTTTTATTTTATGAACATTATTTTAGTAATGTACACTCCTGAGTAAACCCTATAGAGAAGCTAATTCAACTCTTCGATCATTTTAATTCACATTTTGCAAAATGTCTGAGAAGAATTTTGTCATGCATTTACTGAAATCTCTTCTTTCACGATTCAAATGCTTCCCACTTCAGTCCATGTACTCCCATGAAACAGTTTTTGTAGGATTGAACCCTGCAGAGGTTATTCTCTGCAGGACCATGTTTTTCTGTGCTCTCTAGGATGCAGATGGGTTTTGGAGACCTGTGTCTCTTGGAGGGAGTATAACGGAGTATTGCAGAGTCCTTTTTTAGCACATAGAAAGGGGTTTCAAGTCTGTCATGGAAATAAACTCAACATGGATAAGGGGACACCCTCTGCCAATATTGTGCAAAACAAGGAGAAATTGTTTGGTATGGTATAAATTTGCAATAACCATGCCAGGAAGATTGGCTATAACCCGGTCTGCTCACTCACCAGGAAAATGGTTCTCACCAAACTTTAAAGCCACACTGTATACCAGGCAGCTCCTGGCATCAGGAAATATTTTAAGAAGCATGTGCCAGTGTGGTGAGGACCAGCACAGATTGTTTGTCTCAGCACAGCTCATATTTATTCAAGCAGACAGAAGAGTGTCACTTGCTGTGAGACAGGGCCCTATTCCCCTGGAAGCCAAAAAGAGTATCTGGAAGCAGGCAGACTGATACATAGCTGAGGGATTTGAAACATACCATTAGATAATCCTTTTCACCTTCCCAGACCCTTACTTGCCCCATGAGTGCTGGGGTGGTCACTGCCAACCCTGGTGCTCCAATCCAGGGCTGTTCATGTTCACAGTGCTCTGGGTGTCCTGGAGAAGGTACCACAGATCTGTAGAACATTAATCTTTGGCATGTTAAAATACATGCCTTTTTTTTTTTTTTTTCCCACTTTTATCAGAAGAGGATTAAAAAGGCTAAACACTGAAGGAACTGGAGCACTTTTCTCTGTGGTCCAACATGTATGAGTTACTAATTATTTACAATGATACTTAGTGGCTATGTTTAAATTAATTAAAAAGTAACTGGCTTACAGGATGTGTCAAGAGAGAATTTAATTTTTAATTCGCTATGAAGAGGCAATAAGGACTGCTCATGTGCCTGAAATGGGAAGGTAGAGTATTCAGGACTGTTAGCAGAGGTCCTAGACTTTGGGTGTATATTTACAGACTTGCAAAATTATACTGACCCAAGTGAATTCACTGCCCTGTGGATGATGTCTTAGGCTCACATTGAAATGCTGCCTTTGCACCTTGCTGTGACTCATGGTAGCATCTGGATAGCATTTCTTTCACACAGGTGTGGAATGAAAGGTCTAAAACTCAGTCAGACCCTCTGAGCCAAACACTGTGGCCCTACTATGAGATCGGAAGAAATATGAATCTGAATTTGAGTCTCTTTAGATCCTCTATCACCTCTGCATTGACCAATTTTTTTTTCCAAGGGAGAATTTCAGGTTTTATATTCAACCTCTTTTGACTTTCTGCCCTGCAAATTCTCCACTCACCCATTACCCACAGCAAAGAGTGGCCCTAGGTACGTATTTTGTGGTATGCTTGCTGTACAGAACTACATAGATGATCATTGTGTTTCTAAGTGATATCCTAGTGAAATCATAAATTAATGCAAAGAATGACTATGGTATCACTGCCAATCAGGTGAAAAATAACTCAGGAAAATGTCATTTAATGCATCCTGGATAAATCTATCTCTAAAGCCAACAGCTTTTATAAATCTCTAATTGCTTTTAAAAGCAAGCTTAATGCACACAAATATTTTTCTTTTAATACATACGTGCTTTTCATATTGAAGGTTTGAGCCTTGCTGTGGGTTCAAGGGTTCTTCATTGTTCTCAACTATATTCCTTTTAAAAATTATTACAAAATGAAATAAAGAAACTTCTGTCATGGTTAGGATATGTACTTACTTTAATAAATTGTCTCCCTGGTAAGTAATTCCATTTTGAGCTCTCAGTATCTCAAAGATTTCAAAGCAATGCTTTATAACTTCTGACATTTAGGACCATTTTTTAAAAACCTTCAAGACACCTTCTCCATTTCTGTTCTCTTATTTTGCTGTCACAGACTGAGTTTATTTAGGAGACTTAATGAGTTTCAGAGACTTTCTCAAAAGTTTCACTGCTAGGAAGAGTAGCATGCTAAAGGCTGCCACCTTTTCTGTAGCTTTTTCTTGGAGGTGCCTAAAATAAAACCTTGTTGATAGTGCAGTATTTTTTGGCAATGGTTTGTGACTAGTAGTGAATAGTTTTGTGAATAGTAGTTTCCAGGGCAAGTAGTCCTGAATATTGGCATAGGAGACACTTATATCACTTGTCAATCTGCCTTCTGCATTTCATGGTAGAGGAGCAGAGACATAAATATTAATATTAAATTTTTGCATATTCTCTTTTTATTGTTTCATTATTGACATGAATTTTAGAAAAATGACCACATTCCATGGCTGTCTGTGGCTGGGGAAGTCTTCTTTCCTCATTGAAGGTTTCGTTGTCTTCATCTAGGCATATTGCTTGCTGTCCTGAGCTAAACTTAATTTTAACAAACCCACAGTAGTAAATATTTTGAGTAAATAATGGTTTTACAATGGCAAGTATAGGTCAGAGCTAGCAGGGAAGCCTGCTAAGTCAACCAAGGTAATAAACTGAAAATGAATCATAAACTAATTTTCATGACTGACAATTCCTCTCTGAATTAGAGAAGAGAACAGAATAGCTTGAGAGGAATTATGGAGAAATACCAGTTTGATTTATGGACAGTAAGCTTGCTGTGGACTGTATATGAACATGGATTTAAATAAAAGCTACCACTTCTTGTTTGAAGTGAATCTTTAATGCCACAGTAAAACTTGAAGAGAAAATATAAGCAAACACTACTCTTCCTACTAAAAAAGAACTGGGGGTAGAAATGTAAGATCAGTTAAAGAAACTGGATTTAGAGGTGGCACTCTTCTTCTTGCGTAAATATTTATTTTTGTCTTTAATGAATTCAGATGCAGAGAGAATGAACTGTGTGGCAGAAAGATAAATAAATTATAAAAGAAAGGCCTCATAAAATCAGGCCTTGCTCTGCTAAATTAATAGCTAGCTTGTCATTTCTATGTGCAACTAAAGTAGCTTGCAAGTTCTCATGTGAAAACAGTCTAGAGAATGAGAGCTCATTAACACAACAAACTATTCCTGGGGGAAAAACAACTGCACCTGCAGTAAATAAGGAATATGTGTCATGGGAATTAGGGAACAAAATATGTAAACTATCCAAGAATAGAGAGATTTGATGGACAAGTAAAATCCCTTTTACTAACCAATGAGTGAAGTGTATGCCTTTGGTGAAAGGAATGTATAAAAAGGAAAACACGGTTGAAGTAAAAGCTTTTTTCTGCCTTGAAACTTTTGGCAGTTATTGTGTCGTGACCGCCTCTACAGCGACAGAGTTGGGTTTATTTTGTAAGATTAACACAGCAAAACCCCTAAATTCCTTATGAAGGTTATATTGGGCCTGTAAAAAGGACAGAATTTCATGAGGTCATGTCTAGTATTCAATATTGAGCTGAGATTCACATGTTCCCTTCTCTAATTATGTAAAACTCCAAAGGATAAAGCAATTAAAACCCAAATCCAAATCCTAAAACAACAGATGACAAAACTTCCATATCTATCTTTCAACCTTATGGCCAGTTTTATGAAAGTAACTTCTGATTCTGTAGCTATAATCTTCCCCCAACATTTATTCTGTAAATTGTCTTGACTCTCTTAACTTTACTAGAGAGGGAATAATTTTCTCTGAATGAGAGCCAGCAGACAGTGACAACGCTCACAGGAGCATCTGAAAAGGATGCTTACAGAGGAAGGATTACAAAGCCTTCATTCAATTGGGTTATCTTTAAACTGTTTAAGATTATTTCAATAATTAATATGATTATATAATTGATACAGCATTCTAGGTATGCATTTGAAAGACTTTTTTCTCCCTATCAATATTTTCATCTCCCTTTGGCCTAATATGTCCCTTCATCTGGATAAAGTAAACTATTTTTAATAGATTTATTCTCCTCTTGTCTCTGTACTTCATCTTCTGTATAATGTTCTTCCTTACTAATAATCTAAAGCAGTGATTGGCATTGTGTGCTCTTTAGATGACAAAAATATAGCAGAATAGTTTGACCAGTTAAAATTAAAGAATAATTAAAGATAATGAATTTTCAGAATTTATGGCCACTTCACTTACAAGAAAGCATAAAAATAAGCAACATACCATCTATCCAAGAAGTTTGATTAACCAGGATGTATCCTAGAGAGTTTAAGACAAATAAAGCTTAATGGCAAGGACTGTTGATTTTTATAGGTAGTAATTCTATTTAACTGGAATGAGTTCCAGCTTATTTATTGGTCCTCATTATCTGGTCTTTATTGTGGTGACACAGGTAGGAAGCAGAACTGTAAGCACAAATTTATCACAGAAATAGATATACTAAGCTTGGTAGGCCGCAAACCTTGGCAAAAATAATTCTAAGTGTGAGTGGGCCCAAGCCTTGGCAGAAGCAAGTAGGATTTAAAAAATAATGCTTAGTTTGCAATACCTTACATATTTGTACGAGACAGTGCATAGGTAGAACAAAGCAATGTTTTTAAGAAATATAGATGTGGTTGTTATGGTAATTATTGCTTAAGCTGTGGATCTGTATTTAGCTCATGCCTAAAAGGTATAAAAGATGAGACTGTGTGATCAATAAATCAGCTTCTGTGCTAGCACCTAGCTGGAGTCCCATCTCTGTCTGTCGCCAGTCTCATTTCTTACTTCTTGCCATGCTAAAGAAGAAGTCACTTTCATCTTATCTGTAACTTGAAAATGCAGTAATTTAATTCTCAGTTCTCAGTTGTCTGGTTGATAACTGCCTTATTCTCCACCACTATGCAGTTAATAAATCAAAATGCAGATTAATCAAGACTATAAAAAGTCTTATGTAGCTTATTTCCTTCTTATACCCCAGTCTTATTTTTCATAAACTCCTTTACAGTATGTACATGCTCCTGTGTAGCATGTGAAAACCAGCTTATTTGGGAAGTGGCCTAGGATAAACTTTATACATTTATTTAAAACAGCTGTCTTCCAATTGTTTTGTATTATTATAGTATATAGTTGTTGATATGTACCTGTTTTTTGCTCTAAAGATACTTTCCCATGATAAGAACACTAGAATCAAACACATCTCTAGTTTGCACTTCTGTTTTTGTAGAGTATCTACTCATACTACATAGCTTTTAAGGACTTATTTTTGGACAATGCCTGCCATTGAAAGATTGCTCTAAAATTATTCATTGATTTATTGGAATAAAATTGGAAGAAATTCCTTTAAATTTTAAGTTGGAGATGCTACAGTGCTAAATCCCTGTCTGGCTCTCTGAGGCTTCTGATTGCTCCTTGTCTGCTTGGCCTTCTGGGGTCCTGGCTATCCTTGAAGTCCTTACAAAGAAGCTTTTGCAATGCCCATTTTGGTTCTAAATGAAATAGAAATCACGTGTGGATATATGGAAATTTCATGTGTTTGCCTCCTCCCAGTTCTGCTCAAACTCATAGAAACATAGAATAGGTGGCTTGGAGAGAGACCTTAAAGGTCAGCCTGCTTCAAACCCCCTGCCTTGGTCAGGTCCACTGGATTGGAATGCTCACAGCCCCATCCAACCTGGCCTTTAACACTTCCTGAGATGGGATACCAACAACTTCTCTGGACAAAATGGAGATATAGTGGTATTAACTGCAACTGAGCACAGTGATTGTAGAGATATAGGCAGAAGAGAGCAATTTCTTGGTTGCTGGACTTAAATGGAAGGGCATACATGTGCAGGAATATTCAAAAGCTGTTTCAGGCAGCAGCTTCAGAGGAGCAGACTCCAGACCTGTTAGTCAGAGACAAGGTGTTGTGGAAGGAAGTTCAGTGATGGAAAAGGAAGTGGAAGGATGACTTGAATTCTTTAAAAGCAGCCAAACTCCCAAGCACTGGCTTACACTATCAGCCATCAGCCTGCAAAACTTGGTCTAAGGAAATAAAGCTGTTTCTGAGTTTTGAAAACACGGAGTCAAAACTCATATCTGATTCTGTGACTCAAAAACATTGAGGTTTTTTTTTTCCTAGTACAATTTAAGAAAGAAAAGAAAGAACCCTTCTGGCTGTAGCCATGTATGCCAACCATCAGGCAGGAGTAAAGCTTTACAGCTGACTTATAAACCCATGAGAAATGGGTTTTCTAATGGAAATACTGACAGCCCCCTGACTAGCAATACTAGCAGGCACTGTGGTAATAAATGAGACTAAGACACATGATACAGGGCCCAGAAGGTAATTAATGGCTATAGTGAAATAAAATATAGACACAACATCCTGCAGAGAGCATGACTCAATGGAACAAACTTGTAATAAAGCACAAAGAATGTCTGTTTAGTAAAGACCTGTGTGAAACTGCTTGTAAAATAAATCATGAGCTAGTGCTAGAGACAGCTGAGCTCTCTGTATGTTTCTTTTAAATAGGAGGATTAACAAACACCCCTTCACTGTAAAAAGCCATTTTTGGCAATGCAGAATTGCAGTTAAAATAAAATGAGAAGCAATGAAATGCTAAGTGCGCCTATGCAAACAGGATCTTAACACACTTCTCAGCAGAAATATGGCAGAGGGAAGTTACGACTGCACCTACCACCTCATCATTTTAACCAAGTAACTTTTGGGCTAGCTCCTCCTTCCCTGAGGGTCTGCCCTTAACCCACCCTATATAAGTTACTGTTTTACCCTGGCTCTTTCCTTTTCAGTGCATCTCATACCAAATTTGTGATCTCTCTGATTTGTTGTTTTGCTCATTAAACTGCCTTTTTTTTTGGGTCACCAAATCATGACCATCTCTCTTTTCATTTTCCATCCTTGGATTTTTACCTGAAGCCAGGGCCTGGGATGTTTCAGGTGGTGCCCAAACAGGGACCCCTGATATTCAGGGGACCTGTCGGGATTCTGAGGCGAAAGTCCCTTAAAACACACAGGCTATGCCCTTCTCTATTTTTTTTGATTGGTCGGGATCCACACCAGGCCTGGCAAAGGGCTAAAGAAAGCTTGGGTACTCAGGGGCGAGCAGCCCAAGTGACAGGGAAGGTGCTGTGTCCCACAGTAGCCCCATGGATGGGGGTGAAGTTCCCTGTGGAGATAGTGGGAAGACCTGCTGTGAAGGAGAGGCAGGTAAGAAAAGGGAAAAAGCATCTGCCCCATTATTTGGTTGTCTCCTAAGATGGGATTGCAGATGTCAGCCATGGAGAGAGACGTATATGGAAGTCTAAAATTTATTTTTGTATCCCAGGGCAAGAAACAAAAGCTAGAAAATCTAATTAAATAGGTTTCCAAAAACTTTCCTACTGCTATTGCACTCAGTGCTATGGCACCAACATTTTGGGACTCAGTAGGTGTTAAATTATATGATTTAACAACTTGAAAGACACAACTCTGCTCAAAAATTGCTTCCCATACTAAGATTAATTTTGGAAGCACTCGAATTGAAAAGAAAAGAAAAAAATCTAACGATTTGGAAGAGCCTGGGACTGACACTCCTTCTTCCCACTATCCTCATTCCTTGAATCATCCCAGAGGCAGATACAGGGCCAAAAATGCTAGAAAAGCATGTGCCTGTGGCTGACTTGGAGAAAAAAACTGTTCAGCCAACGGATCTGCCACCCTGTGTCCACCTCCAACTCCTCCACCTGAGGCCCAAGATGGCAATATGCAAGCCATCTTGGATCTCTCCCACTCCATCCTACCTAGACCTTTGTGCTCTCCTTGCCCCACTGACCCTACTAACAACAAGTAGTCTGCCATCTCCAACACTGATTGCCATCCAGATATTGACTGCCATTTTAACATTGATGGCCATTCTAAAGATTCTCCTAACCAGACACTCTCTGGTCGACTTCCTGTTTTTTTGGGAGATCCCTCTTCTGCCTTTGCCTCCAACTCCACCCTACCCACCTCTTGGCACACCCATTCCACCTCGGGCCACTCCCTTCCTGTTGTAGAAAGACATATCCCTTCTGATGAGGCCAGAACCCTGCACACCTGGGTTCTGGAAGGGCCCACCTCTAAGATGGCAGCACCCAGGTCATCAGCACTGGTGCCTATCCTAAAACCCCAAGGGCGCACCCACAAATATCAGCATGACAAAGAGATGTTTGTAGTGTCAGGTGACTCCTCCACCTCTTCCTCTTCAATGGAAGAGGGACTCCATTTACTGGAGCAAAAATTAGATCCACAGGAGAAAATACAGAGGACTGCAGTGAAGGAGAGGGAATAGGAATTCACCTCAAAACTTAATGGAATGCCAGTTTGGTATGCAAGAGGGGGTGCCAACCCAAGATATGTACCTTTGACTTTTGGTGAAATCAAGGAGTTGAGCAAAGCCGCTCGGGAGTATGGGAGAGACTCACCATATTTCAGTAATCTGGTACTTGCCACCTTCTCCACACATGTGCTGACCCTGCATAACATGGGCTATTTAATGACCACCTTACTATCCCTCACTGAATATTCTCTATGGGGATTGGGGTGAAGCGCTCGTTAAATCAATTATTAAGAGACTATGCAGGAGACCAAGCAAGGGCAACACTGATGTTGGAACATCTGGCCTATCATTGCCTCAGCCAGCAACTTGTTTACTTCTGTTCTGTAATGAACTAGGCTAGCTGAATTGGGTTTTTGTTATGGCCAAATATTTCTGTGCAGCTTCAGACCAGCTGTAGCTGTGACAAGCCACAGCACGCTGTGCGCTGTTTCAAGGCTGTTTGGAGAAGGACGACTTCAGGAATGCCTTGTGCTCCACGGAACTTTGCAGCACTAAAGGCATAAGAAAGTGCTTATCTCTGGGTTTCATGATGAAGTCCTGCATCTGTGTGTTACTTTTCCAAGCAGCAAGTGCTTCTCAGCTGACTCTGTGAACGAGCTGTTGCTGGCCTTTTGCAATTTGGTACTCTGCGCACACAAGCCCAGTGCTCTGCGGCTTCATTCTTTGCCTAATGTGATCTGGACAGAACTGAAGCTCAGCAATGGCATTCAGTTTCGCCTCTTTTCAGGATCTGTGCTGCAGGCATGCACTGTGACATCTATGGGGATCTTCAGTTCTTGCAAGGCTGTAATGTGCATGCTGGTACTTTGAGCTGAGAGTGTGTACAGTGCACGTTGTACAGGAAAGAGGACTGCTCCTTGAATATGGTGCAAACACAAGTTTTCACAAGTTGCAGGGGCATGCTATGGGCAAGCCTGTTGTCCTGGAACAGTTCTCTGTGTGGGACATAGCCAAAAAGATTCCTGGTAAATTCAGACAACAAAGACAGAGTACAGGGCTATGTAGTGCTGAGATGGTAAGTGCGTGGCCTGAGTATGTTTCGGCAGAAGCAGCACACTGGAACACTTTGCTGCCAGCACAGAGTTCATGATGAAAGCAGATGATGATTTGCCTCTGAGAGAGTGAAAGAGTGACCGGTTACGAGAGGCAAAGAACGAAGCCAAAGGGCACTGGGATGGTGGGAGCAGTGTATGGGCTGTACAAGGAGCGTGGCTGCCAGCAGAATTCATGTTGGTAGTTGTAGGGATTAAAGTTTAGCAAGAGCTACTTGTGCTGCTACCTGTGCCTCTTCCAGTCCTCTGTGGAAACAATTGTGCTTGCCTGTAGGCTCTGAGATCCAGAGAACACAATGGTAGATGCAGCAGAGAAGGGAAGGACAGAGTGCACTGGTGAGTTTGATGTGGCTCACACACAGCAAGGGGAATGGTGCAGCCCTGCACTGGCTTTTACTTCTACAGCTTTTTTCTGTGAAAGCAACTCCTGGATGTTTGCAACAAAGAACTGAGAATGAAAAAAGTGACAGCAAGTATATCTGGGAAAGAAGATACAGAGAAGAAAGGTATTGTGCGCAATTTAAATGCTCTTAAGCGAAGGGGGTACTTTAGGAACATCTTCTGTCCTGACACTTCCTTCTGTGTGATTTCTAGCTGCTTAGACACGGCAATAATGAAAGTGTGTGAAAATGATTGCTCTGAGAAGATGAGGTTGCACAGGGAAGAGGGTGGGTCAACAAATGCCTTCTGTCCTGGCACATCTCTCAGTCTGAACTGCAGCCAGAAACACTTCACTGTAATGATGGACTCTGCCACTTTGAGAGACGATGCTGATGCTATATATAAATAGTTCAGAAGAAATGTGCGAATCACTAGTGTGTTTCATCTATTTTACAGACTGCAAAGAGACTGTAAAGGCCAGCACTGGCTTTTTGTTGTATGACTTTTTCTTTGCGGGCAGCTACTGGATATTTTGAAGGGGTTTGGGTCCTGTGAGAGTTAGAGTGCAAGTTGGTACATAGAGCTTGAGGAAAAGTGCATTTCTGCAGGGAGATGGATGCAGTTCAGTGGGTGCGAGTTACATATCGAGCAGCTGATCACACAGAAGTTCTAAAAGAAACAGGGTGTGCGGTAATTGCCTTTTCTTTTGCAGTCTATAAACAGCACAGCCAACAATGAAATGATTCCTCTTCCATACCCACTACATGCAGGATCACATTCTGCCAGTATCCAAGAGCCTGGATCCACAGTGGAGCTCTTCTCCACTCTGCCCCCACATGAATGTGGCCAGATCAGAAAAGCACTTGGCTTTTTCCTGGGTAATGTCAGCACTCATCAAAATAAACACACGATGGCAATGTCGACTCGCAAAAGAAGGAAGTGGACCCAGTCCAGCTCAAAACCACCCCCACGGCAAGAACCAAGTCAGAAACATCTCTGCTTTCAAATCAACAGTGTCAGGACAAGAACGTTTTACTGATCTTCCATTTTCAAGTACATACTCTTCTTTGCACTGCACTCAAAGAGCAACATGAACTCTTCTGCCCTAACAAGCCTTTTCACTCTCATGGAGTCTAGCAACAAACTTGAAAACATCTGCCAAAAACAGGGCTCATAGAAATCTCAGCTGAGAAAGACCTCTGCTGCCTACAATTTCGACTGCACCCATCAAACTATGAACATATACCCTGCTCTTGGTACTTGCCTTCTCAGCTCTAGGTACCATCCTAATCTTTCAGTCTCACAAGTCAGGATCCAAAGAGAATGGCACCAGGGACTGCTCACACAGTAAAGCTACAAAGACAAAAACTCAACAGCTTGGCATCTGCATTGCCATTGACGCTTCAACAGCTCTAACCCAGAGAAGTGCCTATTGGGAAAAGCGTTTAAATTCACTGAGACCACCCAAAGTGCCCATCCAAACTTGCTTTCTTTGCAAAAGGGAAGAGCTAGTGGCCCATCTCAAGAAATGATGTCACCTCCTCCAAAATCCAAAACATCCAGGGACTGGTCTCATACTAAGGTGTCACAACACTGGTACTGGACATTACCTGCCCGGGGCACTAGATCAGCTGCACGCCAAAACTCCACGTAGCTGCTTACCTTGTCTGAAAGAAGTGTGCTGCCAGAATTTCAAGAAGGTTGCCTCTGAGAAGTGGAAAACACATGCCAAATTGAATCTTTCAGGAGGAAGACCGCCTTCCAAAGATGGATGCTGACTCCATGATTGTACAAATTGAGGCACTGCTTCCAAACCAAATATGCCAGGACAGAAAGTTGCTGCCACTCTTGAGCTGCATGAAGCAGTTCCTTATCTGCACCTCCAACACTGGGGCTATGTGCTTGCCTTCCCATGAGAAAGCATTGCCATTCTCATTCAGGAACTTACCAAGAGGAAGTTGCCACATCCAGTACTGACTATCCAACAATGTTGCCTATACAGAGGAGCCAGGACAGAAATGTCTTGCTGGACTACACCTCCTCATGGCACCTTAACATCTGCCTTACCAACATTGTCACTATTTCTTTTACTTCTCAAGAAAAGGCACTCCAAGTCACTTGGACTTGACTTGTCCTCAGCACCATGCCTACTTTTCCTAACCTACCCTTGCTTTGCTTGCCTATGTCTGCCTTGCCTGGCCCTAGAAACAACTTCCTTGCTTTGCTTTGCCTTGCCTACCACTCTTTGCCTTCCACGCAGGCGAGGCAATGCAAACCAAGTGTAGATAATTGTAGGGAAGTCAATGGAGAAGTTGGCAAGGCTGGAGCTGTGAAAGCAAATGGGATGGTAGGTGAGAGAAGGCCCAGAAGTTAGTAGCAAGGCTGGGCATAAGAAAGTAAGCCCAGTGATGGGTAGGCCAGGTAGAAAGAGGAAAGACTAGGCAAGGCAAGGCCTGGAGAAAAGAAGTAGTCAGGTCAAGTGTGGGCATGGGCATGCAAGGGAATAAAAGGCCAGGTAGGGTTAGCAGGGCAGTGCAAGGAAACTGTTGGCTCACTAAGGCAAGGCAAGTGAGAAGCACACTCAAGGACTGCTGGTACACAAAAGCATCCAGGACAGGCTGCTCTTGAATGGGACATCTCTAATCTGCACTTTAAATATTTGGGCTACCTGCTTTTCTTCATATGCAAAAGAACAGTCATTCTTGTCCCAGAGCTCAAGGGCAAAATATGGATTGCCTGTCCAAAATTTAACATATGCAAGCATTGGTCCCAGACGAAAACTGCCCAGAAAGATGAGTTTGGCTGCATAGGACCTCCCCTGGGGTTCCTTTCACATGCTCCTGAAACACTGGGGTTAAGTAAAAACCTTGTGAGTCCTCAGGGCAGCAGATAGGCAGAGCAAGGCTGGGAAATGCCAGGAGAAGAGGTGTGTTGAATTCCAGGTTAGAGAGGGGAGAGCTAAGTAGTGCAAGACAAGAGAGGTTCAAGGGCAAGAGAAGAAAATTGGTGGCTTTACAAGGAAAGACAAGGGACAGGTAGGCAAGGCAATGTGAGTCTTAGAAAGAGAAGGAAACAAAAAGGTTAATCTGGCCAAATGGGAAGGCAAGTAAAGTGGGAGATGGGTGAGCAATTCAATACAAGGAAGTGAAGGGAAGGAAGGTCAAGGGAAGGCTATAGATTGGACAGCAGAGCAATGCAAGATGTGGGGAAGCAAAGCAAAGTAAAGGAAGGGACAGGAATGGCAAGGAAGGAAGAAATGCAAAGGAGGTGTAGGCCTGGCAAGGCCCAGGAGAAAAGAAGTAGGGAGGTCAAGGGTGGGGCATAGGCATGCAAGAGAATGCAAAGTAATGTAAGTTTAGCAGGGCAAGAGAAGAAACTGTTGGGCTGCCAAGGCAAGGCAAGTGACAGGTACATTCAAGGATTGCTGGTACATGAAAGCAGCTTGGGTCTGGAAGGAAGTCTTGCTCAGTTCGGAATTTTAGAAGCAGAAGCCCACTCCTGGCCACAGGCCTGTGCTCACGCAGGGTGGTTCTTTTCCATGGGAAACAAACCTCACCCACCCCGTCTTGTGATGTCAGTTTGGAGGTGGTATTTGGCACTCCAACGGCAGCAAGAGTTTCAAGTAGTGGCAGCTGGGGTCTGGGAGAAATCCTCCAACAATTGGAATTTTTGTAGGCAGAAGCCAGCTCCTGTACACAGGCCCTGGGTCAAGAACAGTAGCCCTTTTCCATGGGAAACAAAACTCAGATTCCTGATATCAGTTTGGAGGAGGCATTTGGCCCTCTAAAGCAGCCAGGGTTCTAGGTGGTGGCAGGGTGGTTCAGGGAGACATTCTGCACTGTTCCGAATTTTAGCAGGTGGAGGTCAGCTTCCGCCTCAGGCTACTGGTTATGAATGGTGGCCACTTTCCGTGGGAATCAAAACTGACTTCCCTCATTTCCTGACATCAATTTGGAATGGGCATTTGGTACTCCATAGCCCCCTTAGGTTTCCAGGTGTTGGCAGCTGGAGTCTGGGAGTAATTCTCCAGCAACCGGAATTTTAGCAGGCAGAAGCCAGCTCCTGGACACAGACCCCTGGACGTGAATGGTGGCCCCTTCCATGGGAAACCAAGCACACTTCCCCAGTTTCCTGATACCAGTTTTGAGGAGTTGTTTGGCCGTCAAAATGTAGCCAGGGTTCTCAGTGGTTCCAGCTTCCCTCTGGGAGAAATCTTGCACCTTTTGGGATTTTAGCAGGCAGAAGCCCATGCAAAGTAAATCTCACTGACCCAATTTCCTGATGTCAGTTTGGAGGATGTCAGTTTGTCACTTCACTGGAAGCCAGGGTTCTGGGTGGTGACATCCTGAATCTGGGAAACATCTTGCGCTTTTTGAAGTTTTAGCAAGCTGAATCACAGTCCAAGAAGACATAGGACCCTGGACATGTATCATTCTGATTTAACCTGTCTTCTCATTTGGATTACATGACTTTATCCTTGTCACATGTTTTACGTCAAAGCAGGCATCGAAATAGTTCTTATTCCTTAATTTCCTTCCCTAAATTCTAAGCTTTAAAAAAAATCTAAAAATTATCACCACAAAAACCTCCCCCAACGCAGACTCTGTTGTCTCATTTCTTGCTGTGCTTCCACTGATTTACGAAACTGTAGCTATGGTACTTGAAGGTAAACTATTGTTTTGGGATCATACCTTATTATTGTTAATTTATTAACAATGTATTAATAAGCTCCTACCTTATTATTGTTAATGTATCCTATGTTCACATTTCCAAGGGTGAAAAGTTAATTGCTCCAGATTCCTAATCCAATTGATTTAGACATCACAATGAATGTATCCCTCACTGCAAATCTTGGAAGGTTTCAGACTTAGGGTGATGCAAGCACTTGCCATGTCACTGTTACCTTAATCTTTATCAAACAGTGGTGGCAAGCATCCAACATTCCTTGAGTTAGGAGTAAAAATACTTGACGAATGATAAATTTCATCTTCTGTGATTTCTATCACTAATTAACACATAAGAATATCAAAGCCCACTTTTTAAAACTGATAACTAAAGCTGAAATGTGGCAGCACAACAATGTCAAAGTTAGCTTTGTGATATGCGAATTGTATAAAAAACACAATCAAAAATATCCAAACACATTTTTGTAATTTTCTGTTTCTGCTTTGTTTCAATTTGTGCATCCTTAGGGGGAAAAATCAGAAATATCTTTCTAGGTTCTTATGCTGCAAATCTTCTGTACTGGTGCATCTCAATGTTTTTATTTCTTGACAGAAGAGCAGGGACCTGTTTAGTGTCAAGCTCTTTACAACAGGGAAATACCACACACATCATTTTTGTGACATACTGTTGGAGACTAAAATCCTTCCCCTATATCATCTACGCTACAAAAGTTGCCAAAGAAGTTTTCTTTGTGATTTTCAAGTTTCCTAGTTCGTTTTACAATAGTGTCAGTTTCTTGTCATTCTCAAGAGGTAAGATATCTCAAACTCAATACTGTATTCTTTTCATGTTAAGACTTTACTAATAATACTTTAATAATTATTCCAAGTGTGAAGCATAGCCAATCACAATAAAGAACTTTATATAAAGTTGGGATCAACTTCAGAAAAAAAATCCCCCAAAACCCCTTAGAAATCTAAAAAACTTGTGCTATTTGAAGTGTAAAATGCGAGAAATAAACTAGAAAGGCCCCCACCTACCCTTGGCAGAATGTTTGGAGGTTCCAGTAAATGAGTTCTTGCAAATTGCTTAGGGTAATTTTAATTATATTTTTTCTGCCTTTTACTTTGCTTTGACTCTGACATGTGGGTGGTTGGAATAAATGTTTTCTCAGCTGCTACAGTCATGTGATGTTTATGCTGGACATTTACTAAATGTCCAGCAAAATTTACTAAATTTACTAATTTACTAAATCCCAGCTGAAGTGAAGTATGGGCCCTGATTCTTTCTTATTCTGTGTATGAAATCTTGGACATTTGTTCCATTCCAGAGCCAGATTATGGACTGTGAAGTATTTTGCAGGGCTGAGTGGGACCATACTAAAATTATTCAAATGTGGGCCATCCTCTTTCCAAAATCCCAATTTCTCTTGAACTTGAACAAAAATAATTTGAAAATCATTATTTTTTTTTTAAATTGCCCATTTGCATAGACAGAAATCATTTATGCCTCCTGCTTGTACTGTGCAAGAGACAATTTCTTGTCTGCTATTTGGAGTTTCTGTCTTAGATTTATAACTGGCTGAGTCTCATTGCTTGATTTATAGAGAGGCTGCATATGAGGGCTGATATATTGCTGATTTAAACTAGATGGGTTATCTAAATCTTTATTGTGCCTACAAAGAGCCAGGAATTAAATTTAATGCCCTTGACACTTCAAAATATCAGTGAGAGAACTCAGATGTACAGGAACAGTGGCTTTTTATCATCATTATTTATGGACTTTTACATCCAATGTCATTTGTATCTTAGAGTTATGTGGCAACTGGGAAACTTTATTAATAGCAGATCAGGTTCCACAGTTGTTGCATTGGAACTTAGAAGGAATTTGAAGTGTTTTTATTTTATAATGTTACAGTGGAATCACAAGCTTAATTGCTCATGCTGAGATTTTTTTAATATTGCAAAAACAGTGCTTTAATCGTAGCATTGGACCTTTGCATGTTTTGTTCAGTCCTATGAAAACTGGAACATGATTTTTGATATATTTTGATCACAGGAAGTATTTAGAAATAAAGAATGTATAAATAGAAAAGGCTAATAAACATGGCTAGTGATTGAAAAATCAAATAGCACTATGGAAAAAATACCCATTTTTGTTATCCCAACTGCAATAGCTGTGTCTTTCCTTTGAATGCTTCTGAAGGTTATCAAGGTTCAGCTGGAGAGTTTGAAGTGTGAGAAGTCTATTAAAACAACTATTTTCCTTTTCCTCAAAAAGCATTTAAATTCAGGTTCAGAAAGGCTCACTGGTCTAAAAGGCCTTTTGACACTCTCAGTCAAGCATCACCTATCCAGCTCCTGTGGGAGGGGGAAAAAATAGCAGTTTTATCCTTTATGTTTAAAGAACAATCCAACTCTCTTATAGCTGCCTTGCACCAGGAAACTAATGATTGTTGTCCTTCACAAGAATAAAGGCAGAACTGACAGAATTGCTCCCACTGGCTTATACACTGACACCCAAACTTATGAGAGGCACTGATTAAAGAGTGCTCCCTTTGAAGTTGTGTGTAGGGGGAGAATTTGCCCATCAAATGTTTCACTCTATCAATCAGTAGGCAATTAAGTCACATGGATAGGCTGATGTGTGACCTGAAATTGGATTTGTGCCTTTTTTAACCTCTACAGTGTACTTTAAAACAACAATAGAAGCGTTGAAATCCACTTGAGACATTTTTCCTAGTGCTCATCTCTAGGTTTGTAATTTATATGCTATATGATTGAAAGTGATATATACAAGTAGTAAACTGAAAGGAGAAAATGATAGCCTTCTAATCCTGGGTACCAATACCTTAAAAGGACAGGAAATTCATGCCTGAGACTAGCTAATCCATCGTTCCAGTAAAAACAGTCATTTTGGTTATAAACATTATGGTGAACTTTGGATTGGTTTTAACAGGGAAATTCTGTGAATAGTTCCAATGTCGATGGTTTAAAAATAAAAATTTATCTCGGACATTCTAAACTTGAGATGAGGGTATTAAATATCATGTGGAATAAAACATGAAAATTACATTTCTATTTGGATATCATTCATGTGGACAGAGTCCAGTATTCAAGAATTGAAGCAATTTTGAACCATCACTATATAAAATTAAAGACTTTTACTCATATATAATGGTTTCACATTAAAAAACTGTACTAGCATAAAAAAAGACAAATTCCTGAAGAACAACTTCCTTTATGGTTACTCAGTGAATTGAAAAAATCTTCAAAGAAAAATAAATATACAAAATAGAGAGGGAAAATATTAATGTCACCAAAACAGCTGTAACTCACAGAAGAGCTGTAAAGATTATAGCAGTACCAATGCAGGTAATGCTTATAAGGAGAAATGCTGATGTACTGAAATAATGAAAGATTTTTTTTTTCTTCCAGCAGGTTATTCTTTATGACATGTTATAGTTGTAGACCCTTGGTTGAGAATTTTTTTTTTACACTATTTCTGATGATATTTTCCATTTCCCCTGAATGTACTCCAGACTCTCATATATGACACATTTTATTTCTCTCTTTGTAGACTCTTCTGCAGTTTTAAGTGTTGTGCTGGATCATGTAGTAATTTCTCTTTAATGATCTTCCTTTTATGTGTATGATGAGTATGTGGTTTGTTTGTGGTGAGCACAGCCCTGCTTTCAGCATAGAGTTTTTGTATTAACTTGACTGCATCATATATTTGATGTAGGTTGTTCTTATTTCATTCTTGAGTACTCCACATACTTTTCTTTTACACAATGTGGTCATTTTATTCCTGCTGTCCCTTGAGTTCATGACTGTTTCTTATGGCTTTTTCAGTGCCTGTTCATTTTCACATTTATCACAGGCATAAAGGTTATCTAGTGCTTAAATCCATAGTTGTTACTATTGTCATCAAGGGCAACCTTAATTACAGTTTCTAAATACCACATATAGTGGTAGAAACATGTTTGTCTTCAGAAGCTGATTGATTAGAGGAAAGCTATTTACTGAAAATCTCAATAGGAGGATGACTTTCAAGTCTCTACCTATAGATGGCTAGAGCTAATGGGTCTCTAATTCTTCAGAATTTCCTGGCCGTTTCTGTTCAAATAAAACAACCAACAAACCTGCATACAAAGAGCCAGTACAGGCTTTTATTCTCTTGACTGTATGTTGTTAGGAGTTAAATCTGTATGCAAGGATGTGTTTTAATTCACTTTAATTAGTCTTTAACTTCTTTTCACTGGCTGCATTCACCACAATTTTTATAATGTATTAACATTTTTAAAGTTTTTTCTCAGTGATTCTTTTATTCTGCTATATTAGCTTGGTCATATTTGATCCATGTCATGAATCACTATGCCACTTTTTTCTTATGGCCTTATGCTCTGTGTGGCATAAGAAGTTACTTGTATCTGAGTCTGAAGTGCTTTGCAAAGGTTTTTTTGAAAAGTAATCCTGATTTTGCTCTTATATTATTCCTTGGCAGAAAGATGGTTTTAATCCATTTTGCCATATTCTCATATAGAACAAGTCAGTCTTTCAGTCTGTTCTTGATTTCTTTCTCTTATTTCCTTCAGTTTCTCCGCTCCTGTTAGGAGTATCTCCACTTCACTTCTTTAGACCCTGGAAGTTTATTCTGGCAAGTTTATTTCAGTTAATTTACTTCCAGCCTCAGTGGTACATTTGAAATTCATTGCTGTTACATGTCTACTGAGAGTTATAGGGGGTATTGATGTGGATGGCATCTCATGGTGTTTGCTGATACTATCTGATTCTTGGGTTGGCCAGGGTAAAACACTTGTTATGTTGAATTAAAGCAAAAGAAATCCCTCAGCTGGAAAACTGAAATTCCTCTTAAAGGTGTAGTTCACAGTTGTTGACAGATTTTAAGGCATAGTTTAATTGCACCCTCACACTGGACAGGTTTTGAGAGCATTGAGGGTGAGAGGAGGAAAACTCCACATTGGGTGTCAGAGTGCAGCATTCCTATGCTCTTGTCTATGATCCATTCTCCACATTTACTACCACTGGGATGTTTTAATGGATTTCCAAGGTATTGATAGCTTCTTTTTGAATGGGAAGACCTGCCAAGAGGCCTACATCTACACCTTATTTCCCCTGATGTGGTCTAAAAACCTGGGATTATTTTCTATGCAATAATTCTGCCAAGAGATCTTGTTTTATACAACTGAGTTTAGCAACTCTGGTATTCTAAGTGTCTTATCTTAAACCTTTCAGTGTAGATATCCATTGGGATGGTATGACAGCAAGGACAAGGGACTTCTAGATGACTGGACAGTATAAAACAGACTATACTTAGATGAAACATAGCTTGTTGCTATAAATGGGAAGCTTAGTGAACATTCTCATTCTCCTTATTATCCTCTATATTAATTATGGCATGTTAGGAAAATGTGAGCCTTTCTACACCCAGTTGTGTTGGACTCTACCAAAAGAAAACATTCTGATCAACAAGAAATGAAGCACAGTGTTCTGTGAGTTCTGTTGTGATTAGTTTGAGTGCTTAGAGACAGAACTGCGTGGGAGGAGAGAGAGACAGTAAGTTTCCAGGCCTTGACTTCTGGAGAAAATTGTAGGTTCTGCAAATAGCTGCCTCTTTTGGGATCCTACTCTCCAGTATTTTACAATTTCCTTAGGAAGCTGTTTTTTTTTTTTTTTTTCAAAAATTCAAAAAGGAA
>VZTB01013362.1:620611-655273 GCA_013397245.1 Thryothorus ludovicianus | reverse complement strand
TGTTCGGTGGGCGCGGTGCGGTCCCCGCGATGCGGAGCCCCGGTCCCGCTGCGCGGCCCCTCCGCGGCCCTCGGCGGGGAGCTGGCGCCATCCCGCGGCCGGGGCCCGCCTGTGCCGCTGCGGCGTGGGGCGGGGGGGGGCCGGACCTGGCTGACGCGATTAAAATATTGATGTAGTCGCAAAAATCGTTCATTAAGGCCATTTAATCTTTGCTATTAAATGTCCTTTCAATTCATTTGGGGTAATTAAGATGCAGTTTAAATGATTAAGTTCTAATTACTTATGTTAGGCAAAGAAATATTTGTCACAGTAATATGGCTAACTAAAGACCCAGCTAAAGAATTTTAACATTTACTTTAAATGATCTCGCAGGGAAATCAGGTGCTTTCCCCGGATTGATCCACTTAGCAACATATTCTGTAACGGTGATGGCAGTTTGCTGAAGTGGTTACAGATCCATCAACTCCAAGTTTGTGTAAACCCCTGAATCCTGAACTGCTGAGTCAGCACTCCTCCGTCAGATTCACTTCATTATTCCAGGGGCAGCAAATTAAGGTCACTCATTTTAATACAGTGCCCAGAAGTCAGATGTTTACCGTTCTGGCTCAGCTGGGATCTGTATGTTGGCAGGGTGATGTCATCCTGTGAGCTTCCCATATACAAATGTATATTCATCTCTTTCGATGTTATAAAAAAACCAAAGAGTATTCCCTGGATTTGAAGGCAGAGAAATGAGACACAGATCAAAACATCTTCGGGTGTATGGAAACACCTACACCCTGAATAAGTGTAAATACAAATCACTAGAGAAACAAGTGCCAAATGCTGAATAATGCCAGGATTGAAAAAAAAAATTTAATATGGGCTCAGAAATATCTGAATAGACAATACTCTTTACAGTTGAAAGGAGAAAGCTTTGGGGAGCAATGAATGACTCGTGTCACCCGTGTAGGCTTTCATCACTAAAAAGCTGTGAAGGGCCTTATCCCACAATGGGCTGAAGCTGCGGGGAATGCTCTTTCAAGCATCAGTGCTGCCTGCTGCAGTGGGAGCTCATGGCCACGAGCTGCCTCCATGTGTGGAAGCCGTCTCATGCAGCACCTTTTTAGAGGGATTCCACTTCCCAAGCACCTTTGAAGACCCTGGGGCAGTGGCAAGAAGGACGGGGCAGTGCAGGGGGCCATTAAACAATGGTGTATCAGAGTGAAAGTCACCCAGCAGTTGTAATTATTCAGGTCAAACAAATTTGCTTGGGTTTAGTTCATACAATGACATCTAACCCTCAGGTAGCCTGTGTCTCATACACTCTTTTATTTTGTTTTCATATTTCCCCAAATACGAAGTTTTTGATAATTGGGAAGGATCTGTTGTGTGTCTCTCTGCATGTCCTGAGGTGTTATTCACATGATAAGGATGTAGCTTATCACACTTTGTTATGTGATTATACTGCCATGAATACATCATAAGCTTTTGGCTACCTGTTTCCAATGAGCTGTTGTAGCCAGTGTGATTAGAACTATCTAGAATGGCCAAAGTCCTCAAGCAGTTTCAGCCTCCTGGAGAAATACTGCTGCTTTCTCCAGCAGAAGGTAGAGCCTCCTACAGAACATCCTTCAGGACATTCTCCAGTTAATACCAGTGAAGAGTTTTCACTCTACCAACATGTTATTGGATACTGTGCGATGTTTCAAAACTAGGAGCAGATGATTTGGAAAGGGATTATTCCTAGGTGGATACAGTTCAGATTGTAGCTGAACTTTCTAGACCTGACATAACAGAGATTAGAGAATACATAAAAAGAGAGACTTCTAAAAGGGCTTTTTATGTCTTTAAGACAGTCCTGTATGCATGAAGTTGGGATAACTAAAGGGCTTTTGCAAGAGGGGTAAAAGACCACCACATCATCTCATTCAAGGCACCTGGTGGCCATCAAGTAATAATGGCATGTGGTCAGCAGTGACCCGGGCCAGAGCTGGAAATGTGACCTGTCACCTCAGGGTGAAAGGTCTCATCTCCCATCATTAGTGACCCACACACAGCCTCCTCTCCATGTCCACTGAATTCAGCATGGCTGGGGAGATGTGTGTGTGTCTCTCTCTTGCTGGTCTGGACCCACTCTGGGTGCAAACAGAGGAGAGAAGAGCTCCCAAGCAGAGATCCCCGGTGTGCATTGGCTTTCCCCTCCACAGGGTGAGGAGACTCATGCCCAGGCACTGGTGGGCTGTGCCCTTCCCTTCCAGGAGCAGCTGTGTTGCCGTTCTGCTGGCGCTCCCCTCTGCTGCCCTGTGTCCCTGCTGCCCTTCCAGCCACTTTGTGCAGGCAAAAATCAGTTTGTGGCCATTGTGTGCACCTGTGCTGGAGCCCTGGGAGCTGCTGCAGGCACTGGTGAGCAGTGTGACCCTCAGAGTGTATGGCTGCTGCCTCAGCCTGGCTGTGCTCATAAGGGCACAGCTCCCCCAGTGCCAGGCCCCAGACCTCCCAAATCCACCGTCTGCCTCGGTGTCTGCACTTTTCCATCCCCTGCCTGTCTGCCATCCCCTCTAGCTTGTCTGTGGTGGCACCACAGGGGGCCACCAACTGAGCAATGCTTCTCTTAGGAAGAGATTCCCTCTGACATCAAAAGTAACCACAGGGCTTGAGGCAGGGTTTGCCCGAATAAAATTTTCCATTGTTGTTCCCTCCTCTTCATTGACAGCTTTCCAGAAAAGCAGACAGCAGAACTTGTGTTGATATTTTATTATGCTCACAAATCAAACCAGAAACCATCAGAAATAAGGTTTATTGAGAGTATTATCAGTTTCATTCTTTGCTTCTGTTTTTTCAGAAAGGAAAACTGGAGTTTGCCAGAAACAGTTAGGCCCATGTGTACACACCCAATACTCCTGAAAATTGATGTATAGTAATCAGAGATTTTCCTTCAATTTTAAAAAGAAATCCACCCTCTAGGGACTAGATCAAGCATCAGGGTTAACACCTGAGCTTACCATAATCTTGACTTCTAGACTGATTGAATAATGTTCATATCACAGATGGGCAAAACACCCTCTTCACTATCTCAACCTAAAGATGCAATTAGTGCATTGTCACAGGGGACACGATCCTGTTCACACCCCTGGCAGAACAGAACTAATCCCACTGTGCTGCACCCAGCTGGGGGCTGCAGAACAGCATCGACACACAGCAGAGCTGCAGAGGTGAGAGCCCACTCCTGTACCTTGCACAGGCAGCTGGGCCTCCGTGGGATGCACAGACCTTACAAGGTCCAGCAAGTTTACTTGACCAAATCCCTCGAGTGACTTAGAAGGAACAAAGGGAGACAAAAATAGATTGATGGGCTGTGTCAGGAGAATTGCAAGTGTCAAAAATATCTGTTGGTCAGAGCAGAGGAACATGGAAGTGGCTGGGAGAGGCCAGAGTTCAGCGCTGGATTTATAAGGCTGCTTCTGGCACTGATAATATAACATTGTCATATCTGCACATGTGTAGCCAGAGTCAGGGTGACTCTTCCTTTATCCTCTGCCTTTCCTTTTTCTTAACAAGATTTTCTTAAAGGCTTTTTCAAAAGGCATCACACGCAGCATCGCTCAGCTGGGGCAGCCTGGAGACAAAGAACAGGGCTGCTGCAGCAGGGAGTAAGGGCAGGGTGCAAGCAGATGTGTCTGGGAGAGGTGCACAGCACCCTGCAAAGCACCGAAATTCAGTGTCTGAGCTGTGGGAGGGTGTCTACTCACAGTGCTCAAGGGCAGGGGCACAAGAAGGACATCAGTGCAAATTACTGTTATTATCTTCGGCTGCATAAGATAAAAGAGAGATGGAGTTGGTGATAAATTGTTGTGAAGACAGGCTCTGGTGTTTTTCCAAAAATACTGCTTCAGTTGACATCTCTGGGGCCTGACCTCAGCGGACATTAGGGGAGGACCTGGATTGGGGTGGGGCCTGGCCAGGGCAGGCACAGCTGCTCTGCCTGGGCATGGCCTGGCTCAGGCTGCTGTCAGAGAGCCTAGCAGCCCCACTTTGCCAGCCCTGCCGTGGGAGCTGACCAATCTCTGTGCCTGCTCTGGATCTACTCTCATGTTGGAGCAGATTTTATCCCGCGGTGTACATTTGTTCTCTGGCAAGCTGGAAGCTACAATTTATTATTAAAATTGATTGGCTCCAGTGCAGGGAAAACGATCGCAAGGAAACCCTATTACAGTTTTTCATTATCACCATTATTTATTTTTAAGTGCTATTAATATTCCTGAGCCTGGACAAGGCAGAAGATGAGAGGTGGTACCCACCACTGCTGCTCACAACCTGAGGCTTGGCAGTGCAAGAGCTCTTGCAACAATTGAGTGTGTTGAGAAGTTTTTGCCCTCAATCTGCCTCTGGCAAATACTAATGGAAGTAGAGCTGAAAATATTTGCAAAATAGTAAAATAGGCTTATTTGTGTCATAGGCTGGAAACGTTTTATTCTTTTGTCCCTAGTAATGAGCTCTTTTTTTCTTACCTCTGTGATGTCACAAGCATTAATTAAGAGGGTTTTGATACAATTGAAGTTGAGGAACAAGGTATGTTGTAACTCTTGGGACACTTTCTATGGAAATAATTGTTCAGGAATACTACATTTCAGGAAATGAGCATAAGGGAGGACAATGTGTTATGCAGGCTAGTTTCACAATAGATGGTTGTTTTTTTGTTATTCCCTGCTATTTCAGAGAAGTCATGTAGTAGCTTATGATCGAAGCCCCAGAGGCTCACATCACTAATTGAGCTGGCTTTGTACCTACTGCTGTGACTGTCATTTGTGATGTGATGATTCACACTGAAGCATTGCACAGCACTGGCTTGGATCACGCTATCTGTGCCATTAGGATTTTGTGATAAATTATGATCTGCACGGAGTATCTAGGCAGAAGATGGGATTTGTATAGTCTTTGAAAGAGGAAGGTGTAAAGCAGCATGAGCAGAAATGAAGCACAGTAAATGTTGTCTGCACCTGGTTTGTCTTCTTTTCTGCCTGACCCTGTTAGCCAGGGGCAGTGAGAGCTGGAGGCTGAGGCTGTTACAAAGCTGAGCTGCTGCAGCTGCTTTCCCAGCATTTTCTGATTATGAAATGTTCAGACGTATAAAAGACTGAGATGCTGTTGGTATCTTCATTCTTAATATTTGTCAGTAAATAGCAAGCTATTCTTGCTAAAGCGTTTTTAACCCTTGATTTGCCCATGTTGACCTCCACTGGGGATGCAGATTACTTCAGCAGGCACCAATCCCCACAGTGAATTCAGCAGTTTGGCTTCAGAAGGGGGCTCGCATGCATGAGAAAATTTGGGTTTTAGCCCAGAAGCTCCACGGTGTTTTAGAGGTCAGGATGTAACTTCAAAGTGTTCTTCAAAGGTTTTCAGATAAAAATACCTGTAGGAGACATACAAGTTTGGCAGCTCAGTCTATTTGATTGATGTGTGATTTCTTATGAAGGAGTATGTGGCTGGAATATATATTGTTAGGGACCATTTCAAAAGCCTCTCCTCAGAGGGGATTGAGCCACCAATGTCTTGGTCCTTGCCTGGGCCAGTAGAAAGAGCCTTCACAGCCCCTGGTTCCTGATCTGTGCAGTTCCTATCTCTCAAGAACAAAAGCTGGATGACTATTTCTATACCTCCCACGAGCAATGAAAGCCTCATGCCAGGGCTGGCTCTTGGTAGTAACAGAAGTTGTAAAAGGACCTTTGCAAAGTAATTTGATGTTTTCATTCCAATAACCTTGGTGTAAGTAGAGATACTGCACAAAATTCTTCATTTAATCAGTACTGATCTCCACAGAAGCCAGGACTAGACAGACACAGGGAAAGAACATTCATATTGCCTTCAGAAACACATCTCACAATCAGAATTAAAGGGCACTGTTAGAGGAAAAAGGGAAACAGACAACTTCAGAGAATTTTAAAAGTGAGACAGAGGAATCTATCCTCCCAAGGAAGGTTTTATCCTAGCAAAATGCTAACAGGATGAGCTGGCAGACAGTCAAAGGCTGGCAGAGGGATCTGGGAATCTCCCTCATATCCCATCAGACCCTGCCTGGAAGGTGATCTGGGAGGCAGATTTCAGATTGCAAGCACCCTTCAATAATGCAAAATAATATTCTCAAAGGGAAAGAAGGAATGATAGATGAAATAAAGGAGCAATTCTACAAAGAAGATTTACTATATCATTGTTTTCCACGATAAAACATGTTTTATTTTGTTCAGAATACATCTGACCTGTAAGACTCTAGTGGCACCCTGGTTTCTCACAGTTCCTTATTTCTCAGTCAACAAAAAGCTACAGAAATGGATTGAAAGCAACTGATAATGGTAAAAAATATGACCAAGGTTAAGTTCAGAGTTCACTGAATTTCCACTCTGCCTCCTAGAGATATTATATAGTTAAATTCTCAGCACTAATGGGTGATATCAAAATGTAAGCTCTCAGTAACAGCATTTGCTGAGTTTTAACAGATAACAACAAAAATATTTTCTCACTTTTATTCCTTATACTTCTAATAGTTTATAATGAGTTAGAGATTTAAATGTCCCACATCCTCTCCAAATTTGGAAGCTGACACGAACAGTCCTTTTTCCCTAAAATGCCCTCTTCTGTGTTCCCAAATACTGCTCTGCCAGCCCTCTCTAACTGTCCTCCCCTTTCTTGCAGCGTGCAAGAGGAAAGAACAAGAACACGGGAAGGACAGAGGGAACACACCCAAAAAGCCTCGGTTGGTCTTCACCGATGTCCAGCGTCGAACTCTACATGCAATATTCAAGGAAAATAAGCGTCCATCCAAAGAATTACAAATCACCATTTCCCAGCAGCTTGGGCTGGAGCTGAGCACCGTCAGCAACTTTTTCATGAATGCACGGAGGAGGAGTCTGGATAAGTGGCAAGACGAGGGCAGCTCCAATTCAGGCAACTCATCTTCTTCATCAAGCACTTGTACCAAAGCATGAAGGAATAACCACGAACTAAAACCTCGGTGGAAAAGCTTTAAAAATAAATAAATAAATAAATAAAGACAGACCAGGACCTCAAAATAGCAGGTTTATACTTAAAACTATTTGAAAAAAATATTTATAAGTCCAAAGAAACCAAAGACTTATTTCACCTGCATTATGACTTTGTTCTAAGACACACACTTTAGTAGGATGACGACTTGCAAAAAACAGAGAGGAAGAAGAAAGCGAAATGGAGGGAACGAAACGGAAAGCAAAGAGAAGAGGAACAGACCACTGGTCTCACACCTTTGCCCATCATCATCTTCACCGTACTTGGCTGTTTAGTGGTTTTTGGAGCATAGTGGTTTCCTGTCATTGAGCAGACATCTCTTGGGATACAGCTCTTCACGTCCACAGCAGCTGCCATGAAGGTGTTCAGTGTATCCGTCCTGCGGACACGCCAGTGGGTAGGGACTTAGGGCTGGTCTCCAGAGAGGGCTGTGCCAGGGCACAGCTGACAAAGCGTGGAGTCGTCTGAATTCCTTGGAACGGTAGTGTGATTTTTGCTGTTTCACAGTTTGAACTTGACTGGTGCAATGCCTGGAAACAAGTTCAAACTAGGCAAAGAAATTTTGAATGGTACCTAAACCAGTGCATTCTCTTTGTTTGTTAAGGAATGTTCAGATTTAAAAAAGGAAAACTATTCCATCCATAAAAAAAATCGACTAGCTACCAAAGAACACATTTAATAATTATATTGCAGGTATTTTATTGCAATGATTTTAATATTCCAAAGCTATTTTTACACAAATACTATGTAGAGTTATAGGTATAAACTAATCTAACTGTATAACACATAAAACTTGTAATCAAGACTGTTATTTGCAATTAGTAAAACCACATTATCGTTTCTTTCTGTGATTGGCAAGAAAGAATGTCACCCGAGGAGATCACAGCCCCTGGCAGAGCACGGGAACTGAGAACAGGATGCTGCTTCCATTGAACTCAGTGAGCCCTTTCCTCACTGGCTTCAACGGGAGCACGAGAAGGAGCCACGTGTTAGAGCCGTGTGGGACACCATGGTGTGTGACACTGTGTGTGACACTGTGGTGTGTGACACTGTGACACCGTGTGGGACACCATGGTGTGTGACACCGTGTGTGACGCTGTGTGACACCGTGTGTGACACTGTGTGTGTGACACTGTGTGTGACACCGTGTGACATCGTGGTGTGTGGCATTACTGTGACACCGTGTGTGACACTCTGTGTGTGACACCGTGTGTGACACTGTGTGACACCATGGTGTGTGGCACCGTGTGGCACCGTGGTGTGTGGCACCGTGTGGCACTGTGTGCCCTGTCCCGCGCTGGAGCCCGGGCGCTGTGTCCCAGAGTGGCTCAGCTCTGCCATCTAGCCTGCGAACAGGAGACCTGAGGCACTCAGGATGCAAAAACGAAACGAATTGAGGGATGCAAAACCACAGGGCTCAGCGTCTGATCGATACTCATTGACATTTGTGAGCTTTTTTTTACCTATCGACTTTACCAGGCAAAGGAATAGTAACAGCTTTGAAGGCTCGTGGTCTTTTCCTTTGGAATCAGTGGTCCAACATCAGTTACTGATATGGGTGGGAGGAGCTCCAAGAGGAGCTCCAGTAGCGCTTTTGGAAGGAGGAATTGTGATCCCTCTGAAGTCAGGAGCAAAATTCCCATGACACTGAGATACAGCCCAATGTTTTGTGGCTTTGTATCTCTGTGTAGCAGGCTGAGCTTTTGTCCTCTGCATTCTTTCTTGCTCGTCTATTAGTCAGGATAATGCATGAAATAGTTTCAAGTTTGTCGCTGAAAAGCTTTAAACGCTCTGTTGCTAACAGACCCATAGGAGAGAAATCGTCCCATTCCTACTCTGATAAAATCAAAGAGAAAAGAGTGCAACATCTGCATATTAAATTTTAATGTAAGGGGAAAGTAGACTTTAAAAACCATATGTGTGCCTGTTAGATTTCTAACTGGTATTTCAAATTACAGTAGTAATTATGCTAGGTATATTAAATTCCAAAATAATCAAATATGCAGGTATAGGCCCAATGCAAGGACTAGAAATAGGTAATCTTACTTCCAACCTTTTTGTTTTTAAGGAAAAAAAAAAAAAGATAAAGGAAAATTCAAGGTAAACTAGAATCCAAATGCTATAAACAGTAGCAGATACTGGCTTGGGGGATGAAGCCCACTCAGAATATCAGTGACACCAAAGTAGAGCAACTTTTGTAGCACCAGTTATTTCCCAAGAGGACAGGGTCTAGTCAAGGTTCAGGGTATACAGTTTATTTCCACCCAGTGTTTAGAATACAGGTGAAATATCTCTTTATTAAAACAAAATGAAATAAACCCAGTATTTTTGGCACTGAATATTTCTCCGTATTTCAGTATGTTAAACCCACTTTAAGGCTGACAAAGCAATTATCTATTAAAATGGAATCTAATCTGGATGTTTTTTGAGTTTCTAGCTTACCTTAAATTTTAGCAAGCTTTCTTTTGAAATGTTCCATCCCCATGGAGACATAATTGACATAGAAACATCGATGTGCTCACATATAAAGTACCTTATGAATGCAGTCTCATTAGTGTAAGGTTAATAAAGGACAGTGATAACTAACGGTTTATTTTTTTTCCAGCAAAACACTGCTTTGTAACGTACCTATAGTTTAGAGAATAAAGCCTTATTTATTTAAAACTTGAGAATTTAAAAATGCAGGGAAATTCAAAGTACATTGCCGCATTTTTAGTATTTCCATTGTATTGTCTTTATAGACTACTTGCTGAAACCAAAGAGAACTTTCATACCAGCATTAAATTTGCACCCAATATGCAATTTCAGGATCTCTGATACACACACATGCAAGCCCCTAAGCAGGACTGTGTATATGTACATGCACACACATTTTGAGGGGGTGTATGTATGTATACATGTGCACACACGTCCACACACACTAAAACTGATGCACAAGTTATAGATTTTAAGTGTTTTTGGGTTTCTTACGTGTCTGTTTCAGTAGATATAAACCTTTTGGTTTTCTCTAAGCCATTAGGAACAAACCACTCTTCCCATAAGCAATATGCGCCTCAGACTCTGAATAGGCAAAGAACACACTTTTCTTTAATTTCCTTCAAAACATGAAGCAAATAACTCTGGAACTGCTCAGTCTACCTGGGAAGCTGTGTTACCTCTGAGCAGACTGCCCGGCCACACCGACTGAAGCACGGACAGGTTACCTGGTGCTCCCTTGCTCTGGCTGGTGCCATCACTCAACAGGGCATCCTTGAAGGGGAGTTTCTTCTAATGCTGCATTTAACATTTCCCAGGAAACCTGTCTCTGTTAATGTTAGTCTTTCCGTTCGTTTCATTCCTGACAAAATGGAAACTAGTTCAAATTCGACAAGAGGATCTAAAACTCTGCCAGGAAGGATTAGGAGAGGGAGCAGAACCTGAAACAGTTTGGGAGCATCAGGAGATGGGGCTTCAGTCAAAGGTGACTCCAAGGGCAAGAGGGCATTAGGAACATGCATTCAGCTAACAGGCTGCATCCAAACACTACCGCAGTGACCCACAGGGGGAGGCTGGCCAAGAGGTGAACTGTCCGCATCCATCCCCATTGTAAATGGCATCATTAGATTTCTAGGAAAAAAAGAACAAAACAAACAAAAAAAAAATAATAATCTTATTTCAGACTGTCCCACGGCGCTCCGCTAGCCCTGCGTGGCTTTCCAGGGCCGCAGCCTCCTCTCCTTACTCAGGTAAAGCAACCCCCACCAGAGCCAGCCAGCAACGCGGCTTTTGCTTGAGAAGTTGCTCCTGCACTCCCCACGCCAGGAGCAAATTCCCAAGCAGCCGAGTGGCCGGGGTGGCCTGGCAGGAGAGCAGCCCCAGGGCTGCCCGAGGGCACCGCTCTTCTCCTGGGATTTCAGGATACGGCCGCGGTGGTGGTGGGCACTGCCCCAGGGGCTGCTGCTGCCCGGAGGGCTGGGAAACACTGCTGAGCTTATACCAAAGAGTCTTAGGACACCTCTCCTCACCTGAGTTGTAAACAAGACATTTTTACCCCAAAAAACGTTCCTTCTTTCTACTACTCTTCCTCCTATCCTCCTCCTCTTCCTCCTCCTTTGTACATAGGGATGAAAACTATGCATTTAGCAAACAAAGAGAAAGCACTTACCCTTTTCTATCTCACTGCGTTTGGGTGCATTCAAAGGCCCAGGGGCTAATTTTGAGACTTTGCTTAGCCTCCTGGTTTATTATTGTGGTGTGGTTAGCTTTACAATACATTTGGTAACTATTTGCTAAAGACAAAGAAGCAAAAGGTAAGGAATAGCTACTTCCACGTGTTAAAAAAAAAAAAAAAAAGAAAAAAAAAAGAAAAAAAAAGTGTGTAAAGATCTACTATTTATAGTGTGAACCAAAGACGCTACCTCACTCGATTTCCATTGGTGATTTTAATCACATTGATGATACCAAAGAATACCAAAGATTTTTCATGCACGGCCTTGGTCTGGAAAGGGAACTCATCCTCCTTCTTACCCCCAACCCCCTTCCTCACCTTCACTCAGTGTGTAACCTTGTCTTCATTCTTAGTGGTAATGCTAATAACCTTACGAATACTTCTCTTGCTACAACTGCTACTACTGACGATGATAAGGATAATAATAATAATAATAATAAATAATAAAGCTCTTGGCAAACATGTTGCAAACTTTGTAAACTCATAGGACGAGTGCCTTGCTTGAACCAAAGTGTTAAACCGCTGTTGACCTCTTTATCTCTCACCTTATACTCTTTGAATACCTCAGCCTGTTAGAAAGGCCACTAATGAAAAAAAGGAATAATTCTTCACCGTGGTGCTTTTTGCCGTGCAACCATGCAATGAAACTTTCTTTGATACCAAAGGAAAATGTTTTTTTCCACTTTCTTGCTGACAAACCAAAGGTTCCCTCTTCTTTCCCCCAAAGCAGCTTGAGTCCCTCAGCCCAGACAGGCCGTGCATCGCTTTTACCAATTCCTCCAAATACCTCATAGTAATAAATCTTTAGGGTTATGTTGTATAGAGAGTCTATGTGATAAGGCAGAACTTACTAGTTTGATAATTGTTAAGGTTACTTAAAAAAAAGCTTTATAATTCTTATTTATTTTGTAGGGGTTGTTTTGTTTGTATATTCCTTTTATATTGTTTGGTTTGGGTTTGGGTTTCTTCTTTTTTTCCTTTTTTTTGGCAGAACTTCTCTGTTATACTCAAGGAAGATCTTATTCCTGGGAATGTTTCAAAGTGGGTAAAGATCGCTGTTTGCAATGAATGCAAGAGAGGGAAACATGGCTTAAATTACTTTTGTTTCAACTAGGATGCTTTGTGTTTGCTAGTCGATGTTCTTTTCACAGGGTAAAAAAAAAAATATTCTCTGCTGTGATAAATGGTTCCTATTTTTTCTCTATAATGTGCTGTGACTTTTAATTTAATTACATTTTGTATACGCTTATTTAATCACTGCTTTAATTTATGACTATGTAGTTTTAAAAAAAAAAAAAATTGTATATAGTAGATTCAAAAATGGCCAAAGCTTTATGTTACAATCTTTTCATTCTTGATGCTGAGATGAACTGAAGGAGAGTGCTTCTCTTGACTGCAGGGTGTATCTTCAGCCTTGTCTTGGCATGCACTTCCACCCGTGTTACAAACACTGCCAGGTTACCCCCCAGGCCTCCCTTCCCCCCAACTTGTACATGCCAAAATGAGTGTTTCAAGGTAGTACTTTTGTCACTTAGAAAGCAGAAAGGCATTATTAGTGTGTTTTTTCTTTAATTTATTTGTCTTTTTCTAGAAAGATTGCTTTGTGGGTGAGACCCGCACATCCAAAGAATTTAAAAGTCGTTTAATATTTAAAAGCACTGGCATTTGTGAGAGATTTTGCTGAGTTTTTATTTTCCTTCGCCATTCGCACGGGTAGCGCAAGCGAGTAGCAGGCGCGGGCCTCGGGAGAAAAGCTGATTTAAATCTGGAAACCTTGCTCATGGAAAGGGACAGCGCGGGCTCGCAGGGGCTCGGGGCCACCCGTGGGCCACCAGCAGGTCCCCTGCTGCAGGCGGGGACGGGGCGCGCTCCTCGGGGCCGCGCAGCTCCCGCCCGGCTCAGCTCCCCGCGGGGCCCCGGCTGCGGGGAGTGCGCAGGGACCTGCGAGGGGCACGGAGCTGCCCTGGCACCCCCGCAGCTCCAGGGAGGACAAGGCAGTTCGGAGTTGAAAAGCAAAAAAAAAGAGAGTAATGACAATGATACTTCTGCAAAGCTGATGATGGCATCATGGCACAGAGAATAGGATGCCACTCACTTGTGTTTTATTTTGCATAAAGACTAGGTTCTGGTTCAACTAAATGTTGTGTACTGACACGGTTTGTGATGGCTGTAAATATTTCCTTTCCCGTGCAGTAGCTGAGCCCCAGGTGTACCTCGTTTTCCTTTGAGGGGATAGTGAAGGGGTTGAGGGAGGGAAGGACAAGGGCAGGGTCTGAGCTTTTGGTCAGAAGTTACACTTTCTAGGTACATTTTTATACTTCAAGTATTGAAATGGGGCAATAAAGACGCTCTGAAACGAAGGATCATTAAATGATCTGTTGGTGGGCATTGGCTCAGTGTCTGCTTTTAATCCAGGGGCCAATGCTGTGCAATGAGTTCTGCTTCACGTGGAGGGGGAGGCAAAGAATGAGTCTGTGAATCAGCGTGAGCCATCGAGCACTGGACAAACTGTGCTTAGGGAGCCGCGCTTTCCTGTCCCGTTCCGCTGGTTTGATTTTTTCACGGAATGTTCTGCATTTACTGCACTTACTGCATCCTCACCGTGGGGCCGCGTTAGTTTTGCAGCCTGACCCGACCAGCGGGGAATGCCCGGTACAGCCTTGTCTGTGACCTGCCCGGGGAGCTGCGAGCATCCCCCGCCCTGCCCCGGCCCCCGCCGCTCAGAGGGCGCCGCAGACAATCACAGGTCCCAGCTCCGCAGGGCTAGGAAATCTTCCCAGAGCAAGCGGGAGTTCTTCCAGAGCAACGGAACAAAACAAAACAAAACAAAAAACAAAACAAAAAAAAAGGGAAAAAAAAGAAATAAAAAAATAAAAAAAAAAGAAAAAATAACGAATACGAAGCGAAGATTTTGCTAAAGCCCTTTGCTGCCATCTTTAGTTCGCCCATTAGGAAGCAGCAGTAGTTTATGCGTTGCATCTGCATTTCAGACTAAGTGATTATTGTACCTAATTACGGTTGATTGCTGATATTTCCTCACTCTCTCTCTTAGTCAAGCGCTTCTTCTGTATTTTTGTGTGTAGCGATGACAAGTGCAGTGCGCTAGGCATTGCCCTGGGTTGGGTATGAGTATCTCCTGTACTGCGTTAAGATTTCTTTAAGTTACTTTTTTTAAGCTTTGCTACTGTTCTCACTTTATGCCGTGCAATATCATCTGCTGTGTTTGCTAAGCAAAAAAATAAAAAAACGAAAAAAAAAAGAAAAAAAAGTCAAAAAGTAAAAAAAAAAAGAAAAAAGCAAGTGATGATGTCATCATGCTTTTCAGTGTTACAATGTTTCAGCGTTACAATGTTTCAGCGTTTATGTAGTCACAAAAATGTAGTAAATAAAAGGTTGGATTTTCCAGCACTTTAAATTTAGACATTTCTTTCCTTCTTTTGTTTTTCCATGAGCAGCCACAAGGCACCGGGCTGAGCCAAGGGGAGCAGTGAGCCCCACGGGCAGCCCCTGCTCTCCCGTGGGAGGGGCAGCTTCGGTGGGGTCCTGGGAAGGACATCCACGGNCCATCCCATCCCATCCCATCATGGTGGGCTCTGGGAAAACGTGTGCCAAGTGTCTGAGAGGCCAGTGCAGTTCATACCAGATGCATTTCTCTAATTGAGGGAAAAAACATTAAGAAAATAAGTGAAGCAAATAATCTTGGTTTCCTTTATATCATCTAAGGGTATGGATGTCACCAAACTAATTCACAGAGGTGTTTCCTTTTGTGTGATGGAGTCCACCCCGGGCCTGCAGGATCAATATTTAATTGTTTAAAGGGATATTGTATTCCTTTCCTGTCACTGTTGTTAATGCCTTCGCTCTCTGTAATCCCACGGGGTCTTTTCCTGGGGATCTGATCAGAAAGATTACCCATCACTCGGGAGTGGTGGGAGGAGAGTCCCAGCCATAAAAGATTCAGGAATGCATTGAACCATTTTCTCTCTATCTCCTAATGAAGTGATGAAGCGTGTGCCACAAAATTTAACAGGGTTTTGTGGCAAATCAGGTTGCACTGCTGAGAGGAGGATTAAACCTTCATCGTTGTCCCATAAATCATGGCATCAGCTACATTTATTCTGATGGATGGCCTGGACTCTGCTGACAATATTTTATCTCTGGAAGCGCCTGCAGCCTGTGCCCTGATGTGCAATTTCTTTTTACTGCTAAGCTGAGAGGCACCGAGCGCATCCCTTCGGAGGCCTCCCCCCAGGCTTGCTATCCCAAGACCATGTCAGAAACCAAAGCATCACCAGGAACCCCTGTTCAGGGCAAGAACAAAAGCAAAGGGGGTATAGGAAGCCAGAAATGTGCTCTATCTCCAGCAGGAGTGCCTCTGGGATTTGTTCATCTGCAGCATAACTCAGCGCTGACTGGGGTCACTGTCTCCAGGGGATGGTGCTGCCCAGGGCCACGGTGCAAGGTGAGGGCTCCAGCTGTGTTCACCCTCACCTGGCAGAGAAGGGGATGCAGCAAAATGCTTTTTGTAAAACAAAAAATCTGGAGATGTCACAAGAGTTGAAGCACTTCAAGCAGGTGCGGAGATTTTTTCCCAGGCTCTCATCCCATGGCCCAGGAGACAACAATGGGCAGCATGTGAGCAGAGCCTGCCACAGCCACAGCAGGTCCCCTTGCTGTGACCTCTTTCTATCCACACCTCCTGTCCCTTGTTTCCTTCTCACGAGTCATTTTGTCACAAATTTCTGCACAGGAGCGTGTCCCTGGGGTGCACCCATCCCACACAGTGACTCCCTGCCCCAAATCCTTGGGCAGCCCTGGCCACCCAGCCCATGCTGTAGGGTCAGACCAGTCACAGGCAAGGGCAGCTGTGGAGCCCAGGAGCCTGCACAGCTTCCCAGTTACTTCATCAAATTAGAACTTTATTTTGGAGCTATATTTAACTTTGGTGTGTGCACCATTTATGCCAGCATGCTCAGGTGCTCATCACAGAATCCCACAATCCAAACACCAAAATCAGCTTCACAAAGTTTATTTTCTGAGCACTGGTAGAACGCAAGGTGAGCAGAGCAGTGCAAACCATCTCCCCAGGACAGGAGTTGCTCTTGCCTCAGTTGCACCTAGACCCTTTCAGGGATGAAGTCAGCAGCAGCAGCAGCAGCAGCTTCACCCACCCTTGGTGGCAGCAGGGGCAGCTCAGGTGGTGCAGCAGCTGCAGTCTGTTTGCATGTGGCTAACCCAGGGCAATAAAGGCTACTTGAGCTGGCCCCTGCTTCCCAGCCAGAGGAGCTGTGTCAGGTAAGGGGGAGGTGGGCTGGTGTTTTTGGGGGAAAATTGTGGGCTGCTTTGTACTCAGGTTTGTGCTCTTCAGGGTTTTGTGTTTATGTGTGGGGGGAGGAAGAGGTGGGTCGTGGCTCAGGTGCCCTGTGTGTGATGGGGCAGTGCTGCTGTCAATGTTACAAATCACCAATAAATGCTAAAAGCCTCCAGCAGGGCTGTGGAGGGGAGGTGGGTAATGAGGCAGGGGACAGAGCTGGAGGGATGTGCTGCTGCTGTGGCCTGCAGCTGGGCCTGTCTCTGTGGCAGGGACAGGGAGGGCCTCTGGGGGGATGGAGGGGTGGCTCTGCTGGGGTTCCCTAAAGGCTGGGACAGGATCTGGACAAGTTCTGAGTAATTTTCATACTTTTAGGGCAGTGGGGCTGGGAGAGAGGAGGCAGCACAATGCCCAGCCCCATTGTTCTCCCTGGTAATGATCCCTGTTTGGATGGAGATGGCTGTATCACACCCATGCATTGAGGAGCCAGCACAGTTATTTATGTACAGGAAAAAGCCCTTTGTAAAAATTGGTCTATTCATCAAGCAAAATAATTTCCTGCCTGAGGGAGGTGCCCAGAATTTGAGTCTCAGTTATGCTTTCAGTACTAATTACTGCTTACAGTTAAAGATGATTTGTAGGGAAAATTAACCCCTGTTATTGGATTCATTAGTAATAAATACTGCAAGGTAAAGTATGAGCTACTAGTGTAGATGAATCTACAGTGGCTGCTAATACACAAACCACCCACTGCTCAGAGTATCAGCTGAACATGGTTGGCAGTGGAGAGAGTACCAAGGACTGCCAACCCCACACGTCCACCCAGTCTGTGTGCTCTGCCTTGGGCACCCAGTTGTCCCTTGTATCACAGAAATGAACCCTTGGCCTGGCTGAGGGTGGCCATGCTTTTGTTTTGGTAGCCTCATGAAGAAAATACAATCCAGATTTAACAGCTATCTCTCCAGGACAACACTGCTCAGCCAAGGTCTGTCTACACAGGTAGGAGGGGCTGCTTGAAAGAGCTGCTGTGGTGTTTGGGACAGGGTTAACAATCCCATCCCCTGATAAGGGTGGGAAGGTTTCTCACTGCTAGGAACAGACTATTGGGCTCACTTTGTAAACTTGGGCAGAGGTTTTATGCCTCTGGTGTCACCTGTGGCTTGGGCTCTTGGCACAATGTTGGCTGATCCAAAGAACAGGTGCCTGAGCTTTTGCCCTGCTGGACAAGCACAGTGGTTCAAACAGGGCTCTCAGCATGTGCCTGACACAAAGCCCTGTGTTTTAGCACAGTGTGAGCCCTGCCTGCTGTGCTTGGGTGAAAACATCTTACTGGAGCTTTGCTTAGTGGAGGATGCTTCCAGAATCTGCCAGTGGTGTGAGAGCACTGCGAGGCAAAAGGAAGTTACATGGCCATGGCAGGAGGTTGTGTGAGACCCCAGCTCTGCAGCAGTGAGGCTCCAAGGGGCTGCCAGCAGGCAGGGAGCAGTGGCCTCTTCCCTGGCAGTGTGTGCTGCCCAGGGTGACTTAGCTGCAGAAGTGACTGTGTTCATCACAAATATCCCTGCTGATGCAGGGACAAGGTGAGTGAATTACTCAAATTACTTGAATCTCCCCAGTGGTGCACGGAGATTCAATCTCAGCTTGGCATTAAATCAAGCCAGTGACATAGATCAAAGGATACTGCTTTAATCACCTCGTTAGGCCACAGACATCATTAGTTACTCATTATGATGTGTTGATGCTGGCATTCTCTGTAACACAGTTATGTACACTCGCTATCAGACATTTTTCTCATCAAACGGGATGTCAATACTTTAACATCTTAATGAGTTACAGTCAATATCCATTGCAATAAAGCTCGTGTTTTCTCATGATTTCATCTACCCTTAGGGTTTTGATTAAAATGGCCTCTTTTTCCAGGTAATTGATTGAGGAATTAGGGAAATTCCATGTAGGAGCAAGCACATGCTGCTGTGCAGGCTCTGAAAACCTTCAGTTGTCTGCAAGTTCTTCAGATACTACAAGGGGGGTTGCAATTTTAATATGGATTTTGGATACTGTTGTTTAATTCTTCTTTCCCTATCGCTTGTAAAACAGATTTAGTATCAAATAAAGTAATTAAAATATCTAAGAGTGTATTGGAAAAATGTTCCAAGCAAATAATTGGTTTGCAAAGGTCTAAGAATGAGAACAAGACTCGCTGTCAGGTGAGCACCAATTTGGATGAACACGCACAATAGGAAGGTTTTCTGATTTACTGCACTGGCAAAATATTAAATCATTTTCAGGAATACAAAAGCAGGCAGAACAGACTGCAATGTTATTTCAAGCTCAGATTGAGCAGGTGTAAGCTTGCAGAAGTCCTCAGTTGTTCAAATTAGGAGTGAGGCATCATCTATTTCAGCAGAGCAGGTTCTTTGCTGAGTGAACTGTGAAAATTTGTCCAAGTAGTGGGAGAGTGAAATCTTGAATCTTCCCCAGCTCACTGACCACCTTCTAAATTCATCTGAGTAAAACGTTCATACACCACCAACAAACAGAAATCAAATATGAGAAGGCAGATGATGCAGCAGCACCCAGCCTGCAGAACTGACTCAGTGCCCCGTGGCTCTCTGCCCCCAGATGGAGCAGAGCAGACACCGCAGGGCTGTGCTGCTGGGCTCAGCTCCCCCTGCTCCTCCTTTGGGCAGGGGCAGAGCTCCTGCTCACTGCAACCCTCTCACTTCCACCCATCTGGACAAATCCTGGCTCCACTTAGGTATTTTACTAACATAAAAATAACTCCAGTGATTCCTCTTTCATTTCCCTCCATGAAATTTGACACTTCTAATGATAGATCTAGGGCTGTAGTTTGGAACTGTAAAGCCACATTCAAACTGTCTTTTATTTTAAAAATGTCTTTTAGACAGGAAAAGACAGGAGAGGTTTCCTGGGTCTAATTTAAACCTGCTATTGGACTTTTTTTTGTTTTTTGTGGCAGTGAAAGACTAAGTGGTTGCTGAATTTGTAGGAATGAGAGAAAATTTGTCATATTCTTAGCAATCACCAAAAATAGAAAGCAAGCTGTTGTGATTTGGTTTGGAAAACACCAGCCACTCCCACTGCTGAGCTCAGCAGCCTGGGAAGGAGCAGCTCCCAGTACAGACACCCCGGGGTGCCCTTGGCTGCTCTGCTGGGCTCCAGGGGCTGGGGAGCAGCCCTGGGCACTGCCCAGCACACTGTGCTGTGTGGATGGCATTCCTGGTGAGGGCTGGACAGAGTAAAAGCATACAGAGTTTTGTAGAAATGACAATGCATGAGATAATGCATGAGGGTTAGTGTTGATGAAAAGCCAGCACCCCAAACCCTCGGGTCATTTTCTGGTCATCACAGCCTGGGGGCTCCTTGGGACCTCTGCTGAGAGCCAAGTTTGCATTCCCTGATGCACAAGTTTCTGGTGGCCTGTCCCCTTGCCCTTGGAAGAGTCACATGCTGTGGGGAGGCAGCGTGGAGTTACCAGCAGGAGTCACTTCTTCAGTTACCCACCTTGTTTGGATCACTGGAGTCCCAAAGCTGGTAAACAAGACAAGAAAGCCACTCAGAAAATACTCTGAATGAAAGCCTCAAGGAGAAATGTGTCTGAAAGTGTTCCTTTACACTAAAAGGAAAAGCAATTGTCTTTCCTTCCTGTGCAGTCCTTGCCCCTGCGCTGTACAAAGGTGCAAGGAAATTTTGCATATTCATTTTGAACAGGAGCATGCAGATGAAGAGGTGCAGGTAATGATGAAGGTAAAAGCAGCAAAGGCAGCAGATGAAAGCACAAATATCCAGAGTGTTGATGAGGAATGAGATGCTCTGGGGCCTGATTCATGGAGTTAGGCAGGAGTCAGGTCTCTGCACCCAAGGTCTCCCACTGCTCTGCTGGGCTGTGGACCAGGTCCCTGGCATGTGGGCAAGGATCTCCAAGTCCTTTGGCACGTGGGCAAGGCTATCCAAGTCCTTTGGCACGTGGGCAAGGCTATCCAAGTGCTGGGCTCCTGTCTGCCCCTGGCAGCCAGGCTGCAGGGGCTGTTCAAAGCCATTGCCCAGTGAAGGCAATAACCGTGCTGGGGTGCTGGCAGACAGGACCCTGCCTGCAAGCAGACATGTTGAAAGACTAAACTTGCTTCCCAGTGTAATGCCCACACTTTCCAGGGGGTTAAGGGCTGCGTGGGGATGATGGGATGGCTGTGCTGGGCCCGGAGGGCAGCCAGGGCAGCCATCCCTGCAGGCATGGCTCTGACAGGAGGTGATTCACACGAGGGAGGTGCAAGGGATGGGCTGTGTCCTGGTTTAGGGCAAATTTGGGAGGGGGGAAGAAAGGAAAACAAACAAACTTCTAAATGAACTACCCCTCTCCTTAGCTGAATCGGGNCCCTGCTAAAAGCACAGGTTGTGTGAGTCTGAAAAAAACTGCAGACCCTTATCTTTATGTTTTGAAAACAACTGCCTCAGGAATTCCAGTGTGTCTTCTTCACTCTCAGATTCAATTTTTAAAGGTACAACACTTATTTCTGAGCGAAACAGATGAATGGGGATACAATTTAGCATCAACCCAGGACAGGCTGTAACACCAAGCCCAGCTCTGCCAGCAAGCTCAGGAAAAGGGCTGGATGCACATCAGACATTTTAGCAGGCTTCTACCACAGAGCACAGCTGGTGTGAGCTGAACTGCTCTGATTCAGATATGGAACCTTTTGCAAGGAGTTTACATCCCTAATGGTGACCAGATATTCTATTCATAGGAGTTTTTAAGCCTCTAAGGCACAAGCCTGGCTGAAGAGCAATCCCATGAGGGGCTGGGCTGACCCCAGCCCCTGATCTGTTCCTCAACCTGTCCTTTTCCATTGAAATCCTTTTCCACTGCTCAAAGGAGCAACTCACCTTCAGATTAATGTGACTGCCTGCTTCCAATTTTATCAGAAGTCTCACAAAATCTACCCTTTCCCTAAATCCTCACTGGCTAGAGGGAGACAAATAAGAACTGTAACTTTAACTTGGAATGTTGCTTTCAACAGTGAAAGAAAAAACATCATGGTGGTAATCCTTAAAAACTTCAGAACCAGAAGAGACATAAGACATGCCAAATTCTATCAACTGCAATTCTTTTTGATTGCAAATCAAAGCAGTGATATATGAGAGTTTATTGAATGACATTAAATTTTGGGGTTAATGATAGTTTTCTTGGGTTGATGGAGGTTTCCATGAATGTGTGGAGGAAGAAATCAGTGGCCAGAGCAAGGCTGACTGTGACCCATCAGTCTTTCAGCTAATTTTAGTGGGCTTTGCATCAACTGGGTGTTGGCAGCTTTTTCAGTGTCACTCACTTCTGAAGGAGGCCTGCCTAGAGTAATTAGCTCATTCACCTCTAACAGAAATTACATGTTCCTTATCTCTTTAATTAGAGTGTATATAATGTTAGTAATGATGTATTATCTATGTATTATTTTTAAAGGGTTGTTTTGATGTCAGGCTTGCTTATGTAGGGTCATTGGTATGAGGATATGCATTAAAACCAGATTTTAAATCCCTGAAGGGTTATATAGCCCTGCATTTCCAAAGCACTTGACCTTAGAAGTGCTTTAGGTTGCTCCTTCCTTATGTTTCACTAATTTTTTTACATTGTGGCTCACTTGGCAAACACTGAATTGCAGGAAGTCATGTGCAATAAGGGACAGAAACAAGTTCACTTTATTTGGCTCTTAGTGTGGTCATTGGCACGATGAGGAAGAGAGTGACAGCATCTGAGGTGAACACACAGCTGTAAACTCTGCAGCTCCACAATCCCACCAGGCCCCTGCAATTAGCCAGCAGGCTCTTTAGGGAAGGGACTATATGTGGATGTAGGTTTGCTGCCAGTTTTTAAGGATTTCAGCCCAGAAGCTCTGTGTGACTGGGTACAGAGAGTGTAGGCTGCTCCCCAAGGAGGTGCCACAGGCCCTCCAGCTGAGCACCAGCCCTAAGAGAACCCAAGGTCTTGTTTGCCCCTTCAACAGCCCAGCTGGAGATGGAAAGACACATCTGATCAGAGCTAAGGCAGACCTGGGAAAAGCAGGACTGAAGAGACACCAAAGAGTAGGTCTGAGACACAATGGTCTCCTAGGATGTCATGTCCCAGGACTCATCCAGGCTCAGGCAGTAACACACCATGTAGGTGGGACCCAAAAGATGTGATCTTAAGTTTAGGAAAACCAGCAGATTTAAAAAAAAAAAAATCTTGTTCCAGAATGAGTGATGAGGAACCCATGGTGTTTTCCCAGCTGCAGTCTGAATTGGCAGTGTGGATGTAGCATTTTTCTTAGGCACTATTCCAGCAAAACACTTGAGTATGTGTTTAATTAAACCATGTTTAAGGGGCTGGAAAGCATACAGCTAAAGCCTTTGCTGGTGACTCAATATTAATGCCTCAGTTTCCCTTCTCCACCATAGAAAAGAAATATTTACTTCCCATACAGAGTGCTGATAAGCTTAATTCAATCTTCCTTGTAAAGTGCCTTGAGGGCTTTAGGGAGAAGGTGCCATAAAAATCAGAATATTATTCTACACTCCCTAGCAAGACAGCACTTAGCTTTATATATTATCCCACTGGTGATGCATCTCCCTCTGGCTGACGGCAGGATCAATTAATGTATATAAACCAAAAGAGGCTGTTCAGGAGACTTGTGGTCCATGATAATCTGGTAACACCTGATGACAAATTCAAACTTGAAAAGAGAGAAAAGTCTGAGGTTTTAAGGCATTTTATTGTAAACACAGGCAGTGGAAGACTCTGAAGACTGTGTGTCTTCAGAGGAGCAACAGGAAAGGGGCTGTTCCTCCAGTAATCTATTTTTTATTCCCCATTTTTTTATGGCCTTTTCTACTTTCTTTTCAGTTTTTCTGATCTTTGGTAAGTTAGCAAACTGTACTCTTACACTGATCTCTTATTTCAAATTTTCTTCATTAGATTGAGAAAAATCTGGATCTGACCTGAGAGGCAGCTGGAGTTAAGTGAAGACAAGGGAACTGCTGCCAAGGAGAGGCCATCAAATGAAGCCAGCATGGGGAAGGTTAGGGCAGGGTGGAGCTTTTTAAAAACCCTCTAATTGTGCTTCTGCATTTAAACATGTTGAAAGTGCTGTTCAGGACAGAGTATTGCAAGCAACCCACATTTTCCTTAAGGTTCACTGATTTCACTACAGCTAACACAGGTATTTTGGATATTTTTAACCTCCGTCTTTTCATGCATTGAAATAGAAGTATATTGTAATGTCTGCAAAAACAGACACTCAAAGTGAGGGTAGAAGTGCTACTTCAAACAATCTCCCAGATAAAATGCAAGTGAATGAAATGTTGAAGCTCTTCACAGGTAGTTGCTGTGAACCTTCATTTCCTGCCTATAGTTCTAAATGTTATATTTTGGCTAAACTTAATGTGCTTTCCTATTTTTGTCTTCTTTCAAGGACAATACTTTAGCTATCACATAGTAAACACCAAAAATTATAGTTACTCCTTTGGCATTTTTAAGTTTACTCTCTATTAAATTAATAAAATTGTTACAATGAAAATGAGTTTTAACAGATCCCTAAAGTACATGAAAAAGTAATAATAGCAATTAATAAATGAGTGATTTGTTCGTTTATTTTTTTAAAATCTGACCAACTTCTTTCTCTGTTTATGTGTTTGTGCCCTGCCTTTCCAGGATACAGCCTCTTCATGGAAATAATATTTCCTCTTCTATGTCTGCTGCACTTGGCACACAATTGAGTCTCATTACCCAACAGAGACTCAACGTGCCATGAAAAATAAATAATTAAACTCCAGCTATTTCAGTAGGCAAATACTGCCTTTCTCACCCCTGTGCATAAAGCAGCCAGTGTTCCACACCTGGCAGTGATCTCCTCTGGGAGTTCAGCCTCCTTGAAGTCCTCTGGCATGAAACCTTAACGTGCTGACACCGTGTGTGTCACCCCCAGGGCTGTCCTGGGGCAAAGGGGAGGGGGTCAGCTGGGGTAGGACTGCCCACAACCCACTCTGGCTGCTGGGTTGGAGACGAAGATGGAGAATTTACAATCAAAATGCTTTTGTATGTTTGTATGTGTGTACATCCTCCAGCGCCGTTTGGAGCTGTAGCTTCTACATGTGCTAGGCAGATGTTCAGTCATGTTTTCCTCTGTTTCAGCAAAGATAGGCTTTATGATGGCTCTGGCAGGGTACATGGCCTGGGAGTTTCACACAAATGATTGAGAAGGATGAAATGCTGCAGCTTTCACCAAAAGACAGAAGAAATGCACACCTGCCTCCCTGAGATTCTCCTGCTGCGCAGTTCCGAGGGCAGTGCTGCACTGGCAATTCCCAGCAGCTGTGGGTAAGAGCAGAATTTAGGGGGCCACTGGGGCCTACCACTGTCTAATCAGTTTTTCTCTCATGTTTAGATTCAGCAGCTTCTTCTCATCTGTAATTTACTGTGTTTTCCCCTGAAAATGTATCTTCCCTCACCCTGGGGAAGTATGAGGAAATTTCTGGGTTTTCTCTTCAACATATGCTTGTACCTTCTACCCCGAGTACTTTTGGTATGCGAGTAATGATGCGAAAAAGGACAACCCCTCAATTTGGATGTAATTTCTAAATCACTCCATCAGAAGTTTCAAATGAAAGCTGATGGAGGGACAGGGGCTGCCAATCAGATCGTGTGTCTTGTGTTAACACAAGTGCAGGCTTAACCCCTGCTGAGCCCTACAAGCATCGTCGAGACAGAGTTATACAAGCACCGGGCATGCAGGCGGGCAGAGCCTTTGGGTGCAGCTGCTGGCAGGTGTTATCAGCAGGGGAAATCCCAGGCTGAGCCCCCGGGCTGTGGGCAGAGCCGGGGGACACTCGGTGCGTGTGTGGCACAGCGGGGACGGTGCTGGTGGCACCTCTCAGGTGCCTTGGCAGCACCCCCTGTGCCCGAGCTGCCGCTGACCTCTGCCACGCGTGGCTGAACGTGCTTTGGCAAGGACGGCTGCACCTGGTCCTTTGCAATGAGGACCTGGCTTCCAGATTTTTAAACGTAAGGGAGGTGAATCCAGAGGGCTGGTAGCAAAACTGTGATGAAGATTCATTGCTACAGTGGCCAGAGACACAGAGGATGCAGAGAAAAGCAACTTCACACGATTTATGTCAGAAAGGTGCCTGCTGTAAATTAGAACAGTCCTAAAGATGCTGTGATCTGTAGCAGCCTCCTAAGGCAAACCAGAATCCCCTTTTCACAAGCAATGTGTCTGTTTATGAAAAGAGGGGAAAACATTATTTTCCCCCTTTTTTTCCCCTCGTTTATGTAAAGAGGGGAAAACATTACAACCCTTACGATGTTCTTTCCTGCCAAGGAAAAATCTGAAGCATTAAATGTGCAGAGTGACTTGGTGAATCAAAGCTGGGCAATGGCTTTAAATGTGCCACGTGTTCCTTGCTGGAGCTCTGCTGCTGACAGCTGATGGCAGCCTGCTGCTGGCTCTGGACAGTGGAAAAAGCAGCCTCAATGACAGTGAAGGAAGAGGAGAAAAACCCTCCCCTTCCTTAAAACTGGATTGAGGAAATGGACCCTTAGCATGGTGGGTTATGACTAAGGCCCTGCTTTTGAAACATGATCCGTGTGTGCAAATCCCACAGAGACCAGATGCCAAAACCACAATGATTCCTTGACATTTCAGCTGAGAAAGAGAACAAATGCCCTCTGTACTCATCTTTTCTTTTTTGAAACAAAAACAATTAAATTAACTTTGAAACAAGGGCTTTGATTACTATGTCTCTGGCGTCATCTTTACGTGTGTGTAATTCTATAGACTGGTGGCATCACTGCTGGTTTGCACTGGTGTAAGAACAATCGAGCTCTCTGTTTCCCAGGCAGTGAAGCTGCTTATGTTTTGTGTAAAGAAAGAAACTCAGTCAAACAACTTTAAGCGGAAGTAAATTAACCAAGAAATTCAGAAGGAGCCAAAAGAAATATAAGCACAGATACAGCTACAATATTCCAACTATATTGCTAGTTTGAAAAAAATACTGAGCCTAATTAAGGAAGTACTGACTTCACTATACATACGTGTATGTTGATCTCTTTTGTTTTCAAGCTCTAATTGACATCCAAAGGTGAGCAATTTAATAAGTTTTTGCAATTTTACTTTAGTATATGTACTATGCTTTACAGCCTTTGAGATCGCTGAATGAATGTAAGCTTCCCTTCCCCTTCAAAAAATGTCATGCAACATCAGAAAAAAATCAACTGTAGGAATTCAAATTACAATTGACTTGGTGTGGAAGTAGGAAAGAAAGTTCCACCCAGCATAGCCTGAGTTGAAATTCTAGCTGCTTCTGTGTGAAGAGGAGATGACTTTTGTGTACGACCAAGGATTTCACTATTGATGATATCTGGCAGGCACAGAGATTCATATACAAATGTTTATTTATTTATTTATTTTCACCCAGTGAAGCACAATCGGGACTTTCAGTATTCTACCTTAATGCTCTTTTTTTTTTGCTATAGTTGCTATTACGCTCTCACTTTGAGGATGTCAAACTCCTGAAAAGAGCAATTGTTTTGCTTCAGGTACAGTAAAGCTTACAAACACTATATTTGGGGTGAGAGACAGAGGCTTTGCATGTATCAAGGAAATTTGGTGTATGAAGAGATGAGCAGGACTGATATAATCAGTCTTTCCAACAAGTGAGGTGAGCCACAGTGTTCTTCACTATAGTCATAGGATTACAGGACAGCAGCTCATTAGTGGAGTTTTAGGGAATATTTTTATATAAAAAATGAAGAGAAATAAACCCAGAAAAATTTGAAACCACTGAAACCTTAATCTGAGTATATGTCATATTTCTGTATTGAAAAAAACCCAGTCCTGATGATTATGTGCAACACATTCTGTTCAGTGCTATTTCCATTCAGTCTTTACTATTAACACATAGTATAGGCCACTAAATAGCCATGAATATATTAGATGGACTATGGCTAATAACGATGTGATTAAAATTTTTAGAACAAGGCCATGGCAGTTTTCCATAGCTCTGACATTTACCTAATAAGCCCCAACTCACTGACTGCTTTAGCAAATGATACACGACTTCTCTTGTAAACCTGGCATGGGGTTACATTAAATATTGCCTTGTATTTAACAACGTGCTACTTTCCTGCCCTACTCTCATAAGTCTAGCAGGAGCTGTGGCCTTAATTTAGCTTGGGTGGAACTATAGGTTGGACTTGTTGTTCCAGCAAGGTAATTGCTTCTCTACATAAATGAATTATCCTTTTCATTTGCAGTGCCCACGGAAAGTTGTGTGCAATTTCAGCACACTTGGCAGTGTAGCTGTGGAATCCTTTAGCATGCTGTGCACGTGCTCACTGTGTCAGCTTTGTCCCTGGTGCCACAGCTCTGCTGCAGGGTGAGGTGTAAGACAAGCTGGCCCTGCCTCACTGCTGGCCTCTCCTCCAACATGGGCACTAGTGTGACACAGGATGGGCACTGCCTGAAAATGGCAATGGCAAGTCCAAGGCCTTCCTGACAGGCTGGCTGGGATGGCAGCTCTGCAGAGAGCCACGCCAGCTCAGTGAGCAATTCTTGTGGCACAGGTTCTGGTAGCAGGGGAGACACATGAGGGCAAAGGCTGCCAGCCTGAGTCCCTCTGTAAATGAGAGGCAGAAGCTGGCTGGGATGGGCCACCAAACTGGTGCAGTGCAAAGCCATGACCCAGCTGCTGCAGTAGGAGAGGGAAAGTAAACAAGGCTGGCAGAGGCACCAGAAGCTGAACTTTGTGAACTCCCACCAGATGGAGTTTCACCAGCAATTAATTTGGTGCAATTACTTCCACACAACTGCGTTGGAAATTATTGCAAGATAGATCAACTCATTAACAATTGGAAAACAACATTGCAAAAGTCCAATCACCTCCTTCCAAGTGTTATGCTCTCACTTTCCACTGAAATTAATGAGAATAATGCAAATGAGGTGCCTGGATTCCTGATGGATCACTGCATTGAGTAATTGGGGTAGAGCTCCTGGATGTACCTGCTCAGAAGTAAACACAGTGATGAGGGGAGAGAGATGACCTAGACTGAAAACAGTTCTTGTGCTTCCATTTTCTCCAAACCTACTGCTGGCAATATCTTGCTGTTTCTCTTGGCACACATACATCTCCAGCTTCTGGTCAGGGCCTGCTGTTGCTAAAAAAACTTCAACTTTAATATGAAAACCTATATGTTTTCTGATTAATATTTCCATCAAGCTTAGTCCTGGGTAAACATTGTGTAACATTAGCATTCATCAGTGGACTTGCACAATCCCCTTGAAAAAACATTGAAAAAATATTTCAAAAACCTGTTTTCAGTCTAGAATGAATACTACAGCCACAGAAAAGATCTTCTATGCAAAAGAGAATAATTTTCCCCTCTTTCAGAGACTGATGAACGATTCACAAGTCAATAATTTACTTTTCAGTGCATTATTGCCTGATTAGTCAAGTGCTGATGCAATTAAACTTAATGATCTTACTGAGTAGGTGCCTGCTTAGATTGACATTTTAAAAGGACAAGTCATTAGTATTTTTGTAAAACAGGACCTTTCTTTGTTTTTACCATCCTATTTCTACATTTCCATTGCTACTAGTCACCACTTCAGATGAGACTGTCCTGTTCACATTTGGAGCTGGTATCTAATTACACACCACAGATCAGCTACTAAAGAAGCATGCAAAGTTTATGAAATATCAGTTCAGGAGTTGCTGCAAATAGAGAAGAGATTATGCAAGTTACTTTTCCCAAGGTGAATTACAGACATGCAGGAAGGGCTCAGTTTCTGTTGGCAAGAAGGCCTGACTGACTGCTAGACCTCAGCCTCTGGAAGACTGGCAGAAGAAGAGATTCCATCCTGAGGGGTGCTAAGCTCCTGCTGCTGCCAGGAGAGTAAAGAAGGCACAGGGCACCCCATGTGACAGGAGAAACTTGAGGAGCAGCACAGGACATGGCCCAGGTTGTTTCCAATGGAAGGAATCTTCTGTATGTAAACAAAGTTTAGTAGTTGAGTCCAGGAAATAATTTCTGGTGAGGAGAATGAGCTTTCCTTCTGAAAGGAGTGCAATTACTTCTCTATTGTTTTCCTAGTTCCTCCTCAATTTAGTCTTGGCTGAATCTCCAGTGAGAAAGTACTACTTGGAACATAAGGAATTTGAGAGAACACACAGAGGAAAACAAAAAACCCAAGATGTCATTTTACATGTGATTTTTGCAGGTGAGAACATGTTAATAGCTATATGTTTTTGCTTTGAAAGGGACACTTAGTGAAATTAAGCAATGGAGGACTTTGTTAGGAACTGCTTGGAAAGAACAATCCCTGTGAGTTAGAAAACAACAGGGTCTAACAGTAGAGCACCTGTTGGTATCTAATTTCTATGTTTGTTCACTCTCTTCAAAATATTTACCACTATGACCACAATTTGTGTATTTCTAGGAAAGAAAACTAAAATATTGATGTTCCTACTCTGACACAGATCCTGATTTTCCAGACATGGGACAGGCTTCCTGTAGAAATACCTCTGTTGTCTTAACTGATGCATTTGCACCAGGGAGAGCTGATCAAACAAGATGACAACCAAGGCCATGGGTCACCAGTTTCAGAAATAAGTATCTAAAATGATGTGCCAATTCCAGAATTTGGAACTTGAGCAGAGTTTTTAAAAACACTGCAGGAGTGACAAATTCAGTTGAAGTCAATTTGAGCTGGAGGTGAGTTTTCCTTTCAAAACCAGGCTCTTTTATTTCAATGCCTGGTATTGTTACAGGTATATTTGACATCCTGGGTTGAAGATTTGAACTTCCCATCCCAAAGTATAACTGTATCAGCCTGTAGCCAGAGCGCAGAGCACTCATCATGTACTCTAGAACACAAATATATTCCATCCTGACAGACATTATTGTACGAGTGTGCCTGGGGACTCAAAAAGATCAGAAAAATTCACTTTTCTCTCTCTGATCCTGAGGCAGGCCACAAATGTAACAGAGGCCTAAGGGCTTTTCAAAAGGATGCTGGGGAGTAGCTTTGTGGAGGAACTTCTGCATGGGTTGGGGATGAATACAGAACAAAACCTCCTCTGCAGAACCCACCAACAAGGTCTTCCTGCCTCCCACACCAGTGTGGAATAAAGCAAGGTGAGGAGCTCTGAAAGCCTCAGACACTGCTTAATGACACTCATGGATCACGACACAATGAGCCAGATTACCCGAAAGCTGTAAGGATGTGGAATTTTGGGTGTTTCTAATGTATTTTTAAATCTTATTGGGTTGATGCTATTCAAAAACTTAAATCAAGCTGTTAAATCAAGATCATTTGGGCTAAAATATTTCCTCATAAGTGCTGGAGGCTGAAGACAACAGCTTAACACAAAGGCAGGCAGACAGAGAAGACAATTGTCTATCCTTGCTATTGGGCTTATGGGTTGAGAAAGAGTAATAACTAACTCTTTTCCATTCCCCAAGTAGATCCCTTTAGCAGTATAAGATAAGGGTTTATAATTCAGTTTCAATAATAGCTTGTAGGAATCTATTAGTTGTTGTAAATTAATAAATTCTTGTAAGTGCACAACTCATGTCTTTGCAAAGTGGTTACTCCTGGTAACAATTAAATGATAGTTGATTCCTCATAGGTTTTTTTTAGCACATTTCAGATTTGTTCCATTGCATACTGTACCTTCCAGTCTATTCCTGATTGTCTTCATCTTTTGCAATAATATTCTCCCAATTGTGGTGGCATTATACCACATAGGTGGCAGCCATGTCAAAAGCAGTTGTGCCACATCATTTAACAGGCAGTAATTGTCTCCAAGAATTGCAAGAATCTTGATCTGCTGCATCAGACATCACTTCTTTGACAGCTAAAGCTGAAAAGACACTTGGGATGGAACTTAAAATACACTCTGTTTCAGGTTGCAGGGACTGTGCCAACAGCCTACAGTGCTGAAGAAAACACAGCCATACATCTATCTTGGTTTTTTGGTTTCTTTTTAAACTTAATTTCTGTATGAGCAAGACTTATGAGACATCGCTGTGTCACAATGCCCCAAGCAAGGACATTCTAAAATCCAATGGCCAGTTTGAGACAAGCTTTACAGGTGGTTACTGCTCACAGGGGAAATGGAGGTCTGGAACATTTCAGGAAAATGAGATAGAGTGGCCCTGTTAAGGTTTCCACCAAGAAAAAGGCTGCCACCAAAATTCATGCACTGTATATGCAAGAGCCACTTTGCCCACACAGATGCTACAGCCAAAGCTCTCACCTGTTTAGACAGTGAGGTTAAGCTACCATGAGACAGAAATGGATAAGAAGCCTGTTTTTGTCCCTGCTTGTGCTCCCAGAAGTATGTGTTGGTCTAGACTTGGCAGTGGGAGGGCAGTTAAAGTTCTGTTTGTGTTTCTAAGCAAATCCTGCTTTTGTGTAATGTGTAATGCAGCCATGTGCTTCTCGGGTATTTAAGTTGATGTTAAGCTTCTGAGGTCAGAAATGCATTTCAGTACTGTCATTGCTCTCATAAGATTTCCAAGTGTGTGTAAGCAAATTCCCGTGGTTGAAGTCCCTGATCCCATATTCTCTCTGAGTATTCATGTGGTATTTATAACTTTTTTGTGCCTGGGAGGAAAATCATGAGTGCAAGGACATGTTTAGCTGTTTTACCCAAAATAAGTCCACAAATTCATTTGGTATTTTATCATTATTTTGCTTTTATTATTATTATACATGGAATATTGTATAATTAGATCCCTCTGATAATTTTAAGTTTTGTATTCTGCTTTTTTTCAGATCAATTATGTGTCTGTGTGGTCAAAAGGGAAACAGTCCTTCTTCATCTGAAGTGAAGCAGGACCTGAAGGATGTATCTCAGACACATCCATGGCACTCAGGGCCCAGGAATGCACTGAGTCAAGAGGGGAAGCTGAACCTGAAGTCTCCTACATGGTCACAGAGTAGGACTGCACACCAGATGTGCTTTCTCTCGTTATACGCCTTAAAACTTTTTTAATGAGAAGTGATTTTCAGGCTGGCACTTAACTTCCCATTGGCTTGAACTCCTAAGAACTACGAGGTAATGGGAAGCTAGCTGGCTCATTAATTAAAATGGAAAAAATGGAAAAAAGTACTTTGAGAGAGCATTTTCCTGGAAGCAGGGTCCATTTGTGTCTGATGGGCTGTTTTATAAAAAGTGACAAAGTGAGATGAAAAATTATAAAACTATTTAAAAATAGTACGTGAAGCTTAATGGCTAATGTAATTAAACAGTAGAAAGGCAGATTTGGTTTTGGCTGTAAAACCAATATTAGAACAAGGTACAAACTAATTTGCAGTGTCCTACAGCAACAATTACTGTCCTAAAGGATGTGACTTTTCATTAGGATGACTAGGAGGATCTGACAGGTGGCTGAATCATGCCCACTGTAGTCACGCTGAACTTCATCTACATGCACCCACAGTATTTATTGCTCAGTCAAATTCTTCCTTTTATAATTCTGGATTGCCACATTTGCAATTACATTGCATCCGGCAGAGAGCTCTGAGATCTGTAATTACCAAACAGGTCTACAGCAGTCACACAGCAACAGAAGTGACACTCATGTACTCACGAGTGTAAAATCAAAGCAACTGCACCTCCCACTTGTCCATGACTGAACTGAGAGGTGTTTACTGCACAGTTTATTCTGTGAAGCACCCTCCCAGTGTAATGATACACAGCTGATAAATGAGAGCGGGCTATAGGTGCAGTTCATACAAGCCAAACAGTGCAGAACTGAGTTGTTCTGGAACTTTACATTCTTTGCAATTCCTACAGTGGCTGCTCAGCTAGCTGTGAGAAGAGTGGCTCGGCAGAGCCCAAATGCACACACATCTGCAGGGATCCTGGCACGCTGGAAAGAATCAGGAATTGGCTAGGCCATGCACAGGGGTTGGAGGACCTGTGTGTGTGTATGAGTCACCTTGCTGTAGGGAATGAGTGTCTTCCATAGGGCTCAGGATATAAGATGGGCTGTTTGTAAACACAGTGGAAGGAATCGCCAGTGTAACGACTGAGGTGTGGCAGTGTCTATGTACGTCCCATCTAAGGGACCATCTGAAAACATGAGAAACATTACTGTCTCATCTGTTTTTCTGATGGAGTCTGTCGAGTAACAGAGCTGTCCATGGGGCCTGCCCTGGCTGCGGCGCAGTCTCCAGGTGAGCTATGTTGACATTCCAACTCTTCTTCACTGCAGCTTCCCCTTTCAATCACTTCTTTCTGCTCTCTAGAGGTCACTTCAGCCGGTCTAGATCTGTGCCCTGGTGAAAGAGGGATCCCCATCACCGGGGCAGTTCGTTTCCCCGTTTTCCGTGGTGCATTAACCAGTGCGTCTGCAGTGATGGGGGGCTCGGGCGGGGGAGGGGGTCCGCACCCGGCATCCCCGGTCCTGATCTGCTTTACCAGGCAGGCCTGACGTGAGGGATGGCGCCGGCCCGTCACTTTCAAGGAAACCTGAATTTCTGCCGGATTAAGGCGGTTGTGTAACCGCAGCCCAGCTGACTCCCCTGTTCTCCGCACAATGTAGTTATCAGCGTGAAGAGAGCGCCGAGCACGGCGCCGCCGGGCAGGGCTGGCGCGGGCAGCGCTGCCCGGGGGCAGGGACGCCCCGAGCGCTGCTCCCCGCCCCGCGCCGCGGGGTGAGCGGGCGGGGGCTCTGCTTCCCGCCCGGCGGGCACTTCACACCTGGGATCGCCGCTCTGCGGCCGCCCATGCACACGTGCATTTAAGCCCCGGCGGCCGTGGGCTCGGGCTCCCGTGGGCACTCGCAGGGCCAGCCCGGGAGGACACGTGTGCGGGGCGGAGAGGGAAGGCCGGCCGGCGGCTGACGGCACTGCGGGAAAGGCGCGGGTGAGGGGCCGGGCAGCCCCCGTCGGAACCGGGTGAGTGAGCGAGGGACCGCTCCCCTCCCCGGGGCGGGAGCCTGGCTGCCAAAGCACTCAGCGGGGGGGTTAGGGGAGAAGACGACGCCGTTTGCGCGAAGCCATAAACCCAGCGGCGCGGTCTGCAGCGCAGGGGACGGGTCCCCGGGCAGCGGGAACCGCGCTCCCGG